>VZSC01017979.1:159929-188285 GCA_013398225.1 Steatornis caripensis | reverse complement strand
GTTTGCCCAGTGCTCCAACCTGGAGTCAGACGTAAACAACTTCCTCAAGGATTTACATTAGGAGGAAAGGTCCTTCTCTGTTCTATTCCCCACCCCCCTTTCTTCTGCCTCCTTTTCCTTTCCTGAGAGGCAGAGATCTTGCTGCTCGCTCTGTCCCTCTGCACTTCTCCACTATTGAAGTTCTCCTCTGCCTTGACTGTCGGTCTGCTCAACAGATAATCTCTCTACAGTAAAGGCTGTCCTTTCTTCTGTTGTTACCTTCAAATTATCAAATTCTGTTTCTCAGAGAGGATGAGTTGAACATTTCAAGCTCAGTTATAACACTTGGATGCAGTAGATCTGCCTCATAGATAGAAAAATGAGAAATAAAGGAAGATGTGGTTATGAGATGTGATAGCTCAGTGAGACCCTCATCATGTGCCAGTGGGATATAGATACTGTGCAAGCAGTTCTCCATTGCTGTGCTTCTCAATAAGAAATGTTTTGGTTTTCTTTCTGTTGTTGGACTATAGTTTAAAAGACACTGAGGAGTAGAAATTATATTACTATATACTTATTACAGAATTATACTATGCAATTAAGCTCTGTATAGTATTTTTTACATATTGTGGAATTATTATTAAAGAGATTTCCGCTAAAAATTAAGTAGCCCTAACTGGGGGGATTATATCCTAAACCAGATGGCAATCTAATGCATCACTGACGCCGACAGCCCCGTGGCGCAAAGTAGGACTGAGAAATTGCCTCTTGCATGGGTGCAAGAGAGACCAACGATCTCAAGGCTTGTTCTGAAGTCCCTTCACAAAACCATCCGTTCTGTCACATGACTGCCCTGTTCCTGTGTGGCTTTATGCTATTATAGGAAATCACACTATGTAGCATTTTTTTTCTTTAGCAAGCTGAACAACACTATCTCCTGTGCTATACTTGTATCTTGAGCTACTTTGTTATCTTTTAAAGTAGGCCAGGTGGTTTTGGGTTAATTTATGACTAATATTAGCTTTCAAAAATAAAATCTACCTTTATGAAATTGTTATTTTTATCTGTTAAATTAATGAAATATTTTAAACAGAGGAAATTGAACTCAGTAAATAAATAAACAGATTGTTTATTACACACCCACCTTCCAGGCTCATCTTAGGCCTTTTTTTATCTCTGTGCTGTCAGGGATTGAGAACATTAGACTGATGATCCAAACATCATGCCACTTCCCTGTATCTAGGACTGTATCTATGTTTACTAAAATCTGCCTTTTAAAATTCATGTTAAAATATGGCTGGGTGAAAAACATGAAACAGGTCTGGGTTGTTAATCAGCTTGTACCTGCAGCCGGTAACCCCCTGCGAAATTACAGGTGTAGTGTAAGAGCAGAACTACTTGAAAACCGTCACACTCAGGGGACAGAGGTATGAGTCACTAGATAAAGTTAAAACCAGTGAAAATCAAGCCTGAAGTCTAATTTGTATTCCTTTCAAAATGCAAACAGGACATAAACCCTTTGCTGCCTGGTTAAGCAGTTAGTTTACAATTGCTTTGTATCAAGTGCTCAGCACAAAGTAGCTTGAATGTACTAGAAAATATATCCCTCTTAATTTCTACTAGCTGCTTGTCAAAAAGGAATAGAATGGGTGCTGTTCTTTTGCTTTCTTTAATTCCAAATACGGGTTCCATTCCCTCCCGACTCTCTTTTAGGGGTAGATTTTCCATACAGTGCTTTCTAAGCTGCACAATGCCCCCAGATTATAATGGGGGCTGTGCAGCACAAAGTCCTGTAGTGTTTTGGAATTAAGTTTAAAACCCTGCAGTGCTTTGGAAATGACGGATTTTTATTCAGCCGTATCTGTTAGCACCAGAGTGGAGAAAGGCCGAGGGAGTTTCGCAAATATTGCCGGAACAGGACCAAGGCACTTCACACAGTATCTGTCCAAGGAACACCATTTTATATTGAATATACCTGCCAAAAAAAAGACATACCAAACATTTGATATACTTTTAGATAATATTATGAAAGACTAATTCTGGTAGATGCAACACAGAAGCAAAATTTCTACTTGTCATAGTATTAACCTTTTTACTTGTGGGATGCCCTTCTTTGTCTTACATACAGCAATCCCTATCTTTTCAAAGTTATTATTATTTTTAAGCCATCATTTCTGATGGGACAGTTTTCAAGACACTGAATTGCAAAGTGGATTTGAAATGAAAAGTTCTAACCATTTGTTATAAAGCTGCAGAAAACAGGACATTTAATCAACAGTATTTGATAGATGATAGTGCCTGCAACTGAATTAGACCCTAATTCTGAAGTGACTTCTTTGGAGTCCCACCAAAGCTCTGGGACGTGTGCAATAATTCCCTTTAAGACAGGCTTTTTCTTGCAATGATTGTGGCATCGTAGAAGACCTAAAGTAACCATTATCATACAGCTCTGTGGACCAGCTAGTTTTTACGTAACTGTTCCTGAACAATAATTTATGGTTCACATACTAAACACCCTTTTGGAAAAGTCCTGTATATTTCATGGAAAATGGGAACTGTTCTGCATTAAAAAATACTGTATCTTTGGTTTAGATTCTTGGAGAATATTCAATGCATCTCTTGAAAATACAGAATTCCAGAGCAGTTTGGAATAAATTCTGAAGAACTCCATGAAGTTCCATAGGAACTTTCTATGTGCATGTATGTGTGAGACTGTGCATGCATGTGTGTGTGTGTGTATGCCAATAAATGCAGGATATTCCAAATAGGAATCAATGATATATTAATATTTGCTTTCAAATACACAACTTCCTTTAATTATGATAGGATCCATGAGTATATATGACAGTAGAATACAGTCCCTTAGTGATTAAATCTACCAGCTTCAAAATTATTAAGTCAAAATGCAACATCTTATTGACACATTTCCAATTTGAGCAAAGGATGAAAACAAAGACAATATGACAGATACATAGATAGTGAAATTCAGGAAAATATCTAAGCTCGAAGGAATGAGGAACCCACAATGTATGCTTTTGAATCAAAAGGTAATATGCCATTTTAGATTTTTTTCTTTATTTGAAGATATGTTTGAATAATATTTAAGTGGCTCTATTCCTTTGAAACCCCAAAAAATACATCCATTCTACATCCTTTTTATTTTTTATATTACAATATTCTAATACATATCAATGCATAATATCATTCATATATTCCTTTAGTATCATTTGTGGTATGTTAATATTTATCAGTTTGAACAAGTCAGTTAATCATAACTATTCCTTAATTCAGAAATATTCCAGAGTTCAAAATAATGTTTAGCCTTTTAATGACAGTGGTAGGTGAAGTGTCTACTGTAAAAGCACATTGGATATTTTTCTGCATATTTGATACATGGTTCTTTAGCTCATGTGATTTCCTGTATCGCTTGCCTCACGTTCATGTGTTTTAGTTTTTTGTTAGAAGTAAGTGTCTGGAGCTTTTATGGCAATAAGAAGCTGTGAACGTGTTATGGGTCCACGAGCAAGCTGCTTGAATTGGATCTTGTTTTGCACAATGATACGGTTGCTTTTCAGTGAGCTGAGAATCTAGTCATGTCTTATGTTAAGCAGTCATGACATTATATCCAGCTGAATTTATTACTCTTTCTATTAAGTTTTTCTGTGAGCAATCACCATACTGACAAGGCTGCCATGTTAACATTTTTAAGCAGCCAGTGGGGTTGATTTGCCTACAGGCTCCCAGGGGACAGTGGGTGTTCCAATAATTTTACAAAAAGAAGTGACAGGTTGTGCTCTCTCAAGTGACTGTGCCACTTTCTTTATTCCTCTAGATTCTTCTGGCTCAGCAGGAAACTTAATATTTGATCAGAAGCATCAGTATAGATTTGCAAAGTAATATTAAACTGATTTAACTTTAACTTTACCGCTCTTCAGTTACTGATCTTGCCGTGTATAAGCACAAGTTCGTGTGCCATGGAGGACTTAATTTAGTCTGTCAGTAGCTTCTCTACCTTTAGAGTAGAAATAATTGATTTATTTCTTAACCTAACAATGGGGTATTTAACTGGAGACTTTTGTTAATAAGACAGCACTAATAACATACCCTTTTCTTGAAAATACTAATGTGCAAGCACATTAGTCATGAACTCCACTTACATTGTAGCAGCTTAACTTAAAGTAGTTGAAGATTAATATTACAGATGCATAGACTATTGTCTTTAAAATTGTTTATATTTTAAGCATTAAGCACATTTCCATGGGGTATCCCCCAATGATAAATGTGAAATATCATTCAATTGACTTAGTGAAGTCAGTGAGAAGTCTGTGCCAGCTCTGGTAGCTTCATGGATTTGCTCTTTGTGGAAGGAATCGAGCACTTGAAGTTACTGCAATATATTCAGAAATGAAATCCAGATACCTTTAGTTTAAAAAAAAAAAAAATTTCAATTTCAAGACTTCCAGAATAGAGATTCGGACTTGTGCAAAATGCATCCATCTCTGTCTAGCTGAACTGTTCAGCATGTCAGTTGACTCCAAACCCATGTATGATACAGAAACCAGATATTCCACCAAGTACCAGCTCAGAAGGGCCTAATCTGTTCTGTGTTCTGAGAGCACATCTAACCTACAATGACAGAGCCAGCTTCCTGACAAAAAATGCCTAACTGCATTTTTTTCTCTGTGGGAGCCGGGGCTCTGCATGAATGTCGTGGTTTAACCCAGCAGACCACTGAATACCCCTCAGCCACTCATTCACCCTCCCCAGGGGAATGGGGGAGAGAATTGCAGGGATAAGGGTAAGGAGACTTGTAGGTTGAGATACAAACAATTTAATAATTGAAATAAAATGAAATTATAGTGATGATGATAATAATAATAATTAATAATAATAATAATAAAATAAAAATAGAATGCACAGACAACTGATGAACAATGTGATTGCTCACCACCCACCATCCAAGACTCATCTCATTCCTGTCTAGCCATCCCACAGCAGGAGAGAAATCCCAAACCTGCAATCCCATAAAGGCAAGAGCAATTTCCTGGCCAACTCTCATCTATATACTGAGCATGACATTGCATGATATGGAATACTCCATTGGCCAATTTGTATCTGTTGTTCTGGTTATACCCCCTCACAGCTTCTTGTGCACCTGCTCACTGTCGAAACATGGGGTCCTTGATCTCTTAGCAACAGCTAAAACCATCACTGTATTATCAACATTGTTCTCATGCCAAACCTCATACTAAAGCCAAATCATGGTACTATTCTAGCTATTAAGAAGAAACTTAGTTCTATCCCAGGCTAAACCATCATAGCCGAAACCAGGACAGTGAAGAAGGGATAAATTCATAAATTCCCATTGGCACACTTTTTACTACAGGTCTTCAGGTTAAAATGTGGTCAGGAGTCTTCTGCTTTTCTGAAACCACTGGAAAATAAAACTCAGGACTGATTTATACAAAGCAACGTCTGTGGAATTCAAATGCTGTCTTGAGATAATTTAAATTTTAAAAAATGTTTTCTCTTTCTGATCCTGTGTGAATCCAAACTGCCTGTCAGTAACACCTTCTTAAAGATTATAACATCCCAAGCATATGTGCGTTAAAGTGTTAATATTATCATTCCGTAACAGGCGTGTGCTATTGGTTGTAATAGGATATGATCATACATTTAGAGAATTATCAAGCCTGCCTAAATACGGCTGCACTCCTTCATCAGCAGTTAGGCCAGTCTTCGGCCAAAGACTTCAGCAGATGGTGGGAGTGCAGCGCTTTTACAGCCCCACAGCTCAGTGATGGGGTGACACATTCAGGGATGCCTTGGGATCAGTGAACAGCACTGCTCCCTGACACACAGAGGAACTAACTGTACGTGCAACATTTTTCATGTTGACTGGTCTGCATGCGTATCTTAAGAGGGCTATTTTCTAACACTGCTCTCTATACACATTTTGTAACAAAATACGAGCTCCGAAATGGTACGTTTAACATATATGTTAGATTTGTTTGGTTTCTTAACCACACTGTCAAGTTTCATTTAAATGAAAAAGAAGTCACACTGACAAAGCTGTCTATATTCAGATTCTCACTAATTTTTTTGTCATTATGCTCTTTCCCTCGTGATGTACTTGTGGCATACTGTGAGGTGAAGACATATACTTAGAACGTGTGAATTTTCAGAGTTGCATTTTAAGCCAGAGACCTTATAGATTTTCAGTCACTTAAATAGTTGAAAAGTATAATTTTATTCACAGAAAGATCGAGCTTGGCTATAGACTGTACAATTAAGCAGATGAAAGTAGTTAGCTTTGTTAAGTCTCATTTTCATATATCACATAGCATGAAAGGCAACATTTTTTCATTTTTTGTACGGTCTCACATTCATTCCAGGGTTACGGGCAAGATTATAGCAGATTTTGAAAAGTTTGTGATGGATTTATTACATTTAATGAGCATCCAATATATGGCTCCTCAGCCTTGGCTGACATTTTGAAATTAGACTTCCAACAGTGAAATCTTGTCAGGGATGGGTTTTAGATTACTCAAGCTTTCATGATTAGAGCTTTTCGTACATAATGTCAAGTACAATCATCAGTTAAATGCTAAATGATCATACCATTGTTAATGCAGTAGCAGCACAGAGAACAGACTCTAGAGAGTTTAATTTTTTGCTGACTTGGGACTTTATTATGAATTTTAATCACAGTTCTATCTTGAATGTATATGGAGACATAGAGGAGAAAGATCTCTGTACAGATTTAAAAACTGTATTTTAAACTGTTTACAATGTATATGGTATTAGAACAAGTCGATTGAGTTATCAAGAAAACAAAATATTATTTGTATCTTAATTTCTACCAGATTGTCCATCATGTACACATGTGCCTTCTATATGGTAAATATACATTTGTACGTAAGTGAATTGTAACTACCACAGTCTTCTTAAAAATATGACTTTTTAGTACTTCTGTCTTGCACAACAACATTGAAGTTGAGAATTTACAATGATGACCAACCTGGAAAACAAATATGTATTTTAGAGTAATAGATATACACACTCCAAAGAAATGACATGTGCATAATATGTTTTCCCACGTTAGGCACATGAATTTGTATTGAATTAATTCAATGGCTGTCTAAAATCCCAGCTGGATCTTTTATACAGATGAAGCAGTATTTGAGCCAGCTAAGCTCTCTCCAGCCCAGATCCACGGTAAGAATTTAGGTGTTAACTCAGTAATGTGGAAGCTTTTAGTCAGAAAAGCCATAAAGCATAATGCTATCTGTGCCCTTAGTAAAGCCTAAGATGGCTAGACTCCGCTGTTTAAAGTGTGGAAAAATTTAAGAAGCCTGAAATAAGGTGTGCACAGGTACCAGGGTGCTGAGTCAGCAATGCCTACTCTAAAACGAGAAAACATTGAGTAGAGGTTTACAGCTCACTATTGCAAGCTTAGCACTTCTAGTTGCTTGAGATTCATAATCAGAGCGCCCTCTCCTCGTTCAGGATTACTCTCCTTCCTTTTTTCATGGTGTCTGAGAGTAAAAGTACTTAGGTGAGATGTGTAGAAGGGATTCTTGTCCTTCCTTTTCTCAATTAGGAGCCAGAAAGACATGTTCATTTGTCGAGGAATAACCAAACAGCTTATTGTTGGGTGTTTTGAAAGGGTTGCTTCTCAGTCATTTCTGTGGAAGAAGTTTCCCTTTATGTAAAATATTTAAATATTAGTTGGAATAGAGGCTAGAGACCAGGTCTCATGGGTAAATATCCTGTTAACAAGTTTAGAGTCACTCCCCTTCCTTCTCACTATAAATCAAGCTAAAAACTTCTTTTTGTCTCAGTGAATAATTATTATTATCAACAGAGGAAAAGTCTCTATGGAAAGAGGAAGATAGGCAAAGTCTCTGCCAGTTCTGGCGGAGTTATTCACGTACTGGTACCTCCCCAATGGTATGACAACTTTTCTCTGGCATTACTAGGATTTGGGGCAAGAAGAGTGTACAATCTAAAAATTACTCCAAAATTTTAGGAAGAGGAACTTCAAATTTATGAAGTCTCCCATTCAAATTCTGGCCAATATCAGAACTTACAGGGTTCCGCACATTCCTCATGGCAGAAATCAGTGTGCCTTAAGAACCATCCTAGTTGAAAATAAATGCCTTCTAAATCAGGCAGCAGAAAAGCACGGACTGTGGAGATCTGCTTTTTGGCACCTGAAGTGATAGGGACCTCAGTACCTTTGTAAGTATGTGTTTAGTTTGCCTGTGTTGTGGCACTATTTGTACAATATCTATAAGCTTTATCCTATAGATATTAAAATTAGATCATTCTAAAATAATTTACATACTCTTTCTTGGATACACTATACAAATGAAAAGTCAAATCTAGGTAGTTCGCCTATATGACTGCCATACTCTTGGCGTATGTGAACAGGAAGAGCAAGGCTGGATGTGTAGACAAACTGACAGAGTTTTCAACATTTTACTGCAAAACAGAATCCTCTTGCTATTTAGGAAACAAACATCAAGGCTTTAGAACTGTATTAGTTTTAAGCTGGTTTCTATTTTTTCCAAGTCTGTGAACTGCATTTTTCTGTCCTTTGCTCTCATCTTGCCTTGCTATCACCGTGAGCACAGTTTGAGCTCCTATCAGACAAAACATGAGTTTTCAACTAAAAGGTTGGTCTTTGTTTTAACTGTTACAACTCCACCATCCCAGCACCAATTACTTTGGGTTTTTTTCTTTTTTAATTGATTTATTCCTCAGTACAGTAGAAACTAATTAATGGTTTAAGTATTTTACGACTGGTTAATGTTTCTTGAAAGCACATATCCTCAGAAATTATCTGTCAATGGGAGACCATTATCCTGTGACAGCATTTTAATCCACTGAAGTTTTCTCTTAATTGCATTGAATCTTAGAATGTAAGTGTTTTTCTCTGGTCTGTTTTCTGCACATTTTAGCGACAACATGTTTTCAGCAATATATACTTTTTACTTTTGTATATGATCACTGTTCTTTAAAATGTATCAATTTTTAGTGCTACAAGGGCTCCATGAGGCAAGACCGCAACGCACTGAGCCAAATAGATTACTGGAATAAGCAAACCAACTTCCATTGACTTTGCCAGCATCGGGACAATTTATACTAGTGTCAGATTTGGTTTATCTCATTTCATCAGTCTACATACTTTGCTTTTGATTTAGCAATTTTAGGTTAGTCACTGTCTGTGGCAGCTCATGCTTTTTTTTTCTGAAATGGTGCAGTCTTCCAATGTCAAGCTACAGTGATAAAATGGCCAGAAGGCTATTTCAAGTAGCCCTTGGAGGATCATTTCAATATGATCTTCTCAGCCCAGGACAGTAATCTTGTGGCAACGTAAGACCAATCTCAAAGCCACCAACTGGACCAGCTGAGACTATAGCAATAAAAAAGGGGGACATCATTCTGCATTCCTCCCTCGCCCCCATCCAGTGCTGACCAAGACCTCCAGGTGGGGCCCCTTACAGCCCTGTTTGGAATACACCTATTCCCAGGCTATTCCAACAACAACCATGTGTAGACCAGCATCAAACTTATTACAGTGGAAAGATTTTTTTGTGTATGTGCATCTCTTACACACTACTTCCTGATTTGTGCTCTATATGCTGTCACCACACACAAAGAACTACCCTGGAACAGCCAAGATTTACTAAACTAAACGCATAATAAAGTAAAGGCCACTAAATATTCACAGGAATCTAGTGACCAGGGAAATTAAAACACAGTCTAGAGTTTCACCTTGTGTGAAATAAGCTAACTCTATTGACTTCATGACAGTTACATAGGCTGATGCCAGGCTGGTCTGTTCTTCTTAAAGCAAGACAGAATCCCGAAAAAGAGAGAACACACATACTAGTTTTCCACCTTCCTGAAAGAGTGTGGGGAAACATTTGCAAAGCCTGTAATTACATAAGGGTGCAAAGTGCAGGTATTTTCAGGGTACAGTGTTGGCCACAAGATTAAACCGCTGTTCATATTTTGAAAATATAGTGACAAGCAAAGAAATGGAAGTGTGCAGGTACAACCAGCATGCAACTCATTAATGTGTCAGAGCATTTTTGTCATCTTATTTTGAGTATGAGTTTTAAACAAATGATGGTGTGGTTTAGGGTAATCAGTGGCTTTGTGGTGGCTCTCAGTACTGATGGAGACTGCGGAGTTAAAGCCTTAGAGAACACAATCAATCTATTTGGAAAATATAATTTTAAATCTTAAAAAAAAGAAAAATTAAGGCAGTTATAATTTCAGATTCTGAACAGAAGGTCCTCAAAGTGTCAACATGGGCTGCTGTGGATCAGAATTCATCCATTACTGGAAACTTGTATTAGTAGGAAATTAAACAGAAATGAACAATGAACTCCAGCTCATTCCACCTCCCGTTTTTTGGTGGCATTCTCAGATATCCAAGAAAAACTGCCTTACCTACCTCCTTTGTAGAGAGATAAGTTGTTCCCTGCCAAGGTGAGCGAGTGAGGCTCAGTCAGTATCTCAGTTAGTCTCCCAAGAGTCACAGCAGAATAAAACAGTTACCTTCTTGCAAGAGCAATTAACAAAAAAAGTTGTATTAAAATTTTGGTTTAAGTGATTAAGATTGGTGACAGAGAGTAAGACTAGAAAACCGTCTTGTAGGAAGTGCAATATTGTATCTCCTGTTTTATATTTCTAGGTAGATTTCAATATTCTCTGCACTCTGAGTTGATCAGTAAAAATATCAATCATAATGTTCTCTGAGGTTTCAAATATCTCTTCCAGGTATAAAAATAATGAAGATTAAAACTTTCTGGCATTTAAAGGGGGCTGGGAGGGAACTCTGAAAGGATCTCTTTCTCAAAATCATACTTATTCAGTTACTCCCTGAATATTTTCCATAAATGTCAAGTTTATTCTAAAATTATGTTGAAGACAAGCCTGACCATAAACTACTGAAATTGTAGGAAGAATATTGCTTTTAGTGTAAATCTTCTCAGTCATTTATGACTAAATCAGATCAATGGGACCACATTCCTTTCAGGATAGTCTTCAGAATCCCCTAAATGTCTTTAAAGCTTTCGTGAGTCTAGAGCAATTAATTGAGATTATACTTCTGCATTTATCCCTTCCAACATATAGGCTAACACAATAATGGACAGAAGCTATTAATTTTTACCCAGAAAACTGAGAAAAATGTCAGAACCAGATACCATAGTATTTCAGAATGGACTTGTGCAATGAAAGTTTTCATTATCTGCTTCTGTACATGCAGAAAGGCTTCTCTGTTTGTTTAGTTCAGCACTACAATGGCAGGAGATACCTTCTGCTTCAATCCCATCTAAACACAATTAGAAAATGATGCAATTAGCATGACTTTAGTGCATCACTAACTTCTCTCACTCTGCTTTTTTTCCTGCCTTCATCTTTTGTCAAGTCAAGCAGAGGAAACTCATTTAGTGACCTATCCTGATGAGTATAGACACACCATACATAGATTTGTGAAAATACCTATTTTGGGATTGGTTTACATCCTACAGCTAGTATATATCCTACTATCCTGCTTTAATAGAGTACAGTTTCAAGCCGCATCCCAAAAATACCACTTTTCAGCCTTCCCCATCAAGAAAAGACTCAGGTGTGAAATATTCACTGAAGAAACATAGCAGCAGGCTGTGGGTAAGGGCACATCCCTGACAAAGGAGCAGTATTTCTGAGACAACCTGCCCCATGGAACCTTCAGGGAAGAGAGAGCCTCCCCAAAGCCAAATGCAATCAGAGTGCCCATTCTGGACCGCTAGCTTTTTAAAGCTATCGGCTAAGCCTGCTAGTAAATGAGGTTTTGAAACTCCTCCCTGCTGTGCCTCAACCATTAGCAGTGTCTTGGTTTAAGGGAAGAATGCATAGCAAGCTACTGGTAGTCTATCAACCACACTCGTTTACACTCCATCAATTGCTGGCAATTTTTTTAACAGCCTTAGTCTCTTTCTCAATTTTGTCTTTGATCGACAGGCAAAGACGACTTGTTGTAATGAAAGGGAGCTCCCATGCATGTGAGTCTTGCAGAGGAATCTCTCTTGTAGCATTTGTCTCTGTAGCAAATCTCTCTGAACTAACACTGAGCACTGACAATTTCTTAAAGCACTAACAGCTTCTTTTTAAAATAAAATTTGTCATATTTATACATTATATAGCTTAGTGATGAGAGCCCGCTATGAGCCTGGCTGTATTTATTTGCTATAGCAGTCATTCTTTCCAAAGTAGAGCGTGACAGTTCATCTTTACACACTTACAGACTAATGACAGACACTCAGAGAGAAGCTTCTGCCACTACTGAGAATATTGAGTTCTCTCATACCTACAAATCCCTGCTTATAAAACTCTTTGTCCTTACCATGACAATATTGTACAAGATTTTCCATTTCAAAATTCAGACTTTGTTTTCTCTCTGCTTTCCTGTGTATGCTGTAGAAGTAATATCCCTTGTATCTCTGTCATTACAAAAACAAAAAATCACATCACTCACATAAGTAACATGTAAGTTAGAACTGATGAACTCAATAAATACTGTCTTTTGGAAATTATGACATTAAAAGATTTCCCAGGCTGGCCTTCATAGCTCAGGCTTCATCTGGTGAGGGAAAAGTAAGCCTCATAGCTCATCATTTATAAGGACTAAGTAGTAAATGTGGGTTTTCTTTTTTGGGGGGTGACAATATTTTTGTTCTATACACTTGCAAAAGACATAATCAGTATTTTAATGACTTGATCATACCTGCCTTGAAGTTTTACCACAGTGAGTACTTTTTCATGGTAGGAGTAACTGAAGGGCCTTTACAACACCAAAGCCAAAACTTACCAGATGTGATCAGTGTGAATCTTTTTTGCACAAGACGCTCTGAACACTTTTTGCCCATCTTTCAGTGTACAAAGCAAAAGGAGAGTCTGCTGTCTGCCCACATTTGCTTGGCTGAATTGCTATGTACAGAACATGAAATAATATATTAAATTTTTTCACTTCTCATTCGCCCATTTGTCTTCCAGCATATGAGTTACATCATTTCCTAAAGAGCTCATTACAAAATGTTGCGTAGACTCTTTGTTGTATGAAAAAGAATATTCTGATCAATAAGAAAACAGGTTTTTGAACTTTTTAAAGAAATAAGATATAAATGTACTGCATTGTCTGCTTCTTACATTTGTGTAGATTTATCAATTAACCCATACAAACAGGGTGAGGAGCAACTTAACACCAGAACAGTATAATTAATTGATTAGACAAAAGTCCACTTATATCTGTGCAGTTTTCTAATCTCTTATGCAAGTTTTCTGACTCTGAGGCAAGGTCATGACACCATTATGCTTTCCTCCTATTTCTGATCAATGTCAGCACATCGCACATGTTAGCATTTAAGCCACAAGGCAAGCCGATAGTTAGGAAACAACCAAAACCAGATGAATAGAAGCAGCCTAAACTCCTACCTAAGTAGCAAGGTAATGATCATAATTGAAAGAAGTCTAACACTGCATGGTGACAGCAGCATTCACTGAGAATGGGGGAGAGAAACTCAAGAGTTTCAAGTGAAAGCAGGGAAGAGGATGTAAAGTAATATGGGTGGACGATTAAAAACAGAAAGACTCCCAACACACCAACTAGCTGTCTTGGTGCCCAGTGCAGTGATGTGTCATCCATCATTCATGAAGCAAATACAATAACACACATGGAACAAGCACTAGCTAGAGCAGAATACACAAGCCTTAGGCTTTTTGGAAAGCGTATTAGAGTGACAGCCCTTCTTTAATGATTATAGGACTGAATCGCTTATGGTCATATCTCCTGCATGGTAAAAGATGAGTTCTTTGTCTTTCGATAAATATCCAAATACACCACTTCTTTGCTGTCTCCCTCACTGATTAAGGATCTGAGAGTTCCTTGATGCATGCTAAGGTTGGTTTTGTATGACACTGGAGTATGCCTTGGGCAAGTGAGGCTAAAAGGATAATAAAGGCAAAAAGGAGAGGGGCAATACTAAAGAATCTATTCAGAGGAGATTGATAGTTCTAACAGAAATAAAGGAAAGAATACAACAATAAAAGTTAAATAAAATCTAGAAAGATTAAAGGAAACGTAATTAAGAATATAGAAAAAAGCATAAAATTCAATTAAAAAGTTAATGGTCATATAAAAAGCACATAGAATTATATTAGTGCTTTAAACCATTATTAAACCACTAAGAACGTACAGGCGTCAAAAGTGCCCAAAGCCAGGCATAAATTTTAATTGTCTTCAAGGCAAGCCTATACTTTTCTATATGCAGTGGAGAATAGAGAATATAAAATTCTAGGTGTAAGAGAAAGAAGTCAGGTGAAGTATCAGTGGAACTGTATTTGCATAAAATAACCAATAATAAAAATAATAGCCAAGTGACTTTGATTAGTATATCTTTTAGGGTTGGGTAAGCCATCTTGCACTTTACTTTTAATAAATGTGATAAGTTTTCGATTACTGCATATGAAACTTTTGCATTAACAGAGTATAATGTAATTTGAAATGTGAAGTTAGTTGCTAGACCAGCAACTGAGTTCACACAAAATGAACTAATGTAGGAGAGGAAGAAAGATGTTCCTGCAGTTTTTTGCCTAACAGCCATCTGACACAACTATGGCCCATCCACCAGTATGGGGAACTGAGTCTGTAGCAAACCCCAAAGTAACAATCACACGTACACACACATCACCAGAAAGAAGCACGTGCACGTGTGTAGTTCAGGAGGGTACATCAGATTTTCCAAAGTCACCACCAAATTATTGAAGGTTCTTAGGCATCTAGAGGGGCAGATCAATATCAAACTTGTTCTGCCTATAGATGCAGATTCGCTCTTCTCATGTCTGCTTTGTCTTGCTTACTCTCTTGCTTTTTTGTGAGTTGTTCCTGATACTGATAATCTATTTCAAATATAGATAACACCTTTCAAACAAGAATACTGCAGATTTTAAGATGGTTTTACATGCAACTGCTTACAAAAAGGCTTTAATAATACTTCTTCAACTTTTGTTTGACATCATCTTATCCATCACATTGCACTTGGAATGACTTTATTAGTCCTGAATCATCACCTGTAGAAATAATATCTATTTTTGAATATTGATGCCTCTGTAATTGCCCATGGAATGTGTTACATTACCAAAAGCCTTTTCCCGTTAGATGACCTGATTTTTTCCTGCTTTCTGATAAGCTTTTTTGTTCTGTC
Source organism: Steatornis caripensis (assembly GCA_013398225.1). NCBI lineage: Eukaryota > Metazoa > Chordata > Aves > Caprimulgiformes > Steatornithidae > Steatornis > Steatornis caripensis. The sequence continues at coordinate 173,043 of VZSC01017979.1, read as the reverse complement.
TGCAGTGAATCATTGATCCCTGATGTTTTAATAGGAAAGGTCAAAGCACTTTTGCATAGTATTCCAGCTTAATTGCTTATGTAATAGTAGTACCTTAATAACTTTTGTGTAGTATGAGCAGTTATAAAGAGTAATAAACTGCTAGAATTCAGACTATGAGGTTTGCTGTATTCCTAACCCCTATTTAATTCTGTAGTAATCTCACACAACTGTGCAGGGGTGGAAGAAAAGTCTTGTTACAACTATGGGGATCTGCCAAATACGTTGTGGACATCGAAAACATTTTAGTTGAAAGTGCTACACAGTGAATAATTTGACAGAGAGTTATTTGGAAGCCCTAAATTTAAGACTGGACAGTTCACTGCCAAAGACTCCATGTAACCATTTATTCCTGTGCAAAGAGGGTCTAAGTGCCAGAAAACCAAAACAACAGCATTTACTCCCATTTTGCACTCATATTAAGGAAGTGCAAAAAGAATACATATACAAAGGCACTTAGTGCTTATTCAAGTGGATGGATAAGTACTAGGACATGCAAAGCTGGAGAGGTTCAAGCAGTAGAAAACGTGAAAAGATTCCAGCTTTAGTTGAAACACACACAGGTAATACAAAGCCAGGGGGAGAAGTAGAGAAGTTAGTATTGCTGAATCTGTAAAACTGAAGAAGAATCTGATGTTTTTTACTATAAAAACTATTTATTAAATTATGTAAATGTAATATATAGATAAATTATTTTGTGACAGCTTGTCTGTGGAAGAGGACAAAGCAGGCTGTCTGTTTTCTGTAACATTTTCCATGAAGATATTAGTGATAATGAAGAAATGCATTGAATGTGGTATTTGTCTTAAAATGCCATGTAATTCTCAGACTCAATCAAAGGTATGTGTGGTTCTCATAATTCAGTGTCTAGGAGTTTCACATCCACCACTATATTTGTCCTGGCAGTGCTTCTGGAGGGAAATGTTGGTTTTCTTACTTCACAGATGGGGCAGGGGGCGAGAGGGGCAGCCAGTAGTATTTCATGTAATAGGCACCCAGGCATGTTTGAGCAAAAAGAAATGATAGAAACCTTTTTGCAATTCTTTATTTCTAAATTAAGCTTTGAGGCAGTAAGGCAAGCATTAATCAGAACGTTTTCAGAGAAAGAAAATGAGGTCTGTGTTTTATTATAAGGATTTCGGAAACTCTTGTGCTTTGTCTATACATCTATAATGAATTAAATGGTCCACGAAATGTTCTCTGGCCCTGAGCACAATTGGTGCTGTGCAGCTTATCCATACAACCTCTTGCCTTCCAGAAGCGACAGGCTGTATCCGTACTGCCTGTTGGCCTGTGCTGTTCCATGGAGTGTGATGGGTATTGCACAGGGGGGTGTTGCTTGGCAGAGACCATGGTGGGGGTCATGCTAGCAGTTCAGCAGCATGGATAATCACCTGTCAGGTGCTTGCACACATAGCCTGGGCCTGCTTAGTTTGCTAGTATAGACATAGCATGCATTTTGCAAATATTGACTTGGTTTTGGTATAATGTGGTGTGATGATGTCTTGAAACTGTAATCACGTTGATGTATGTAGCAAAGTCACTGCTACAGGAACTTTCATGTGTCGTTCTTAGGAAAAAAACCAACCACCACAAAAAAATCCACCAAACCCGAAACCAAAGTCTAACATAAGAACACTAAAAATACTACATACCACTTGTCAAAGAGTTTTCTAGAATATGACAAGGTACATTTTTAACTTGCTTACATTCATCACCTTATTCTCCTACTGTCTGAACTCACTAATTAGAGCAAACTATCACACGGGATATTGTTCTTGGTGCACTGACTTTGCTTGTATCCTGGTGTCACACAAATTTTGGAAGAGATCTCTGCCTGAACTACAATATGGATTAGATAATGCTGTCTCTTCAAAATTTGGCTGTCAGTTATGTGCAAATCAATTCAGTCCTTCCAATACAATAGTAAGTTTGTTAGATGCTGACTCCACTGATATCTCTTTGGCAAACTTGGACAGGTTTCTGGCAAGTCTAGTCCATTAGTTATTCATCTCTAATTTGTTGAAACTAACTGTCAAATGCTGGGATTGTTGTCAGGACAAGGTCAATGTAGACTTGAAAAATCTTTCTTTAAAGTCTTTTATTCTTTTGTTGGTAGCTGCTTAATTTAAGCAGAGCATAGTGGCTGCTGCCATGAATGCTTTTGCCTTTGTCTTCAGGGATGGAAAAAAATTAGTCAAAATCTTGAAATCTAATGTAGATTGTCATGCAAGAATTTTTAGCCCAGGAATTCCACCAATTGTTTATGGCTTTTTCAATTTTAAAATGCAAGGGGAAAAAAGTCAACGCTAATCTCTCCTTTTCCAATTGAGATTATCAATCGATTTCTGTAAAGGCTTTTTGTGCGACCATAACTGTTGCCTGGTCTTCTTCCAACTGTTTGGTGTTTGTCTATGGCATGCTGAGCACAAGAAGCTGTGCCCAACATTGCTATTGTTACAGAATGACTCTAAAAATCCATAAAGAGTCTCAGAATGGTTATTTTGTATTTTCCTGTGACTTTTTTAGAGTCATGTATGTGACTATGAATGTAAGAATTGAAAATAGTCTGTAAGAATTTCTCCACTTACTTGTCACAGTGAGGTATCGTCTCAAATTAGAAACACCCTGGATAGTAGAGATTAGTTTAAAGGTGGCTGAATTTCCTGCTTATCCATTTCATGCTTATGGATTTCCTAATTCATAATTTACATTCAGAGACTTGTCAGCTTGTTGGACCTCAACGCTGCATTTATTCATCTACCATATTCGTTACCATCTCTGCTGTATATGTACACATCCTGGTCATATATTTGAATATTTAGAACTCCAGATGAAACCGTCTCTGAGCCACAACCAATTATGTTTAAGAACAGTGAAAAGACATTAGCAATTTAGACACTCTGAATGACTGTTCTGGAGGTGCTGAGGTCGTGGAGATCCACCACTAGCATCCATTATATGCACAGCTTCCTGACAAGGGCATTGAAGCAGGAGTACAATGAAACAGTTTCTTTAGCTAGATGGATTTGCCAGGAACCTACACTAACAGATAACTGTGATAATGCTTTGGCCACTGGCATTCAATTTAGCGCTCAGTGAGCTACAGACAGCACATGTTCTTGTCTGCGTGTCCTTACAAATGCACAACTTCCCTGACGGGCTTCAGTTAATTCTTTCACAGTTGTGACATTCTCTTCTCCTCAATATTGCCTGATAAAATCCCTCTTACGCCGCTAACATGTAAACTATTTTGCTATTTTTTAAGGCTTCGTGAGACCTCACTTTTCCTAGTGTGAGATCTGGGTCTAAATAAAGCTGTGCTGGCAAACAACCATCTCTGATGCTATCAGCTATTTTGTCTTTTATTAGTGTCTGCTCTTAACATTCTATATTTACAGAGTTCAGTAAGACTGAACTGCAGCAGCTAAAAGCTGCTTTTTTTTTTTTTTTTCCCCCTCCTCTTGCTCCTGGAGCCTTCTAATAAGTTTGGCCTTACCGTATCTAACATTCTTTCTGCCTGGCCCATTAGCATGAAAAGTCCCTTGTATTTTGTTGTATCCTTTTCTTCCATTGTCAGTCTGGGAAGGGACACATAGGGTCTTCAGCAAAGTCACCTGTGGCATAGATCAAACCACTTGCCTGATAATGCCAACTACACCACAAGCCACTGATGCTGCTGAAGTCTCTAGATGGAGCAAGGCCCTCACAATGGCCTTATCACACAGGCATTTGTAATCTTGGCTTCATTACTGCAGAGAGCTGGAGCTGAGTTTCCTTCAGAAGTTTCCTTTTCGCCTGCTAATTCACCCCAGTAGCAGTGTTGCAAGGTTTCTTTTTCTTTATTCCTCCTATAGACAGCATGATTCTTTCCGCTCCTCGTGTCACTGTGGCTGACCACGTAAACAAAGAATAGTCTGTGCCCAATACTTGAGCTTCAGCTGAAGAATTCTCAAATGAGGCCCATCTTTCTGCTTACTGTCCTTACCCTCCTGCAGTATGGAGTCCTCTGCTCTGGACAACTTGTTGTGGTTTAGGCCCAGCCAGCAGTAAAGAACCATGCAGCCGCTTGCTCACTCCTCCCTCCCTGGTGGGATGAGGAGAAAATGTAATGAAACCTGGTGGGTCAAGACAAGGACAGGGAGGGTTCACTCACCAGTTTTGGTCACAGGCAAAACCAGACTCAACTTAGGGAAAAAATATTCAATTTAATCAGTTATCAATCAAAGCAGAGCAGGATAAGGAGACACAAAAAGCCAGATCTTAAAAAACCTAATAAATACCCTTCCACCTACACCTCCCTCCTTCCTGGGCTGAGTACCCCTGCTCCCGACATCTCTCCCTCCTCCCCGCTCAGCGGCGCAGCGGGACAGGGAATGGGGGTGCAGTCAGTTCACCAGAGATTGTCTCTGCCGCTCGTTCCTTGTCAGGCAGGGAGAGCTCCTCACACACTCCCCCTGCTCCAGCGTGGGGTCCCTCTCACGGCAGACAGTCCCTCACGAACCCCTCCAATGTGAGTCCTTCCTGCATGGGGCAGCCCCTCAGGAATGCACTGATCCAGCACTGGCTGCCCACAGAGTCATGGTCTGCTTCGGGACAGATCTGTTTCCTAGAGTAAACAGGCAAAAACTGCTGATCATGGCGAGCTTCGCCCCTAAACCCATCTGTAACTAGCAGCAAGCTCTAACCCAGGCCCTGTTGCAAGGACCTTATGAGCCTTGCAAACCTAACTTGAGCAAACATCAACACTACAGGGAAAGGGGATGAAATGTCTGTCAGTATTATGACTTTAGAATTTCCTATGGCAAACGACTCCCTTGCCAGTACAAAAAGGCAGACAGAGAACAAAGATCTGTCCCATTCAGTCCCACTTGCACTAGGAGGATTATTTCATTAAAATTGATTACCATGTTTTGGCAGATATAATTACATTAATTCTAGCTACTTTGCTAACACAACAAAATAACCGTCTCAAATCCCTCACCTCTGGAATAAGTGATATATAAGTATGCCTGTCATATCAATTTCAAACTAAGGACTAGAAAAATAGAGTAAGAACAAGGTGAACCAGTCCAATGCCTAGGATAAACCAAGCAAGTGCAGGGCTCACATGGTCCTGTTTAATGGGGTTAAGCCACAAGAAGTGTGGGAAGCAATGCAGCAATTAGTTTCGGTTATGCTCTTTTATTACAAATATATATATCTCTACTCCTTTTTATTTGTATCATCAGAATTGTTTTTCTGAAGATGTTTATTTCGGTGACTGAAGAATTACCTTCCCTAAATCTTCTTATTTTGCAAATTAATAAAAAGAAAAACATTTTTTAAAGTAGATTTCTAGGGAATTTGTCTAGCAAAACAAGAAAGATTAGGCAATGATACTTGTATCAAAATTGAGTGGAAACCTCAATATTTCTGTTAACAGAAAATTAATCTTAGACCTGTTCATCAATTTGTTAAACTCCCACTGCTAAAAAGAACCCCAAAAAACTCCAGGTAACTTTCAGTGGCTATAAATGTGTAATAAGACTGTAAAAGAGATGTATCTCCAGCCAGCAATTTCAAGAATGCTACTTATTTTGTCAACTCACAAAAAATCCATAAGCACATACACAAAACAATTTTAAAACAAGAGCACAGCAACTCTGTTCCTAAAAAAGACTCCAGTGATTATGAAAGGACAGAAGAGTGATTTTACTGGTTTTCTTTTTCACTTTAAAAGAAAATAATTTATATAATTGTCAAGAAACTGGTACACAACAAAGCATCTGTAAAGAGCCAAATGTCTTGGCCTGGCTTCCAGCTATGTAACTAGATTTCGAATCAAGTAAGCTATCCCAAATTTGCAGATAGCCACAGAGTCAAAATAACCCAGGAGAACCTCCATGGACTTGCTACTTTGCTTTTGATGACTCTCAGCATCTTACTGAGGCTGTCTGCTTCAGACAGGTAGAATAACAGAAAGCAAAATAACGACATCAACAATACATAGAGCTATTTTTACAGTGTCTGAATCAGTCTCTATGGCAACATTTTTTTAGCCTATTTAGATTTTTTTAAAAAAGCTCTGTCTATCTCTCCCCCATCTCGCATTGTTCTGTTGAGTGACAAATCTTGATAGAAAGATAAAACATAATGTCCACGTACAAACACCTGTCGAGTTTGGAAGAGTGGGTGGTTGGTTACTTTAGATTTGACCTTTCCCTTTAACAGATATTTCAAAGACATTCCACTAAACTTCTTTCCTTTTCTTTGAGAAAAATTGCTAAGAAAAAAAAGATACATTCAACTTGATATTCAATTACTCCAAATATGCATAGATATATAAATTTTCCTCTTTGAGCCTGAGTGTTTTATGAGAGTAGCGTGTGTGTCACCATTACTGTTTTATAGTTGGGGGGGGCGGGCAAGTACAGACAGAAAAAGAAAAAAACGTATACAAGTTCAGCCAGCCAGCTAACAGTTTCACTGACTGTAGTAGCAGATTTACAATTTTTCAAGTGGTTTCTGATACTACGTTTTACACCTAAGCTCTCCTTATTTGGAAGGTTTACATTTCCGGCTCATTATTTCCTTGCCTCTTCCTTCTGTTGCTGTACGAAAAATGCCCACAAAACAGCAGAAAATACGACTATACCCTGAAAACTGCAGAACTGACTGCCTCAAAAGGCTGTTACATTCACAGAGAAGAAGAAACCTGCATGAAAGCAGAGGAAATTTGTGTTTATAAAATCATGATCAGTTATATTGAATCAAAGTATTTCATGTAAGAATAGTAGATATGAAACATAGTTCTTTATCGGAGGAAAAAAGGTAATACTGAAGAATGACCACTACAATGAAATAGGGATGATATTCCCGCGCAGCACAGGAGCAAAAGCAGCTGGTGCTCATTTGGGCTATCTGCACAGAAGTTTTACTGAGGATCTTGGACCTTTGTATAAATAGACCAGCAGAGGAGTGCCTGTTCTTCTTCAAGACTATGTAGATGAAAGGGATTTTCTTCACACAGGCAGAATCTTTATCCCTCGTGATTTGACTCGATTTTTTAAAGTATCTGGTATCATTTTGCTACCTAGCAGCTTTAGAACATAAGAACAGCAGTATCGGATCAGCTCAGTAATCTGTCTTCTTCACTGTGCTGTCTGCATTAAGCAGACATACAGGAAAGAGTATAGCAACGGGGAATGAATGGTTCTCTCTCTGATACACCTTCCTGACTTTTTGCAGTCAGCAATTTAAAGATCTTCTGAACCAGGACTGCATCCAAAACATACAGCAGTCAGCCTATTCTCTAATCCATTTTAAACTCATTTATCTCTTTGGCTACCTTCGAGTCCCAAAGCAGTGAGTTCCACATTTCAGTTTCATGATGTTTCAATGACATAAAAATAAAGTAATATGTTGAGCATCCTAGTTCTAACACTTAAAATTTTATTTGAATGCAAATCATATTATTTGTATCCTGAGCGGAGTTGTTTGTCTTTACAATCCCTCACAGTAACTGGAAGTAAATTTTAAAAAGCAGCGCAGATGAGACGGGTTCATGTGTATCCAACACTCCAGACAAAATTGCAGATGATCTGCTGCATTCTGTTGGCTGTTATGTTTCATGCAAAAAGCAGAGTGCAGTGATACAAGCCAGAGTGTCAGCATTTCAGCTTCATCAGAATGTGCTTATATTTTTAAGCACTAGCAATTCCCTCACAAATGCTATAAACTTTGCAATTTCTTTAATTGAAAATTTAATATTAGATGGTTTGTCATTTAGAATAAGAAACTGTAAAAGTAAGTTTTGAATTGTATATAGTGACAGTTTATTGGGATCAATTGAGTAATTAGAATGAGTGTTCTCATGAGAAAAGTTTTTTAAAACATCCATTAGCAATATCAACCAATGCTTTTGTGCCAGATATAGACAGAAAGCTGTCTTACAATCGGGCAACTAAATGTAGAATAAAATAGCAAAAATAGTCTTTAAAATTATTTTTAATGGCTAAAAAATAGCAAAATTATTTACAGGAGAAGTAGAGGAAAAAAAAGATGCAAAATATCTGACTCATCTGGCTGAAGTTGATTCAATAGTAGCTCTAAAGTAATTAGTAGCAAGTACTTACCATAAAGCCACCACAGCATTACCACCTTCAAGGGCTGAAAACAATTTATCTTTAGAAAATATGTGCCTAGCGTGGATTGAGAAGATAATATTAATGAAGGAAAGAACCAGGAAATAGCAGCACACTTAAAGCTGACTAGAGCTAAAATCGATGACAAGAGGCAGTCAGCAACACATGAGTAATTTATTAAACAATGATAGATTTGGGTAAGTAGCACTACAAAATCAGTCATTCTTCTGATATGTGGGGTGAAGATAAATTAGCAGTTTTGTAAACTGAGCAGTCCTGTTTGCCCTTGGACTAACATATAAAACAAGCCTTCAAGAAAACTATTTGCGCTTTTTCTACCTGTTTTCACTGCTATACTTATTCCCGAAGCTATATTAAATCTCCTGGGGTAAAGACACTGCTAGAATTAAACTTCTGTCAAGACATTGCCCCGAGTGATTACATTATTAGCAATCAATCACATTTATCGGGTGTCCCGGAGTGCTCAGCAGCGTACCAACGTGGAGGGAGAGCACCAGAGGCTCCTGTCCCACGGAGACTGCAGTCTGAGTCAGGTGCAGAGCAGATACAGTTCAAACCATCGAACTCAAAGCAATAAAGATGTAGTTTTATGTAAGTCCATCCTCTCTTTGGTGAAATATATGTTCATTCATACAATGATCTCATACACTTTATTAGGGAATACGAATCACCTTCTTACGAAGCGTTAGTACCTTTCCTGTGCATGTGCAAGTGGCCGCTGTTCTGTTATGAATGGAGCAGAAGACTAAATAGCCCAAATAAATACGGGAATCTTAGACCGTCTTCTTTGATACGAAAAATACACAGACACAAGAATAAAGTACATTTTAAGCAAGTGTTCTTAATGGGGTTTTTGTACACTGCCTGCTTCCTCTACTTGCTGCTTATATGTCCACAGCTCAGAAATTGGTAGGACCGTCTTTAAACTGATTGTGTAGACTTTCTGGTTCCCTTCTTCCTGAAACAGCACACTTTGAGACACCACAACTCTTTTATTGCCATAGGCATCTTTAGTGGGAAGCTCTTCAAATTCCTTAGCAAGCATTTTCTAAGAGCGTAGCTAAAGCTCACCTGGAGAAAGCTGTCATGTTGCTAGGCACGAGTTCCGTCTGTAGTTTATTTTGCTGAAATCTCTCTGCATTCTCTCCAGTGTTCCTCCACAAAATGTTTCTTTTCTCATTTGGAAATCCTTTTTTTCTCCAGCAGGAGGCTTATGTTCTTAGACTCCCTTGGAGTTAAGCGAAGGTGAAACCAGTAGATACGAGGCCTTGCAGAGAACTTTGGGGTCCTAACAAGACTCCTTATAGTGACTCCCATAGAAGAATACATTTAGAGCATATAGGAGGAACCTCGTACTCACTGGTATCTGTGAGGAATCAGTGGTATGCAAATAATAATGAAGCCCCAGCTCCTCCTCCAGAATTTGTTGACAGGAGTTGGATTCACCTCACCTTACATCCGAAGTATGGACTAACTCAGCTAAACCTTTTCTTTGGCTCCATGAGAAGAAACAGAGGGAACTGGAATACAGGCAAGAAAGCCAGGCCAATAAAAAGACTGCTTTTCTCATTAATCAAGAAATCTGGCTTGAAGTAATATGATAGAGGAGCTTCTGCTAGTTATGACTCCTCCTGTTGCATCTGATCCCTCTACAAAAACATTTCATTCTTTGTTCCTTTAAAACACAGAGGTCGTTATAGTGTTCCTCTTTAATAATCACGTTACCAATTTTTATAATCATGCTAAAGAAATGGTTGTGAAAGATTCTACACTGCTTTGTCATAAATATTATTTTGACATTACCACAAACCTTTTATCCTACTGGTTTAACAGAGCAGATAAAGAGAACAGAATGAATGTGGTACTTCAACAGAATTTCCTCCTTCCTGGAAGACAATGCAAAGGTATAAACAGCATAAGTGTTTTCACCTTTTATATAAAAAAAAAAAGTCTTGACATTTTGCTTTCTTGTGCAAGCGATGAATGGAAGCTGATGTCAAAATATTAACTGAGTGAGTGGAGAAGTTGACTTTTTAACCTACAGTTCTCCCATTCGTAGTCAACCTTCCACATACACCTGTGGTCACAACCTGGTCTCTGGATACTGTTGCCTTTTTCTTTCAACTTCCACAAAATATCTCATTACCCATCATGCCAGTAGTAATGGTATGCAATGACCAGAACTGATAGTCAGACAGAGATGCAAAGTATCCTGAGGAACTGGCTCCTTTGATTTCCTCAGTGCTCACATGCATCCATTGCTACACGATCTTTCTTCTATGTGAAAATCACTGAGATTTCATTAATATTATTAGAAACTCATAATTACTCAATGCTTTCCCTCTTGTGTATTTAGTGGGACTCTAAATTTGTAGCCTGAATTTTAGTTATATTTTCCATAAAGTAGAGCCCTCTACTAGGAATTTCTTTCTTCCAGCTGAAATTTCATCCTGTAGATGAGGCAGCTTCGTCACCGTTATGTGAATCTCTACCTGAAGTGAAGAAATAGATGGATGGCAACTCACGGCTAATGCATTAAAGGCATTACGAATTAATATCATGGTCATAAGAGGAATTAATGTGATTCATGATGCTATTGTATAATAAGTTTGCATTGAGTGTGTTGTACAGGAACTAGGGCACTGTCAGTTTCCCAAATTAGAGATTCTGTTCTTTGCCCCTCACTCTGCATTCACTCTCAGGTACACAGGTTGACATGATCTGATATAGAGATGTAAAGCAATCTCCTCTGTGTCCTGTCTGCTGAAAATATTGCTTTGTAATGCATAAGCCATCCAAGGATCTCTCTGCCTCCACTTGCTTTTCTAGTGTGACAAATGAATGCTCTGATTCTAAGGCTACAGGGAAAGACTAGATATTTCTGGAAAAAAAATTCAAGTTTTCAATTAAATGAAACAGTAAAAACTGGTAAACCACATGCGTACACATGTGTATGCCATTAAGAACTTTTAGATGCATTTACATTTTTTTTTGAAGTGCCTATCTTTGTGTGTATGTCTATGAGTTATATGAACACTGCTTGATTCAAAAGCCTCTGTTCTCTCTTCATAGGCGTGCATGGACACACACACTCCAATCGGATTCAGTGTTAGGTTCCTGTACTGGGTCTGGCTGGGATGGAGTTCATTTTCTTCACAGGAGCCCATATGTTGCTGTGGTTTGGATTTCTGACTAAAACAGTGTTGCTAAGATGCCGATGTTTTAGCCGTTGCTGAGCAGTGCTTACACAGCATCAAGACATTCTCTGTTTCTCTGCTGCCCTGCCGGCGAGTAGGCTGGGAGTGGGTAAAAAGTTGGGAGGGGACACAGCTGGGACAGCTGACCCCGACTGACCCCAGGGATATTCCATACCATATGATGTTGTGCTCAGCAGTACAAGTGGGGGTGGTCTTTTAAAGGTTGCTGTTGCATGGGACTGGCTGGGCAGCTGTCTGCTGGTGGGAGGTGGTGAGTGATTGCCTTTGCATTGCTTGGTGCGGCTTTTTTTCCCTTCACTTATTAAACTGTCTTTATCTCAACCCACAAGTTTTTCTCACTTTTGCTCTTCTGATTCTGTCCCCCATCTTGCGGGGGGGAGTGAGCAAGTGACTGGGTGGGTGCTTAGCTGCTGGCTGAGGTCAGTCCATCTCATTCGCTCAAACCCACCACAAGTTTTACTGGAGAGAACAAAGAGAACAAAGCCAAAATGTCCTACATGCCGCTGTAGGTGGGCATGACCCCAAGCATTGGCATGAAGTCATCCGTACTCTTGAGGCATTAGCTCGCCTCCTGGAACAATTTTGTCCCACACTAACTAGCATTATCCGAGCCAATGCCTTGAGTTCAAGAGAGTTGGAACCAGCAAGGGAGCAGTGACAGCCGGCTGTTTGGCTGTGACCACCTTATTCTGGAGTACAAAGAAATTTTCTAATACAGACATTTGCTGTATCATTCCAGCTGGCTGCGGGATGAGTGAATGCTTTCTAACTCATTTTGTTTGCAAGTACACACAGGTGTATCCATAATCTATCTTTAAAAAATGTACTTTATGGGTTCTTTTTGAAAAAAAAAATGAAGTTAAGTGGTATGAGAAGACTTTGAATGACCACAGTAATGTAGATACTATGTCCCTTTCCTGCATTATTTCTATTTTGGACTTAAACTACTTCTCTCAAAAGGGACCATTTCTCACTGTCTCCATACTGTTAATCCTAAAAGACACTCTCCTTTGAGGGAAACTGGACATCCTTGAAACTGAGGGGCAAAATCATCCTTTTCCTGTTATCGTTAGTTTTATATAAAGACTTTTAAGACCTATGTGTAGTACTGTGATTAAAAACATTAAAAATGTAAGAACAGGTGACATAAGTTAATGTTATAATAGTATTGTGAAGCTATTGCTTCAATGGTTTCAGTCGACAGTGTAAAGAGATGGACCTCTTACAGTTAAGCATGCAGAGAAGGAATATGTGCTGACACCAATATCCCAGACAGAAGATAGACTGTTTTAATACACCAGGATTATAATCATTACAGTCAGATTAAGTGAAAGGCAACTGCAGGCTTTGTAGTTGAACTTCTCGTTCTAGTCATCATTTTGATTGCTGTGGAAACTCCCTAAAATTACAGCAATTTCAATGTTAGTAAATGAGATCAAAATTTAAAAGAGACAAAACAGATGATCTGATTTAAGAGTAGAGATCTCAAGGGACAATCACATTTTCCTAAATGAAAAAATTCTTTGACAAGTTTTCACCCGTGTAGCATTGAGGGGCAGCACAAGGCATTATTTTCCATCTACCCAATGACGGTAGTTTTTCCATCAAGACATCAGTTTGCGTTGGCTGCACTTGGATCCTCCTATAGGAATTTGAAGCCTTACGTATCAGGCTCCTCTGTCTTGAACATATCAATATATTTCCCTGTAA
>VZSC01017979.1:71199-159483 GCA_013398225.1 Steatornis caripensis | reverse complement strand
AGTTGGGAGGGGACACAGCTGGGACAGCTGACCCCGACTGACCCCAGGGATATTCCATACCATATGATGTTGTGCTCAGCAGTACAAGTGGGGGTGGTCTTTTAAAGGTTGCTGTTGCATGGGACTGGCTGGGCAGCTGTCTGCTGGTGGGAGGTGGTGAGTGATTGCCTTTGCATTGCTTGGTGCGGCTTTTTTTCCCTTCACTTATTAAACTGTCTTTATCTCAACCCACAAGTTTTTCTCACTTTTGCTCTTCTGATTCTGTCCCCCATCTTGCGGGGGGGAGTGAGCAAGTGACTGGGTGGGTGCTTAGCCGCTGGCTGAGGTCAGTCCATCTCATTCGCTCAAACCCACCACAAGTTTTACTGGAAAGAACAAAGAGAACAAAGCCAAAATGTCCTACATGCCGCTGTAGGTGGGCATGACCCCAAGCATTGGCATGAAGTCATCCGTACTCTTGAGGCATTAGCTCGCCTCCTGGCACAATTTTGTCCCACACTAACTAGCATTATCCCAGCCAATGCCTTGAGTTCAAGAGAGTTGGAACCAGCAAGGGAGCAGTGACAGCCGGCTGTTTGGCTGTGACCACCTTATTCTGGAGTACAAAGAAATTTTCTAATACAGACATTTGCTGTATCATTCCAGCTGGCCGCGGGATGAGTGAATGCTTTCTAACTCATTTTGTTTGCAAGTACACACAGGTGTATCCATAATCTATCTTTAAAAAATGTACTTTATGGGTTCTTTTTGAAAAAAAAAATGAAGTTAAGTGGTATGAGAAGACTTTGAATGACCACAGTAATGTAGATACTATGTCCCTTTCCTGCATTATTTCTATTTTGGACTTAAACTACTTCTCTCAAAAGGGACCATTTCTCACTGTCTCCATACTGTTAATCCTAAAAGACACTCTCCTTTGAGGGAAACTGGACATCCTTGAAACTGAGGGGCAAAATCATTCTTTTCCTGTTATCGTTAGTTTTATATAAAGACTTTTAAGACCTATGTGTAGTACTGTGATTAAAAACATTAAAAATGTAAGAACAGGTGACATAAGTTAATGTTATAATAGTATTGTGAAGCTATTGCTTCAATGGTTTCAGTCGACAGTGTAAAGAGATGGACCTCTTACAGTTAAGCATGCAGAGAAGGAATATGTGCTGACACCAATATCCCAGACAGAAGATAGACTGTTTTAATACACCAGGATTATAATCATTACAGTCAGATTAAGTGAAAGGCAACTGCAGGCTTTGTAGTTGAACTTCTCGTTCTAGTCATCATTTTGATTGCTGTGGAAACTCCCTAAAATTACAGCAATTTCAATGTTAGTAAATGAGATCAAAATTTAAAAGAGACAAAACAGATGATCTGATTTAAGAGTAGAGATCTCAAGGGACAATCACATTTTCCTAAATGAAAAAATTCTTTGACAAGTTTTCACCCGTGTAGCATTGAGGGGCAGCACAAGGCATTATTTTCCATCTACCCAATGACGGTAGTTTTTCCATCAAGACATCAGTTTGCGTTGGCTGCACTTGGATCCTCCTATAGGAATTTGAAGCCTTACGTATCAGGCTCCTCTGTCTTGAACATATCAATATATTTCCCTGTAACGTTATGCCGTCGCTTCAAGGAAGCTCCTTCAATTCCTTGCCTTTGTCACTGCCTGGACACCTCCTCTTTTTCTCAGAACCCCAAGGGGAACTCCCTCTCAACTGTGCTCTGAACTACTCTTTCCTTTATCTGCAGTCGTTGCTGACTCATGTGTAACCCTTGCGCTTAGCTCAGCCACCCCCTCATTATCAGTCCTGGCTCATTGCCCCTAGCTACTTACGCATCCCCCACACTGAACTTAAATAAATTAAAGTTAGGAGGACTCAGGACCTTTGGAACAGTCTTGCATGGGTTGCTCATCACTCTAATTGACTGTTGGCTCTTGTACCCTTCATTCTTCTCCAAACAGGTTTAGCCATTAGAATGCTAACGCAACCAAACATTTCTACTTGGAACAACCCAAAAAGAGATCTAAAAATCTGGGTATCTTTATGCAGTAAGTTGAAATCGACATACAGCACATCATTGTTACACGTTATAGTCAAACAGCTTTTGCTTCATTGCTAATGCAATTATCTCATTATTATATCTCTTCAAATCTGCCAAGAACATTTGTCTTTATTTAAGAAAGTACACTCAATATTCCGTATTTTAACATAAAAGCAATATGAAATTTTCAGTCTAAAAACAGTTTCTAAGAGACAACTGCCCTGAAAACCACAGTGTAGTAACACCAGTGAAGCCTGTTTATTATTTATCCATAATGTCTGCCTTAATTTGCATAGTTCTCAAGTAAATAGAATTGTTTCTGACAGCCCAGTAGAACCACTCTGACAGCCAGTGTGCATTCTCTTTTTATCCTATGAGTCACAGCCAGTTACAGAAACTTTTCAGGCCAAATCGCGCTTTCATCGATATCAATCCAGTCTCTTATGTTCACACTGCACCCTCAGTTCTGCTTCAATAATACTGTTACCCCCAATGATGTGCAAGAACATAGAAACTTCAATTCTCCAATGGTTTTCAGAGACCAGGTTGATTTTGCTTGCCGATCAATTCAAAAAAGAAATCCTTATTTTATCCACAAATTTATATTTTATCCATCTTTAAATAAGAAATCTTTTGGAACTGGTAACGCGAAACCTCGGAAAGCTGTTTTTATAGAGTAATTTTTCAGGATAACATAATCTTCAATTTATTTTTTTAATTGTCATTCCTCAATATCTCAGTAATGAAGAAGTTGTTTTAACAAAGCGTGCCAGTGATTTCCACTTTTTTTCTTGAGCTAAGTGTGATCACTTTACACTCGAAAGGGTTGATTTTTCAGAATAAAGAATACCAAATACAAAAAAAAGAAGAGCACTAGGAAAGTGCTCTCTGGTACAGTGAGACGTCACTATTACCACACAGCGATAGCAATTTCAGACTAATTAGTCAAGAGAAGTTCAAAACCTTGCATTGAAATTTATTTTATGCTTCGGAGTTGCAAAAGGCTTCTTGTTTTCTTTTAAGTCTGCCTCAAAACCTACTGTTCTGGGCTTCATAGACTTCACAACACATTCATGTGAGGATGTAGTTAAAATACTAAGTTATCTTGTCCTGACAGAGCTGACATTTACCTTGTTTAAAGTGTTTAACATCAAAGCCAACAGAGTAAATTCATGATGTGAAGTAGGCCATATTCACTTACCAGAAAAATATTCATCCAATACTTTGTAAACATTTTAAACACTTTGGCAAAGAGCGAGATCACAAGCCTCTGTTCGTGCACCTTTCATCCCTTATTCTATAGGTGTGATGCTCTATATAAAGAACACTTAAATTAATGGGAGTCTTTCCACTGACTTTTGAATTAATCCTGTAAACAATTAGAGGATCTTGTTCCTTCATTTCCTGCCTGCCCAGGAAAATATACTTGTTCACAGCACAAAGGCAAAAAGGGAAGAGCTTTCCTTGCCAGGTTTTGTAATCGAAGAAATTAAATTGCCTCTGAATAATCTGTCCTATGATATTGCTTGTGCTGAGCTCGTTTGCTTGGATATAACCTAGCCATAACAATCCAAACCAGGAAGACTAAAATGAGTATGAGCGTAAGGAAACTGTATGAGAACTGTCTTCCAGCTGGCTTTCAATTTACATTAGGCATGCCACCAAGAACGCAATTCTGCGTTAACACATTACAAACCTGCACGTTGCACTGACAATCTCCAGACAATGCTGTAAACGACATGGAATGAATTTTACTGTCTCATATGTTAGTAATAGCTGAGCACATCATGAATTATCCAGCTGGACTTCTTGCCTCTATCCCAACCAGTAACCAAAATGAGCCACAAATATTTTTATAGCCCCGAGGCAGACTAGCACAACACGGCTTGCATCTATTACAACCGAGCCCTCCGAGACAGGAGGGCAGTTGTGTGCAAGCTGACTGTCAGGCAGGGGTCCTGGCCCAGGCTCTCCTCCAGTCTGTGCCTTGCTCTGGGCTGGGACAGTGTTTTTTGGCCCAGGTCAAGACTGTGACAAGGAATTCACTGAAATGTAGCAGCATGGATCAAATGCCAGTGCATAAAGGATGCCTGTACTGTTACTGTGGTTTGTTGACCCTGGCTGGATGCCAGGTGCCCACCAAAACCACTCTATCACTGCCCTCCTCAGTTGGCAGAGGAGAGAAAATATGACGAAAGTCTCATGGGTTGAGATAAGGGCAGGGAGAGATCACTCACCAATTGCCATCATGGGCAAAACAGACTTGACTTGGGGAAATGGGTTTAATTTATTACCAATCAAATCAGAGCACGATAATGAAAAATACAGCCAAATCTTCATAACACCTTCCCCCCACTCCAACAGCACAGGGCGATGGGGACTGAGGGTTGCATCACGCATTGTCCCTGTCGCTCCTTCCTCCTCAGGGGGAGGGCTCCTCACCCTCTTCTCCTGCTCCAACGTGCAGTTCCTCGCACGGGCTGCAGTTCTTCATGAACTGCTGCAGCGCAGGTCCCTTCCGTGGCAGTGGGTCCCCCGTGGGGTCACAAGCCCTGCCAGCAAACCTGCTCCAGCGTGGGCTCTTCTTTCCCCCGGACCACAGGTCCTGCCAGCAAACCTGCTCCTGTGCAGGGTTCCCCCAGGGTCACAGCCTCCTTCAGGCATCCACCTACTTCACCCCTCCGTGGGGTCCTCCACAGGCTGCAGGTGGAGATCTGCTCCAATGCCAACCTCCACAGGCTGCAGGGGCACAGCCTGCCTCTCCGTGGTCTGCACTATGGGCTGAAGAAGAATCTCTGTGGCGGTGCCTGGAGCACCTCCTCCCTCTCCTTCTTCAGTGACTTTGGAGTCTGCAGAGCTCTTTCACATATTGTCACTCCTCTCTCCGGTTGCAACTGCCATTGCACAGCAACTTTCTCCCCTTCTTAAATACGTTATCACAGAGGCGCTACCACCATCACTGATGGGCTCGGCCTTGGCCAGCAGCAAGTCCGTCTTGGATCCGGCTGGCACTGGCTGTAGCGGACATAGGGGAAGCTTCTAACAGCTTCTCACAGAAGCCACCCCTGTAGCCCCCCACCACTAAAACTTTGCCACACAACCCCGATACAGTTACTAGTGTAGTCAGATTCTGCCATACAACAGAGCAAGGAAGGTTTGCATANGCGGACATAGGGGAAGCTTCTAACAGCTTCTCACAGAAGCCACCCCTGTAGCCCCCCACCACTAAAACTTTGCCACACAACCCCGATACAGTTACTAGTGTAGTCAGATTCTGCCATACAACAGAGCGAGGAAGGTTTGCATATGCAGCAAGCAGCTTTCATGAATTCTTTTCCATCACAAAAAACAGCAGTCTATCCCTTCACATCTAGCTGACAGAATGATTTTGCACTGTATGTGCATTATAAGGTCTGAAGAAGAATAATGGCTAGCAGAGGAATTAGTTTGGATAAAAACCAGCAGTTCTCTATAGACATAACAGCGACGCCGAAGTATGACTGTGCCGTATCAGATTTAAATGCAGATGTTATTAATATGAATGATAGAGGTGACAACTATCAAAGGAGAACTTTGAAGAAAAATAACTGCAAAGGGTAGAAGCTAAAAAGAAGCCTTTGTATACTTTTTGTGGATCAGATATGAACAGCACCTCTATTTCTGGACTCTGCACCTAGGAGAAAATAGGAGACATTCTGACAGATCTCCTTCATAAGTAGGTGTCAACAAAGATTGTGAATGCTTTACTGACAGAGGGGTATTTTTCAGAAATACCTTGGAGGTAAACATTGGAAAAAAAGAGGAGCAGGAATTGAATCTGTCGGTAAAGCATCTAGAAGAACTTTAGGTGAAAAGTTGAAATGTGGGGAAAACTTACAGTTTAAAGTATAATTTTTCTTTCAGTCATACTTACAGCCTTGTGACTGGGGTTGTACTGTCAGATAAGGGGACAGACTCAAGAAGACAAGACACGATACGGACAAACAAACCTTAAATCAAAATAACTGAACAAATTATACTGCACCCTGAGACTGGGCACATGTAGTTTAGCGACTATGGTGACAATTAGCACATGATATAAAAAAAAATCAAAACTTGATACTGAAAATTCCAGTGGCGTTGTGGTGCTGTTGATCATATAGATGTCCTTTGTTAGACTGCGGTTGTAAACTAAACCAAAGGAACTGCAGAAACAGCTGCACCATTTGCAGCCAGCTTATAAGCTGTTTATCGAAACCTAGAAAGGCATTTTTTCTTGTTGTGAGGAAACAAAAGTGACTGAGTAGAAGTACAAAAAGCTGAGTGTCCTTAGTTATTGTTCATTATCTTTGTGGAGGGGATCACGTAACTACTGAAAACACACCGCTGTTGCACTAAAAAATTAACTTGCTCTAAAAATCCAGGTAAAGGTTACCATTCACATGGTATAATAATTAACTGTGCATATCTCTTCACATAAATGCTCACAAAGTAAAAGGCTAATTATTTTGGGTTATCATGTCAGATATCAGAACACAATGTAATGCAGTTAAACCACTTGAGCCTTCAACATTTAAGGACACTCTAGAAGATTTTTAGATCTAAAAGTTTTTCTATAATCTAATTAAAGTAAATAGTTTCATAGCTGTTGATTTAACATATGAATAACATTATTTTAGAATAATTCCTTCCACCATAATGCTCTTTTCAATGCGAGTATCAGATTTCCTGAATTCTTTGCTTGAATAAGTGGCTTTAGAAGTACTTCAGTCTGACAAAATAAAAGAACATGAGACTTTAAATGGAATGGTACCTGAAAAGCTTTATGTTTCCAGTAATATTAATGATTCTGGAAGAAAAACCTGAAAGTCTACGGCTATGATTTATCAGCTGTTTAAGATAATAACAGTTTCGAGTATGTTTACAACTGAAGAGACAGCCTTCCTTGCCATGTTTTTTTGTCATTAAAAAATCTGTCCCCCTTTCAGAAAAACACTCCTGAGATACAAGTCCTTACTTCTTTGTTCTGCAGCCTCTGAAAGTCCATCTACTATTTCATGGCAATTTGCTCTAGAAGTCAGTATTTAAACTAGAATTCAGTACTATCTGATTGGTATACTGTATCCCCGTACTCTGACAGTGTCTGCCATTCCTGAGACACAGGTACTGTATTGTGTAATTCGGTTTAAAAATAAATAATAATAAAAAATCAAATAGACAATAATAAACAGTATTTTCCTTTATGATTTTATATTTTTTAATTTAAAGAAGGAAAAAGCTGGTAGTTGTGGACTTGAGACACAAAAAATCTGTTTCAGGGCAAGACGACAAATCAGGTGTCCTTACTTAACCCTCTTTGTCTTTGTGTGGAAGATTTGTTCAAACTGTTGTTACAAAAAACACTGTTGTATTAAAAAAACCCAAACGAACAACAACCAGATGCTCAAAAAGTAATGGTGAAGTATTATTTAAAGGTTGCATTTATGACCTACTTTTTGTAGGTCATAAAAATGGGTAAATATTCTCTATATTATTCATCATTATTACATTAAAAATATTAATCACTAGAATAAGTAGCTTTGAATTTCCACTGTTTCTTACGTTTCTCAGTTGTGCTTCAGTACGCTTATTTGGAGTGGGTGTCTTACAAGAATGAAAGAATGAAAAATAATTTGATACCTGATGCGAGCTCTTTTTTCAATAGTATATTGTTTATTTAAAAGGGATGAATGGTCTTACTTAGATATTCAAGGCAGCTGAACACTTGAGGCTCAAATAGAGCTCATGAAATTGCTCATTCTGAGGACAGAAAAGTTCCCTTCCCCCACTTGTAATTAGAATTAAATATGGGGAGCTGAGAACAACAGCAATGGGAGGAAGAGGAGGTTAAAGTAACAGAGTTGACTTAATTTCAGAAGCTTAAAGAAATAGTGAAAAATTAGGTTGTTAAAATTCATTTTGTTGCAAGTTGACAGGTGCTCAGCACAGGTAATTGATTCAGTGAGTTTTAATAAACTAGAACTACAAACAAATAAAAACCATCTCCTCCTAAAGCAATGGGGAAGATGTGTACACCTATGCCTTGATGCAGACGGATTGGCACACTGTGGCTTTGTGAGTGATAGGCCACAAGGTTTTAGCGGTGCTGCTGCATGTGCCGCAGGGTGGGGGGATGTGGTAGTCCCTTGGCAAGGGAGAAAAAGAGAGGGAGAAAGAGTGATTGGGAGCAGTCCACAACCTGATGAGAAAGAAAAAAATACTAATGAAGTACTTGCTAAAATTATGGCTCCCTGGCTAGAGATACTCAGTTCCCCATTTAATAACAGCCTTTGGTGAAAACAAATTTTTGTTCCTATATGGAAATAGACTTCCCAGATATAGCACTTTCCCAGTCAGAATAGCATGGTTTATTTACTTATTTATCAAAAAGGAATAATATAGAAATACATAAAAGCCATATTTCCAGGGGGCTATTGGTCAACCATGCTCAGCCCATGGCTGCACCTGGGAGAGAGGAGTTTCATTTGCCAGGACTGCTGCTCTGGCTGGGGAAGAAGGGAGGCTGAATTCACTTCAAGGCCCACCTGCGCGTGATTCTGTCATTGTGATCCCACAGCGGTCGTTAGGTGATGTTTTGAGGCTGATTTGCATCTTTCTGATGGTATGTGATCCAAATACACTGTGATATCAGTGATATAGACTTGCCATTAGTGTTCGTTAAAGATCTTCATTTGCCTTTCAGAAGAGTTAGTTATGATCAGTAGTCACATATTCCAGCTAGAGCACAGATCGCTTCTAGTAAAACTTCAGTTTTCTTTTGTGTGAGCAACATGATCATTAACATTTTCATCACAGTTCTTTCTTCCACAACAGCAATGTCCACGTTCCACATATGCTTCCATGCAATGGAAGGATACAGGCTCTTTAGGAAGGACAGGCAAGGGGTATGAGGAGAGAGTGTCGCCCTCTACATCAATGACCAGCTGGAGTGCACAGAGCTCTGCCTGAGGATGAATGAGGAGCCAACTGAGAGCTTACGAGTCAGGATTAAAGGGAGGGCAGAGACAGGGAACATTATAGTGGGGGTCTGCTACAGGCCACTCAACCAGGAAGACCGAGCAGATAAGGCCATGTATAGACAGATAGGAGTAGGCTCACATTCACAAGCCCTGGTCCTCGTGGGGTACTTCAACCACCCCGATATCTGTTGGAGGGCATAAGCAATCCAGGAGGTTCCTGGAATGCATTGATGATAACATCTTTCTCCAAGTGATAGAGGAGTCAGCGACGAGAGATGCTATGATGGACCTTGTTCTCACCAACAAGGTGATCTGGTGGGGAATGTGAAGTTCAAGGACAGCCTTAGATGCAGTGACCATGACCTTAGGGCAGCGAGGAGAGTGCACAGAAAGCTTAATACCCTGAACTTCAGGAGAGCAGACTTTGACATCTTCAGGGACCTGCTTGGTAGAGTACCATGCAATAAAGACCTGGAGGGAAGAGGGGCCCAAGAAAGCTTGCTAATATTCAAAGGTCACCTCCTCCAAGCTCAGGAGTGATGCATTCCAACAAAGAGGAAGTCAGGCAAAAATGCCAGGAGGCCTGCATGGATAAAAAAAGAGCTCCTGGATGAACTCAAACACAAAACAGAAGCCTACAACGAGTGGAAGCAAGGACAGGCAGCCTGAGAGGAATGCAGATAAATTGTCCAAGGAGCCAGGAATTGGGTTAGGAAAGCTAAAGCCGTGACAGAACTAAAGCTGGCCAGGGGCATCAAGAGCAACAGGAAAAGCTTCTACAGCTACAGTACATTGGCGATAAAAGGAAGACTGGGGAAAATGTGGGCCGTCTGGAAGGAAATGGGAGACCTGGTTACCTGGGATATGTAGACAGCTGACGTACTCAATGACTTTTTGGCCTCAGTCTTCACCAGCAAGTGTTCAAGCCACACCGCCCAGGTCACAGAAGGCAAAGACAGGGACTGGGGCAATGNATCAATGACCAGCTGGAGTGCACAGAGCTCTGCCTGAGGATGAATGAGGAGCCAACTGAGAGCTTACGAGTCAGGATTAAAGGGAGGGCAGAGACAGGGAACATTATAGTGGGGGTCTGCTACAGGCCACTCAACCAGGAAGACCGAGCAGATAAGGCCATGTATAGACAGATAGGAGTAGGCTCACATTCACAAGCCCTGGTCCTCGTGGGTTACTTCAACCACCCCGATATCTGTTGGAGGGCATAAGCAATCCAGGAGGTTCCTGGAATGCATTGATGATAACATCTTTCTCCAAGTGATAGAGGAGTCAGCGACGAGAGATGCTATGATGGACCTTGTTCTCACCAACAAGGTGATCTGGTGGGGAATGTGAAGTTCAAGGACAGCCTTAGATGCAGTGACCATGACCTTAGGGCAGCGAGGAGAGTGCACAGAAAGCTTAATACCCTGAACTTCAGGAGAGCAGACTTTGACATCTTCAGGGACCTGCTTGGTAGAGTACCATGCAATAAAGACCTGGAGGGAAGAGGGGCCCAAGAAAGCTTGCTAATATTCAAAGGTCACCTCCTCCAAGCTCAGGAGTGATGCATTCCAACAAAGAGGAAGTCAGGCAAAAATGCCAGGAGGCCTGCATGGATAAAAAAAGAGCTCCTGGATGAACTCAAACACAAAACAGAAGCCTACAACGAGTGGAAGCAAGGACAGGCAGCCTGAGAGGAATGCAGATAAATTGTCCAAGGAGCCAGGAATTGGGTTAGGAAAGCTAAAGCTGTGACAGAACTAAAGCTGGCCAGGGGCATCAAGAGCAACAGGAAAAGCTTCTACAGCTACAGTACATTGGCAATAAAAGGAAGACTGGGGAAAATGTGGGCCGTCTGGAAGGAAATGGGAGACCTGGTTACCTGGGATATGTAGACAGCTGACGTACTCAATGACTTTTTGGCCTCAGTCTTCACCAGCAAGTGTTCAAGCCACACCGCCCAGGTCACAGAAGGCAAAGACAGGGACTGGGGCAATGAAGAACCACCCACTGTAGGAAAAGATCAGGTTTGAGACCATCAAAAGAACCTGAAGGTGCACAAGTCTATGGGACCTGATGAGATGCATCCGCAGGTCCTGAGGGAACTGGCAGATGAAGTTGCTACGTCACTATCCATCATGTTTGAGAAGTCGAGGCAGTCTGCTGAAGTTCCCACTAACTGGAAAAGGGGAAACATAACCCCCATTTTTAAAAAGGGAAAAAGGGAAAACCAGGGGAACTACAGACCAGACTAACCTCTGTGCCCAGCAGNCAGTGACCATGACCTTAGGGCAGCGAGGAGAGTGCACAGAAAGCTTAATACCCTGAACTTCAGGAGAGCAGACTTTGACATCTTCAGGGACCTGCTTGGTAGAGTACCATGCAATAAAGACCTGGAGGGAAGAGGGGCCCAAGAAAGCTTGCTAATATTCAAAGGTCACCTCCTCCAAGCTCAGGAGTGATGCATTCCAACAAAGAGGAAGTCAGGCAAAAATGCCAGGAGGCCTGCATGGATAAAAAAAGAGCTCCTGGATGAACTCAAACACAAAACAGAAGCCTACAACGAGTGGAAGCAAGGACAGGCAGCCTGAGAGGAATGCAGATAAATTGTCCAAGGAGCCAGGAATTGGGTTAGGAAAGCTAAAGCTGTGACAGAACTAAAGCTGGCCAGGGGCATCAAGAGCAACAGGAAAAGCTTCTACAGCTACAGTACATTGGCAATAAAAGGAAGACTGGGGAAAATGTGGGCCGTCTGGAAGGAAATGGGAGACCTGGTTACCTGGGATATGTAGACAGCTGACGTACTCAATGACTTTTTGGCCTCAGTCTTCACCAGCAAGTGTTCAAGCCACACCGCCCAGGTCACAGAAGGCAAAGACAGGGACTGGGGCAATGAAGAACCACCCACTGTAGGAAAAGATCAGGTTTGAGACCATCAAAAGAACCTGAAGGTGCACAAGTCTATGGGACCTGATGAGATGCATCCGCAGGTCCTGAGGGAACTGGCAGATGAAGTTGCTACGTCACTATCCATCATGTTTGAGAAGTCGAGGCAGTCTGCTGAAGTTCCCACTAACTGGAAAAGGGGAAACATAACCCCCATTTTTAAAAAGGGAAAAAGGGAAAACCAGGGGAACTACAGACCAGACTAACCTCTGTGCCCAGCAGGATCATGGAGCAGATCCTCCTGGAAACTATGTTAAGGCACACAGAAAATAAGGAGGTGATTGGTGACAGCCAACATGGCGTCACTAAGGGCAAATCCTGCCTGACAAATTTGGTGGCCTTCTACGATGGGGTTACAGAATTGGTGGACAGGGGAAGAGCAACTGGCGTCATCTACTTGGACTTGTGCAAAGCTTTTTACACTGTCCTGCTTGAAATCCTTGTCTCTAAATTGGAGAGTCACAGACTTGATGGATGGACNGAAGTCAGGCAAAAATGCCAGGAGGCCTGCATGGATAAAAAAAGAGCTCCTGGATGAACTCAAACACAAAACAGAAGCCTACAACGAGTGGAAGCAAGGACAGGCAGCCTGAGAGGAATGCAGATAAATTGTCCAAGGAGCCAGGAATTGGGTTAGGAAAGCTAAAGCTGTGACAGAACTAAAGCTGGCCAGGGGCATCAAGAGCAACAGGAAAAGCTTCTACAGCTACAGTACATTGGCAATAAAAGGAAGACTGGGGAAAATGTGGGCCGTCTGGAAGGAAATGGGAGACCTGGTTACCTGGGATATGTAGACAGCTGACGTACTCAATGACTTTTTGGCCTCAGTCTTCACCAGCAAGTGTTCAAGCCACACCGCCCAGGTCACAGAAGGCAAAGACAGGGACTGGGGCAATGAAGAACCACCCACTGTAGGAAAAGATCAGGTTTGAGACCATCAAAAGAACCTGAAGGTGCACAAGTCTATGGGACCTGATGAGATGCATCCGCAGGTCCTGAGGGAACTGGCAGATGAAGTTGCTACGTCACTATCCATCATGTTTGAGAAGTCGAGGCAGTCTGCTGAAGTTCCCACTAACTGGAAAAGGGGAAACATAACCCCCATTTTTAAAAAGGGAAAAAGGGAAAACCAGGGGAACTACAGACCAGACTAACCTCTGTGCCCAGCAGGATCATGGAGCAGATCCTCCTGGAAACTATGTTAAGGCACACAGAAAATAAGGAGGTGATTGGTGACAGCCAACATGGCGTCACTAAGGGCAAATCCTGCCTGACAAATTTGGTGGCCTTCTACGATGGGGTTACAGAATTGGTGGACAGGGGAAGAGCAACTGGCGTCATCTACTTGGACTTGTGCAAAGCTTTTTACACTGTCCTGCTTGAAATCCTTGTCTCTAAATTGGAGAGTCACAGACTTGATGGATGGACGGACCACTCACTGGATAAGGATTTGGCTGGATGGTCACACTCAAAGAGTTGCGGTCAATGGTTCGATGTCCAAGTGCAGACCATTGATGAGTGGCATTCCTCATGGATTGATATTGGGACTGGTGCTGTTTAGCATCTTTGACAGCGACATGGACAATGCACCCTCAGCAAGCTTCCCAATGACAAGTGTGTGGTACAATTGACACGATGGAGGAAAGGGATGCTATCCAGAGGTACCTTGACAGGCTTGAGAGGTGGGTGNAAGCTGGCCAGGGGCATCAAGAGCAACAGGAAAAGCTTCTACAGCTACAGTACATTGGCGATAAAAGGAAGACTGGGGAAAATGTGGGCCGTCTGGAAGGAAATGGGAGACCTGGTTACCTGGGATATGTAGACAGCTGACGTACTCAATGACTTTTTGGCCTCAGTCTTCACCAGCAAGTGTTCAAGCCACACCGCCCAGGTCACAGAAGGCAAAGACAGGGACTGGGGCAATGAAGAACCACCCACTGTAGGAAAAGATCAGGTTTGAGACCATCAAAAGAACCTGAAGGTGCACAAGTCTATGGGACCTGATGAGATGCATCCGCAGGTCCTGAGGGAACTGGCAGATGAAGTTGCTACGTCACTATCCATCATGTTTGAGAAGTCGAGGCAGTCTGCTGAAGTTCCCACTAACTGGAAAAGGGGAAACATAACCCCCATTTTTAAAAAGGGAAAAAGGGAAAACCAGGGGAACTACAGACCAGACTAACCTCTGTGCCCAGCAGGATCATGGAGCAGATCCTCCTGGAAACTATGTTAAGGCACACAGAAAATAAGGAGGTGATTGGTGACAGCCAACATGGCGTCACTAAGGGCAAATCCTGCCTGACAAATTTGGTGGCCTTCTACGATGGGGTTACAGAATTGGTGGACAGGGGAAGAGCAACTGGCGTCATCTACTTGGACTTGTGCAAAGCTTTTTACACTGTCCTGCTTGAAATCCTTGTCTCTAAATTGGAGAGTCACAGACTTGATGGATGGACGGACCACTCACTGGATAAGGATTTGGCTGGATGGTCACACTCAAAGAGTTGCGGTCAATGGTTCGATGTCCAAGTGCAGACCATTGATGAGTGGCATTCCTCATGGATTGATATTGGGACTGGTGCTGTTTAGCATCTTTGACAGCGACATGGACAATGCACCCTCAGCAAGCTTCCCAATGACAAGTGTGTGGTACAATTGACACGATGGAGGAAAGGGATGCTATCCAGAGGTACCTTGACAGGCTTGAGAGGTGGGTGCGTGTGAACCACATAAAGTTCAACAAGGCCAAGTGCAAGGTCCTGCACGTGGATCAGGGCAATCCCAAACACACATACAGGCTGAGCACAGAAGGGATTGAGAGCAGCCCTGAGAAGAAGGATTTGAGGGTGTTGGTTGATGAGAAGCTCAACATGAGCCCACA
This sequence comes from Steatornis caripensis, assembly GCA_013398225.1. Taxonomy (NCBI): domain Eukaryota; kingdom Metazoa; phylum Chordata; class Aves; order Caprimulgiformes; family Steatornithidae; genus Steatornis; species Steatornis caripensis. Next base: position 144,615 of record VZSC01017979.1, on the reverse strand, counting down.
ATGTGCACTTGCAGCCCAGAAAGCCAGTCGTGTCCTGGGCTGCATCAAAAGAAGTGTGACCAGCAGGTTGAGGGAAGCCATTCTGCCCCTCTACTTTGCTCTGGTGAGACCCCACCTGGAGTACTGTGTTCAGCCCAGGGGCCCCCAACATAAGAAGGACATGGACCTATTGCAGTCAGTCCAGGGGAGGGCCATGAAAATGATCAGGGGGCTGGAGCACATCTCCTGTGAAGACAGGCTGAGAGAGTTGGGGTTGTTCATCCTGGAGAAGAGAAGGCTTCAGGGAGATCTTATAGCAGCCTTCCAGTACTGGAAGGGAGCCTACAAGACAGCTGGAGAGAGACTTTTACAAGCGCATGTAGTGATAGGATGAGGGGTAACGATTTTAAAGTGAAAGAGAGTAGACAGAGATTAGATGTTAGGAAGAAATTCTTGATGATGAGGGTGGTGAAGCACTGGAACAGGTTGCCCAAACAAGTTGTGGATGTCCCCTCCCTGGAAGTGTTCAAGGTGAGGGTGGATGGGGCTTTGAGCAACCTGATGTAGTGGAAGGTGTCCCTGCCAGCGGCATGAGAGTTGCAACTAGATGATCTTTAAGGTCCCTTCCAACCCAAACCATTCTGTGATTTTATGATTTGTCTTATATAATCATCATCTATCTTTCTTTCAATACAGAGGATAAATTATTAACCAAATCCTACAGTCTATACTCGGTCAGCCATAAGATTTAGCAATGTTTTCACCGAAAAGATCAGGATTTGTTTGTAGTTGCATTTTTTATAAGAGAAAGAGTATAGTCACATTTTATTCAAGGTAATACTGTGTTTTACGTATGCAGTTTCTCCCTAAAAGATTTTGTACTATTGCTCGAAAGTAATTCTGTTGTCAAATTCTCATTCCAACAGAACATGCTAGCTTTTACAGAAACATTGATAGGAAAGCAAATTGAAGTTACATAGTGGGAACTCATAACATATGAGCCAGCTAGTAAAAGAAATTACATTTCTGTATTTTCTATTGTATTTATTGTGTGTTTTACTGCAAAGCTTTCATTCTAAATAAGTATTAATTTTTCATATTTAGGAAATACTGCTATCAGTCATGCTTTAACAGGTTAGATTTTATGAATCTGCATACTTTAGGGACATCTAAACTTAAGAATTAATAGCAAGATCTAGGATGGCATGACTAGCGCATTTTCAGAATCTGCTGGTTTTTTCCAATTTACATTCCTCAGTTTTAAAAAATAAAAAATAGTTCTCTTGCATGTAGTTATCTAGAGCTCCTTTCCCCCAGATTTAAACAGACAATTTGACCTAGGATTAGAACACAAAGTGTTTGTCACATCTGTAAATTCATAGCAGGAAATAATTAAGTTTTGACTCTTCAAGTGCATAGCTTTTTGAAAGTTCACAGGTTGGTATCAGCTAATATTAATATCAGCTGATATCAGCTATCAGCTATGTATTTGAGATAACTATTGGAGTGAATCAACAGAATTGATTTCAGAGAAGAATTTGGGAAAATTAACACAATAGAAAATTCAAAACAAAAAGACCTGAAAGTAATTAGGATTATAAAAGAACTAAATAACATGCATGGTGTCATATATATCTTACCCTTCCCAAACTGTTGTAGCTGCTACCCTTGATTCAATGATATTTGCAAGCATCTATATATAATTAGGAACTTGCATATTTTCTCCCTAAATAATTTACTGAACTGGGATTTTAGTTAAAAAAATTGACTGGCCTTTTATTACACACGTGTAAGATAGCTGTTAGACGTGTATGCTGCATGAAGAAGTAATCATAAAAACAGTATCTACATTCCTCAACTATGATCTTGCATTGGTAATATTGGGTTTGTGAAATATATTTTTATTTAACCTTGATACAATTTTGACACTTCAAATTGTGATAAGGGTATGTATTCTTAACTTTATTGCTGTGGTTTTGGTTCTGGGGTACAATGCACTCCGCATTTTATAGCCTGCAACTGATATTTTAAGCAACACAGTGGAGGGTAGATCATCATTTATGCCAAGAAGTTCGTTTATATAAGCTACAATGTCAAGTTTAATTAAGGGCTACAGTGACAAAGGAAAGCTGATTGCATGTGCTCAAAATACTTCTCCAATGACAAGTGACTGACACCCATAAAAACAATATCCAAGGTAATTGTTAAGGTTATGATACTTAAACCTGACTAAGAAGATCTCAGGCAGTATAGGTTAACATTCTATAATATTTAAAGAAAAAATCAAAGTCAAGCAATCTATTGCCTAAAATTCAGATTTACATTTGGAATCTTTCTGCATGGAGGGAAAGAAAATGTAACCGGCAATTAGGAGCGTTTGTATCCCCACATTTTCTTTATTGGGCTCTGTGAGATTTTATAATCAGTAACTCTGTAGCTTGCTCACCACAATGGCTTTATGATGATCCGCGGTCAAAGTAAATGTGTAGAGAAAAATCTGGTGGCATGGTTTATTTTGTGTTCTTTGTCCCTGCTCAGCAGACTCAGTGTTTGGGAAAACAGTCAAAACCTTTTCTGTCTAATGCCCATCAACATCTCTCGTTCTTTCTCTCTTTGTGGCCACCATATCATAAAGGGGCAGTTGATACTCAGGATAAAGGTCAAGATGATAGAATATGACAACTCTTTGGATTGAAAAGAGAAATAAGTGTCTCTAAGTATTCAGCCTGAGCTTCTCTTTGCTCCCTGCAGGGCATCTGCACCACAACCACCGCATTTTTACACTTCTTCTTCTTAGCTTCATTCTGTTGGGTTTTGACAGAAGCGTGGCAGTCATATATGGCTGTTACTGGAAAAATTAGGACACGGCTCATAAGGAAACGTTTTCTGTGCCTTGGATGGGGTAAGTCCGTAAAATTCACTTCCTCAGAGTCATTGGAATGAAACTTTCAATGCAGCAGCAATATCAGAAATATCATCGTTTTCTTCAGTAAACATGATAGTAGACAGCATGTTACTAAAAAGAAAACTAGATTAGGAGCCTTTCCACTTTAGCTCAAGCTCAAGCTATGCTGGTGTATATTTTAGCATTATTTTATGTATATGTTTCAACAAAATTTTAGATTTTCAGCAAAGTAGTGTAGTATCAAGAAATCAAAATAAAACAAGAAAAAAACATTCACTGAATATTCATGAAGCCTCTTCCTAGTTCACTTTAAGACCTGTCAAATGTACCAGCAATTTAGCTACATCAAAGTGGTACACCGTGGGCAGAAAACAGTGTCCTTCTCCCTGCCAGCACTTCAGAAAAACAAATCCTGCAATAGCAGCACTGTGCTTCATGAAATGATTCATTCCATGTAAAATTGGTCATTTTGCATTATCTTACCCTGTCATTTTTTTGTCCAGGGAGAACAGCAATGTTTTCGCAAGCATCTAATCGTTATTACTGTTTTGATTTTTTTCAGGTTTACCAGCATTAGTGGTTGCCATATCAATAGGCTTTACCAAGACAAAAGGATATGGAACAGCCCACTAGTAAGTCAATCTGAAATGATAAATTATGTTTTTAGTTAAGAAGCCTGTCATATCAATCAGGAATTACGTAGCATAATGTAAAGGCTCTACAGGCATCCATTGACGCTTGAAACTGCCCTAAGAGTCACTGAGGGGTCCACACAAGAACAAAGAGAAAACCATATGCCAGTCTTGGACTGCGCTCAGCAAAGCTCCAGGGATCCTGGATTTCTTGTGAGGTTTTGAAGTAGCAAGCCTTTAAGAAACACTGAGGATTAGGTCCACTTAGACAGCTAACATTTATATACATTTACCAAAGACAACGTTAAATGCTATGGCTGGCCTTTACCAGCATCTAAATATGTCTAAAACTGTACTGGCAAGAGTCTCTTTGGCACCCAGGTTTCTACCCGTGAAGCACGTACCTCAGCTTTAATGCCCGTGACCTGCTTGAAGCAAAAGCCCTGTAGAAATCTCAAAATAGCTCTTCCTTCCATTCCCTCTCTCCTGGAGTGCCTGATCGAGCCCATTTCCTGGACTGGCCTGTACTTGAGAGGGAGTAAGGAGGAGATCTGTGTACTTAATTTACATTTTATTAATACAGTTCCCGTTTAGCTGCCTGGCTGGTTCCAGCGCATATTTAGCACCCTGGAAAATTCACTCCTCAGCGAGGCTGCCCTTTGGTTGTCTCCTGCTGAAAAGGAGCTTGGGCTGAGCCTCCCCGCTGCCAGCAGAGCACTCCAACCACTGAGACATTATGTATGCGAGACTGCGTTTACTTCGGTTGTCCTGTTTGGAGCTCTCTTTGCATTGCCTGAGAAATTAAGCATGCATCTGGACAGAAACAGAGGAAGTATGACTCTGTAGCCTGGTAATGAGGGCATTCATCAGAGATGAGGATGAGTTAGGTCCAGTCCTCGCTTCAATGAATATTTAGTTATTCTCCTTAGCATCATCACTGAGTGAGATCAAGATTCCGCCTCCCTGTCCTATGTGTCCCATCATCTTGACACACGGTGGGGGAGGCTTCAGGCTCTCACTCCAGCTCTGGGTGGCTAAGGATTCAAAAACAAATCTCCTGAATACCAACAGTAACCACTGAGATTTTTGGTTTTAATTTGTGACAACATGCGTCATTTTTTTAATGAGGAATGGCTTACCTAACTGAAATGCTTAACTTGCGCTTATAGCTGGCAATCATTTGTGAAACAACTGTCTTATCCATCTGTTGGGAGTTATATTGAGGACCTGCTCCTCTGACATTTTTTCTATCTAATATGTGCTCATCTTACTGGCTTTTTTTATTATCTAGCCCTTGAACCAGGACTGGAGAACCATTTAGGCTGTGAGAATTACAAATCGCAAGATTACAATGTCCAGACTCCACTGGGGGGATCTGGGTCTGTCCTGTGCAGGATCAATCCCATTGCATTTACTCTACTGAAATTATTCATGTGTGACTACTTGCTTTAGCTGGTGTTGCTTCCTGCTTCCTTCCTGGGCTGAATGCATTTTTAAAAGAGGATATACTGAAATATTCAGACAAAGCAACAAATCATTCATTAAGGAAAGTAAAAAAAGCTGGGCTCTGTACATGTAACAGCTCCTCTCCCGGGGACCCAAAAATCAGCTGGCACAGTACTGTGGGACAAAAGCATGAAAGGAGGTGTACAAGGGACAAACAGAACCATAATGCAGCTTCCTCATCTTATTTGCAAATACATTTTCTTGGCATTTACATAAGGAAAACAGGGAATGTAAGGAATGGAGATTTCACCTCCATCACCAGCTGATGTGGGTTCCCACTCTAGAAGCCAGCAAAGAATTGTGTCCCGAAACAACTGGGGGGCTGTGTGAAAGCCAAGCTCTGTCCTACTCCTCCTCCCATAACTAAAGCACTCGTGTAAGTTGTTTAACTGCTTATGCTATATTGGGCCTGTTTGGCTGCAATCAGTTACATGCATGCTGCCATCAGAAATGCATCCTGTTGCAAACTATTCCTGGCCTGTAAGATGCTATTTTTGAAAATGACATTTCCAAATGAAGAAAATTAAGAGAGAAAGTGAGGGAATTGATTCCAGTCCCGGAGTCCCACACATGAAGAGACCGACAGAAAGGCAGAAGGCCCAAGGATCTTTGAAGCAAATTTCAGTTTCATACGGTATATGAGTGATGAGGGTGGCTTGAATTTTTCACACTCAAACCAATTCAACAATCTCCCATTTCTATCTTTTTCTTTCAACCCAATTATTAGACGTTATATTACTGTACATTTAAAACTACATATGAAAACTATTACACACAGACACTTGTACTGACGTAGATACAGAAGCTGAAGGGATTTCCTAAAAATAATAAAAAACCAGAGTGACAAGGTTTTAGATATTTCAGGATATCTGAAAAATATTTGCGTGTCTGGAAGCTTGATTTTTTTTCCAGCTATTTCTGNATACAGAAGCTGAAGGGATTTCCTAAAAATAATAAAAAACCAGAGTGACAAGGTTTTAGATATTTCAGGATATCTGAAAAATATTTGTGTGTCTGGAAGCTTGATTTTTTTTCCAACTATTTCTGTGAGTCTAATAAATACCGTTGGTACCTCTCTTCAGATGATCAGAGCTATGAAAGCACCACTACTACCGGTTATAGTTAATGAACCTGCGTGACATACTCAAGTTTACATACAGTGCTATATATTAATGAACATAGCAGATAACTTCCAGTAATTCATTCTATCAGCAAAAATTAAAATTCTGTCATAGTCACGTTCTCCTAAGAGAAGGAACCGTTCTCCTGGAGAGCATCAAACAACTCACAAAATGTGCAGGACACAGGAGCAAGTCTACAAATACTTCATCACTCAGCAGAATTTTATTACCATGTAACAAGGCCCCATAAACCCACCAGTGGATGCTCTTAATACTGATCAATTTATATGGCTTTCTGCTACGTGAGGATCAGGGAGAAAGGAGATAGAACAGGAGAACAAGATAAAAACAACTATAAAGCATAGAAAAATGCTATCAGAGCAAAGGAAAAAGAAAGGAAGAAGGAAAAAAAATTGGGGAAAATTGACAATTGCCTTACAGTATAAGAAGGCACTGAGAATCTGCCTTCCGAAAGTCTTCAACAGAAAACAATTTGGAATAAGTGCATTTCAGAGTCAACTGGCACATACTGAATACATTGCAATAATCATGTCACACATTGTTGAAAATCCAGATTTTGAAAATTCAGATTGTGTAAAGAAAAGAGGATAATCTCTACTTTTTTTTTCCAGCTCTACCTCTAAATGGAAGTCACTGTTTTGAACTACCTTTGTACTTGAGGTTATGGGAGAGAGAGAGAGCAATTCTCCCTTGGTCTTAGAGATTTTTGTGGTAGAAACTGTTTTCTTTTTATTTAAAAAAAAAAGCCCCTTTTGGACCCTTTATCTCAGCACAGGTAACTGAAATTATGTTTCAAGTACAGTATGTCAACTATTCTTATGAACCAATGATTCTGACACCCAATAAACATGAAGATTTTAATTCCGAGTTTTAGTTATGCACAGTGGTCATCTTCACTTGGTTTAAAAGTTCATACTGGTAGGGAAATGCACCGCTAATATATTCCTCTCAGAAGCCCATGTTCTCAGTCTCTCACAAGAAATAACCTAGCTTTTGGAAAAAATAGTGTGAAAAATTGCAGAAAATTTTGAAAGCATTTTTCTTTGACATTACAAAAATAAATTGAACATTACTGTTATAGCTGTTTTTGAGGTATGATGTAGAATAGCTTGACAGGTATTGCCTTTTTAACAGTGAAGCAGATATGAACTATTTGCATCAATTTATCATTCCAGCATTCAGCACACTGATGCAGTTGAGTTCATGTGTTTCACATGGCTTCACTGCAACCAGAAACACTTTTATTCTTTGCAGTTAGAATTCCAGCCATAACAGACCATTAATATTACGATATGCTTGCATTTAATTTACTTGATTTTCAGAAGTACAAAAACAGTACTGGAAAATAAAGAAGATACGTATGATTGTGATGTGAATGTTTCTGCATGTAAGATCCAAGTAAACTATTTGAATGCATATACTTAAGTTTTCTTGTATGTAGGTGTGATCATTTATTCAAACAAACATGCAGTTCTTTGAATGTGTAATCACTGGGAAAATAGCACAGCTGCATTTACTTCAGTGTGTGAAGCTCCTGATCTTTTGCAGATATGGAAAGCTTTACATCATGGTGTATCAAATATTTAGAATTTGATTCTGTAAGCGCTCTGTGTTTGGAAATCTGATGGTTTTCAGTGAAAGCCTTGATTCGGTATGGCAGACTCTGCAAGATTAGTAGCTCACTAGAAAATACAATTTTCAGATGCTTTAAAATATACATTTAAATTGTTTGCAAAATATTCCAGAGAACACAGAACAGTTAGATCATATATGATTTTTCTTTAATGGGAGTATTGTCTAGAAGACCTAGTCCTAATAGCAATTACTAAAAGACATAAGAGAAGATATATAGAATCCTGGTTTTTTTCTGAAGTTCTGTGTTATAGGTACTTGACCTCTCATTGTTTTAAGTATAGAGCTGTCAGACATTGTAAACTAGAAATGCTTCTGGATCTCTACCTGGCAAGTCCTGTTGAGTTAACTCATCATAGATAGAGGAGATTCAATAAAGATTTACAAACTTATTTTATATTGTGCTTATAGTACATTTTAGGCATCTCAGTATACATACTCACATTAAAATTTTTGAAACATTAATACTTGGTAATGGAAATAACTTTCAACTCTCTACATCATATCAACAAAGTAATTCTTTTTTTGTGTATGCATATGAGTTTCCACATGTAGGAGTGGACATAAACCAGAAAAATCTCATGCCGTAGTAATTATTAATGCTTTCTTGGCAATGTATTGTACTTGTTTTTAATTTGTGCTAGTTTTTCTTTAATGTTCTTTCCAGCTGTTGGCTGTCTCTTGAAGGAGGGCTGCTTTATGCTTTCGTTGGACCTGCAGCTGCTGTTGTCTTGGTAAACATTAATATAATTTCCAGTATTTTCATATGAAATGATGGAATATGCTATTTAAATTATAAAGGCTTAGCTATACAGTAGCATTACATTTTACTGTAAATACTGAGCTTGGTATCATTTAACATACCTTCAGTATTTTGAGTGTAAGATTCATTCAATTGTGTGACTTCTTTATACCAGTTATCTCTCTGTGTTTACACAGTAAGTTGTGAAAGAATAATGTAATGATTGGTGGTACGGAAAAGTTGTTACAGGCATCACTGAGTTACTATCAGTAGCATCTACACAATTGTCACTGCCTTGAGAAATTCAGTGACAGTCTTGATAGAGCGCTGCTTGACAGTGTATCACTGTGCCAGCAAAAGCAACAGGAGTGGAATCAGCCAGTAAGTTCTCCGGGGCTGCTGCTTTTGAAGACAAAGAAAAAAAAAATCATCATAGCTGAGAGATGTTACTCATTTGTTTATTAATCTTCCACATCTCTGGAAATGCATTTAGGCATAGGATTCACTTTGCCTAATTGTAGACATCTGCAATGTGGATTTCTGCATCTAGCTAGTCATCACAGCCATATTTCATTGTCAGTGAAATAAAATACACACTTTGAGGGTTCAAACCATCAGGAGCATTTCAGGTGTCTACTTTAGGGTAAAATGAATTGCACCCTGCATGTGCCATCAGCTATCAGTCATCTGCTCGGGAGTCTGTATGGATTTTGTAGAATAATTTGTTCAGCATTTTTCCCCTAGAGATTTTGAATCTAATTCTTCTTTCCACTCTATCAATTTGATACTAGGATAGCTCTATCAATGCAGTTATTTCTGATTTTTCATTGCAAAAGGGAATTGGTCTTACTAGTCATCAAAGATACAACCATTTAGCTACATAGATTTTCCTGAAACTGATGTTTACTATACCCATAGAGTTTGTCTCATCATTGCCTGAAGTCAAGCCAGAATCCTGTTGTACAACTCATAGTCCCTGTCGTTATAGAGGAGCCAAGGATGTTTACAAAAAGCCAGTCATAATTTTCACATGGAACTCTATGTTCTCTGTGTAATTGGCAAGCTTTGTTCAGAGATGTTTGAAGTTCACATTCACAGTTTGCCCTACCATTAGCTAGTAGCTTGTGGAAGGAGCTGTTCCATGAAGCCACTTAAGCCTAAGTGTATGAAGCAAAAGAATTATATAAAATCAGCTGAAAGATGTAAATGCTGAACATAAAGTGATAATAAGAAAAGCTGGAAAAGACTTGGTAGGACAGATTGGCAGCAATTAGGTATTTTGGCACAGATCTTGGAAAATCTGTTTGAAAGGAAAAAAGGATTACCATTTTTTAATTAAATAAATTAAGGAAAATTTGTTTAATAGATTGAAAACTTGGTATTACCTCTTTGCAGGGCCAGGCAGAGACAGGTTCATAGAGTTCAGTTCAATAATACATATGCATAATAACAGTCATTAAGTTCTCCATTAAATGTCATTAGTATGTCCATTGAGTGCCAAAGTCTGGCTGCTGAAACATTTGAGGGGTTTTTTTAGGTTAGGCCTTCAACCCATGTATGTGGTTATAACACCACTTACTTTAATGGAGCTAAACAGACTTACCCCAGGCATTCATCTGGCCCACAAAACAAGGAAACTGCAGTCAAAGAAGGCTCAAGACTGGCATTTTGGTGACTGACATAGGCAATGACTAATGTGCAGGAGGGTGTGGAAAACCACACGCTGGTTCTGCATAAGTGGGAGCATCCACATGGGCCATAAATGCTTAAAAAGGAACATGGCTACAGTCATCGCGTGCTCTGACTAGCTCTTCCCTGTGCGCACGACTCAAATGCAGCGGTTTTTCTGGAACAGGATATATCATTGCAATCAAAACTGAGGAAATAGTAAAGCTGTATCAGTCAAGTTTCTGGCCAGCAGACATGTACACATATAACTGGATACCAGGCATAATCAAAGATTCAAACATAAGCCGGTTGCAGTGTGCGTATGTGTTACTCACTTGAGAATATACATTTTTGGTGCGCTCAGGGACAGTGTTACACAATTTCTGATAAGATACTTAGAAATGTAACAAGAGGCATTTTGCAAGCCTGCAAGAGCCTTTTTCTGAAGTATAAAGTATTTTCTTTCAGGCACTGAAAGATCAACCGTTTGTTTTCTGTTTGACAGGTCAACATGGTGATTGGCATTTTGGTATTTAATAAACTTGTTTCCAGAGATGGAATCCTAGATAAAAAGCTCAAACACAGAGCGGGGTAAGCAACAACTGGGTTATTTAAGGGCATATTAAAATTGTATCACCAATTTTCGATTACAGATATTCACCAAAAATGCTTTCAGTTGTGCTTTGAACTTTTATATGAGTATAACAGTGTGTCTAACAGATTCCATTCATCTCAAAAGCTGCTGTTGCATTATCCTGAGGGAATGCAACTATACAAACTAAACATAATAAAACACAAGTACAACAGTATTAAGTTAATAATAATGAGGATTAAAAAAAATCTGAGCAGAGGTTTCACAAGAATGTTGCACGTGTAAAGTTGTTGCAGTTAGGAAAACAGTTTTATGAAGTCCTTCAGTGTGTTGTGAAGAAAACGATTATTTTGTCTAGCTGTCCACTTTAATTACTATGGTGGGAAATGTTACTCTTTGTGTAAACTGTTACAAAATATATTTTACCGCACTATCCGTTACTGAGGTCAATGCTATTCTGCCATTCTGACTATGTGAAAAATTTGCCTTTGTTCTTGCATCTTAGATTTACCTGGATGTATGTTCTAAATTAGTGTAACAGAATTTCAAAGTAAAAAATATGTTTTAAAAGAAAAAAAAAGACAAAAGCTAAATAGAAATTCTGAGTTATTGATTGTTTACTTGCATTTACATTCAAATTCTGTTTGTTATGGTGAGAGCAAAGGATTATGACAGTGATGGTGTCAGAAACTGGTTTTCAGTGGATGACAACGACTTGAAGTACTGCAGCAGCAAACCTAGATTCATTCCGTACTGGAGCAAAATATTTCACAAGTGCATCATCACCTTGTTAATGTTTATGAAAGCATATTTAAACTTTGCATAACTGTTTTTTACAGCCACATCTTGTAGTATTCTCTTTTGGGCCAGCTTGTAGTTAACACCACCAATAATCTTCATTTCTAGCAACGATAAACAATGATATCTTTATTTTACTGTGCATTACTGCTACGGGTAAAATTATTGCAGCTTCACTTTGAATTATTTTACCATTTCCCTAACAGTAGCATTCCTAATAAGTTGAATCCATTGGTTAGATGAGCAAATTTATGATAAATACTTCAGCTGGTGCGATTTTCATTTAATATTAATTCAATTAAATGTTTCTGGTTTTCAGCCGTTTCATCATTATTCTGACAAATATGTACCAAAAACTTTCATTTTATTTCTTCTTTTCCTCTTTTTTCATTAGAAAGTATTAATTTCTTAGCCTTACTTTTGTCTACATTGCTCCATCAACATTCTTAACTCTGTAAAATTACTGATGAAATCTAGAATATTATAAAACCACCCAAATTATTTCAAGAGCATCAATAACTTAGTAATCACCAATTCAGATGCACATTTGCTCTAATTCCACTGACCTAAGGAGCTGGAGTAGCCACAGATATGGCTTTGCATCTTTTCTAAGGAAATCCAAGCTTAGATTTAATTTTTTTTTCAGCTACTCAACTGTCAGCTATAGAAACCTGTTTGCTTACAGTATACTTATCTGATGAAACAAATATCTTGCTTTCTAACAGCGTGCACCTTATTAAAGAGGTTTTGATTTTAAAGTAAATTAATAATGAACTAGAAAATATTCTGTTAGGAACAATCCAGCAACTGGTGTGTAGATCTTTGACTTTTAACTTAACAATCTTAACTTCTGTGATAGCATGAGATGATGGCTTGGCAACAGCATTCCTTGATACTACTTGGCAGATGAAGAGTCTTGAGTCGTTCTTGGGCATAGAAAATGGTGCAGCATTTGACCTTCATTAGAAAGGGGATTGTCACTCATTTCTCAAATACCTCTTGACAGTCATGCTCAGGAAGGCAACTTCTTTCTTTCTGGCAAACATTGGACTTCTACCTGTCAAAAGTTCAGCTGTAGAAATCATTTATGTAAAACTTAAAGCAGCAAATGGGGCAAAATATCCTAACTTCTTATGGTTTTTCCCACCCTAATAAGTATATGGAGAATCAACAAGTGTCTCAATGGATATCAATCATTTTCCCCGCATAAGGAATAGCACACATATATGCCCAGTCAGAAAGATTATTATGCACATCATTTTCTATTATTTGCAAGACCAGAACAAATCTATAGAGGTAAAGAGAATAATCCAGTCTGATAACGGTGTATTGCCAAGGAAAGATGTAAAGCACCTTCCCAAGCTCGTGTTAAGGTTACTCAATGCCTTTTTCTAGTTCATTCATTAATGTAGATCTTTGGTTGGTGTAAAACCTGCCTGGACATGGTCCTGTGCAACCTGCTGGAGGGGCACCTGCTTTAGCAGTGGGGTTGGACTAGATGATCTCCAGAGGTTCCTACCAACCCCTACCATTCTGTGATCCTGTGTAAACTGATGTGGATTCACTGAGTTCTTTTCACCCCCCGGAGTGACTTTATATGAGGTCATAGTTCTCGATGGTTTTTTATGGAAAAAAACCTGCATTTTTATGGAAAATGTACTGCACTTTTTATGGAAAATGTACTGCACTTTTTATGGAAAGTCATGATTTTGTTTATCAAAATGGAAATCTCTGGAGTTCAATGTTGTTCTGGGCAGTATGTTAAAAATGTTGTGAATGTTGGGTTTGGCAATAAAAATGAATTCCATTGGTTGAAGTAACTGAGAAAAAACCTTAAGTGTTACCTAACTTCGTGATGTTGACCACTTTCCAGCTGGGAATAGGTAAAGCACCTTTCCTGTCGCATCGCAGTCAGCTATGTTTATTCCTGCTTCTGATAGTAGAAAGAGAAGGAATAGCAAAAGTCTTTATTAAGTCAACTCAGGAACTTGAATGCATGCTGTATGTAAAAGAAAATTTAAATTCCAGGTTTTGCGCTTTAACTCTTCTGACAGGTGCCGAGGTACAATTGTCCATACAAAATGCTTTGAGCTTAATGCTTGTGTACTGTGTTTTATTAAAATGCAAAAGAGGTCACCCTTTTTTTAATACCAACTGATACTTATTTCATCAGATTCCATACATTTCAAGCCCTGTATTCAGACCTTCATATGACATGAATAAAATCCCTCCAGATGTTGGTGAACCATTCAGATCACTAGTACAAATCTGACTATACAGTACGCCCTTTGTGATTTGATGCTTGAATACATTTTGCAGGTTTCTTTCTTTATTGATGCTCTGTAATTGTACATACTTCATATTCCTCCTTTAAGCGTCTTCTACTCTTTCTCAAGCAAGTTTGGATACAACGTTCTTTTAACAGGTCTGAATAGAGGGATTTCACTTTGTGTGTCTATCCTAGCACGTGCTTATGTTTACTGCAGTGTACTGAGCAGTTTTGGACACTGGGCATTTGGGGCCTTTTTTAGCTTAAATGGAAGAACTAGAGTCTGCATGAAATGAAGCCCCATAGCATTAACATTTAAAGCTAACCATAATGTAAAGTACAAGTACAGTTTTGCAACAACATAGAGCATTCATCCTGAATAAGTCTACTTACTTTTGCTGCATGACGTCATATTTAAAAGCTAAATTTCAGTAGCAACGTTTTTTGGTGACAATTCAATATTTTGTTCTTTTTGTGGGTGTTCTGTTTGTTTGCAGTCAGATGAGTGAGCCTCATAGCGGTTTGACGCTCAAATGTGCCAAGTGTGGAGTAGTTTCAACAACAGCTTTGTCAGCCACCACCGCCAGTAATGCCATGTTAGTCCTGATCATTTACATCTTCTTGTTACAAATCTTATACAGTGCATGTGAGACAATAGTTTGATGATGACAACTGTGTTTGCTAACACTGTATAGAGTGCTGAGCACGTTTAAATACTTTTTAACAAAAAAAAAAGCAATTGTGTTTATTAACTGAATACAGGATATTCTTTAGAACATAAAGTACCAACACTGCTACATTCGTGTCTGTGATTTTCAAGTTAACTTGATAAAGTGCCATCCTTGAATATGTTTTATTTTAATAGCGAGCTTTTAATCATTTTTTACAATATTACAATGCAACTTTTCTCTTTTTTTCAATAGGGCGTCCCTTTGGAGTTCCTGTGTGGTGTTGCCACTTCTGGCCCTGACTTGGATGTCTGCAGTTCTGGCCATGACAGACAAAAGATCAATATTATTTCAGATACTTTTTGCAGTATTTGATTCATTACAAGGCTTTGTTATTGTCATGGTCCATTGTATTCTCCGAAGGGAGGTGAGGAATGGCTTCCCAGTTTCCTAAAAGGGCTGTGCTCCTGTTAATCTCTCAACTGCTCTTTAATGTTATATACAGCTTGCTCTGCGGAAATATATTTCATCGAAAGAGAAAAGTATTTTATGGTGAGATGTAGAGGAGCAATTGAAAGATAGAAGGGGAAGATCAGTTAATTCCAGGTGCAGAATGTCAGTTTCAGTATAAAACTGTACCCACTTAATTAAAGGTGGCTTTTAATCATTCCCAAGTTCAGTTTAAGTGTTAGGCTTTCCCAATATTGTGAGTATATCGAAACAGTAACATGACTGTCCTTTTCCTAAAGACCAAAAGCTGTAGATTTTTAGAGTCTCTGAAACTGATTCAAACACAAAATTATTTCTGCTTATACTGCTCCTGAAAAAGGACACGAGGAGATGAGTTTTTATGTTGATAAGATCTACCCTTTCAGTTCTACAAACTCAGGTACATACTTAAGGTAACATAATTGAGTTATGGGGACTATGAGGATGAAGACAGATCAATGCTTTGAGAACACCGAGGAAAAACTAGTACCCCAGCTTGTCCTTCACAGCTCAGTGCCACCCACCACAGAATTCATCACTGCTGAAGTCTGATGTCAAAGCTACCACACAAGTGCTCTTTGACATGGCTGTGGTGACAGCTTCTCTAACGTATCTGTCTAACCTGCTAACAAACCTTACATTTTTATTGAGGTAGGTTTGAGAGCAGTAGCTTAACAGCTTTGCTGGCAGATCTGTGGTGGTGGGACCATCTATCAAAAATGAGCAGGCGGAGCTAGACAGGAGAGCAGTAACCTGGTCCACTGGCATGCACGTGCACTAGCCATTTATCAACTTCAGGATATTTACCACGCCAATAAACCTAATTACACTGTCTAGCATGTTCCTTGTGATTGGCAAGAGTTACTCAAACGCAATTCAGGACTAAAAAAACAGGAAGAAGTTTCAAGAAAGTTTTTACCTTATCAAAGAATTAAGTTTTCAATTTTTAAGGAAAAAAATTATTAATATCTTGTAGAAATTAGCATCTTCCATTAGGCTGACTAGATCCCACTTTATTCAAGCTGTTTGAGGCTATGAACTTTTGTTTTTCTTAATTTATCAGCTTTCATAGTAGAAGGAGCTTACTTCCTTTAATACCTTTTCTCTTTCTTTTTTTTTTCTTTTCTCTTTTTTCAGGGTAAAAGTATGTGCAGAGTAAGAGATAATACTCCAGACAAATCTATCTTATGTAAAACTGTCTTGCTGTGCTCTTATTTTCTACAGCATTTTCTTTCCCCGTATGATTTAGATTTGTGAAAGAGGGTATACTTATCTGTAGAACTGAAAGCCATCACTTCACATATCCTTTTAGTAAAACAGTAAGACGCTGCAACTATTTTCAGTGGAAGGAATGGCGGTTCCACACTGGTTTTCCTATCAAATTTATATTTCCATTGGGATATATTAATTAGCCTCAAAAGGTCATACTGCCTCCAACTTACTGTCCTGAGGAACAACTTTTATTTTAAAATATGTATCTTTAGCTCAAGGTTGCAGATGAAATTTTCAAAAGCAAAGCAGTATAAACAGCATTATCTTTCGTATAATTATAGAATATCTCAGGTTGGAAGGAATTTATAAGGATTATGGAGTCCAACTCCCTGGTCTTCACAGGACTACCTAAAATTAAAGCACATGACTAAGAAAGAGCATCATTCAGATGCTCCTTGAACTCTCACAGCCTTGGTGCCATGACCACTTCCCTGGGGAACCTGTTCCAGTGACCAAGCACTCTCTCGCTGAAGAACCTTTTCCTAATGTCCAATCTGAACTTCCCCTGATGCAGCTTCATTCCACTTCCTCGTGTCCTCTGTGAGGACACAGAGAGGTTGCAACAGCTACCTGGTTATCAGTCATTGATTTTTCAAAAAGCAGACCAAAATCCATGAGAAATTCTAAAAGTAACATAGCATAGCACTCTATAAAAACAAAAAATCAGACATTAAAGCCTGCCTCAGTGCAGCAATGCAGGAGTTTATTTGAAAAAAAAAAAATTTGACTGCTTAAAATGAAATTGAATGGGCATCTTCCCACAGTGACTCAAGCCTTGAATTCAAGAGAGGTTCCCTACTCTAATAACAGCTATTTGCTGCAAATGCTTCATTCCCAGAGAATGCTTCAATATTGCTGAACATCTCATGGAAATGTTGTCTGACCCTATTCACAGGTAGGACTGTGGTGATAGAGGTGGAATTAGTATTTTCTATAAGTAAACTCAGTTTTCAAATTTGTACGGTACCTTGACTGTAACCCCTTTTATCTCACTGGTTCTAGTGCAAGTAATATGCAAAAATATCTGCTTATAAAATGTTTATACAGGAATTCAGAATCTTAATTGTTTGTGTGCAGGCAATCAGCTTGTTATGGTGTATTTTATCCACTGCCTTTTCAGCAAATCACATACACATACCTCATCTAGCTGCAAAGAATCATTACTTCATTTAACTACTTAAAGCAGTTGTTCCCGCAAGCCAGTCCTGGCGGTTACACCTCCTGGTCCTAACAAAGACATTCTGGAAGAAAGACATTTGATAAAACAGCTAATCAATTTATCTACTTGATATTTTAAAAAATGGCCTTATGAGAAAATTTCCCAGTGAGGCCCCAAAAGCACCTGGGTTTGGTAAGGTCCCTTATTAAAAAGGGGAATGAGTTTTTTCTTCAGGCATGACAACTTAGGCAGAAGTAAATGTACAGAGACAGCATTTGCTAATCAGTACATTATCTCCAGTCAAGGTGATGATAGTGCTGGTGGTGGAAGACAAAGAAGCCTAGCCATATTGCTCTTTGAAGTCTATTTGACAGAACATATTGAATCTTCTTTAGTCCTCCAGATTTAAATTGCAAACTGAGCAAAACACTTGAGGAACTAATTAAAGCGGTTTTTTTCATATGGGAAAAGAAAATGAATAGAAAGTTCTACAAGAAACTAAAAATTGATGCATTTGGAACAATTTTTGTTTAAAAAATGTGTATGGCCTGCACTTATATAGACCGGTTTGTAGCAGCAAAGAAGGAAATGTTTACTGCAACAAGTTCCTACACAGAAAGAGACATAAAAGTCCAGTAAGTTACATTTCAGTCTGGCTCTAGAGGGTCTGGCTTCCTAGCTCCAGAGACCCGTAGGTGAGTAAAAGCCGAGATAGTGGCCATCACGCACATTGTGCAATGCAGTCTTTGCATTGCACAGGGTACCTCCGCAGCTTAAAGAATAATCCGTTACTTTCTGTTGTCTGCCAAAGCATTTTGCTCTGCCAGTGCCTGTCAGGGAAACTCTGCCGACACGTTTGTCACTCTTGATGACAGCTACAAAGCTATCTCAGTTATAGCCTATAGGATTGATCTAATATTTACAGCATGCCAGCACAGGCAAAACAATAACTCTGAATGTCAGGAAAAAAAAAATATGGGATAGGATACCTCATTATAAAATTCAAACAAAGAAGAGGACTGCCCTGTTTTACCATGCTTTTATTGTCGCTGCGTTACAAAAAGACACAGACTTGTGAAATTATATATATAAACGCCCCATGTTTCCTCTTAGTTATATTGCTATAAACATCAATGATGGAAACATTTTTTACTTTCTCTAGGATGCTGTATCAAAGATCTTGTGTGACAATGGCTGCATTAGGAAGCCAGGGATGTTCACTAATTAAGACATACAAATAGAAGAGAACTAAGTGATGTGTTATGTCTATTTCTGCCCTCCATCAATTCAGGGTCTTTTGGAAAGACATTAAATCTTTCTATACTTCTATTTCCTAACTTCTAAGATAAATATAATGATTCGTAAGCATGAAACCTCTTAAAGACCGTTTGGAAATTAGGAAAGAAAAATACAGATTAAGAGTTAGGTATCGTGCATTATGTTGCTTTCTTAGCCTAGAAAATCTAGGGGTTTTTTTCCTCTTCTTTCTGTTTAAATACCTAATTGAGCATTGGAAGATGGTGAGGTATGTGTCACAGAACAGAGAATGATAGGAGAGGTTGGTACTGAAGCTTCTCCATCAGAGCAAAACAGTTTGCCTGACCTGCTTGAACATGAGATGCTCTAAAGCTAATTAGAATCACACTGTGTAACTCCTGTTTATGCTGGTGATGGGAGGAACCCACATGTATTTTCTTCTTTTGCTGTGCTCTGCTGACTAGAGAGCATTTGGATTAAATGCATCGTTGGCGTCTAAAGCCCACATTTTGTTATTGAAGGAGAAAAATAAAGAGTGTGTGAGTAGGGAGAGGGTAAGTTATAAAAGCTTGGAGTTGGTTACTGTTGCTAAGGAAACCATTTCCCTGGTACCCGCACGTTCATCACATCTGTCTCTCCTGCTCTGCCTGGCTCTAAGAAAATCTTGTAACTTGATGTTAAAAGGCTGGGGACACGACGACACAAGATTACGTTTCAAAGTAAAATGTAAAGACAGTACAGTCTTTGCATACTGAAACAACAAGTTTGAACAAGTGTTTTAGGAAAAAAAAAAAGAAATCCGATATTTAGAAAGTTCAATCTTTTTGTTTCTGACTTGCGTGAGGATACCTAGAAGTCGCAACATATGTCAGTATGATGGATACAGCCACATTTGACATTCTGTTAACATGCTCAAATCATACGCTGCTTGCACTTCAGGAACATTGTAGGAAACATGCACATTTAAGAGGATCCTAACACCAAGATTCACCACTTTAATATAAAAGGTAGTGAAAGTAGGACATGAGATTCTTGAGATCCCTGGAGCTATCTGAACTGGAGAAGCTTCATGAACACAGAGCCCCAAAAATAAGGAGATCCATCACACAGATTGAGAGATCACACAGTATGTTCTGAAGTAATATTGCTTTGGGGTAAAGAATCATGAGGCTTGAGATTCAGTACAGCCGGTGATGCTTTAGAGGGGAGGATTTTTTATTTTATTTTATTGTCAAATCACTATGCTAGCTCTTGTCCAAGAGCGTAAAACTCTGACGTGTGACCTGACTTCAGCACCAATAAAGTGAGAGAAGACTTGGATTAAATTTGCATCAACTGGGAGATGCCAAATTAAATTAGTGTCAAACACATGGAAAAACCACAGCAAGTGTAGTGCTTAAAATCAGAATCTGAGTCACAATACAGGTCAAGCACACTTTACAATACCCTGCCACATGTGGGAAGTCTTGAAATCAATCTAAACCTTCCCACCTTGCTTCATTCTTCTTTCTGCTCTATGTGAGTCTTCCTCCACCTGCAACAGTCACTTATCAAGACTGCAGAGCACTCTTACTCATTTAAGGGTCGATCACTTTAAAATAATGCTTCCTAATTACAGAAATAAATAATTTTTTTCTATTTAATTTTCTCTTTTGTGAAAGCTCTGAAACAGTTTGCAGTAGAGTATGATGTATTGCAAAGGGACAGCTTTTCATGGGCAACAATTAATGAATTATCCTCTTCTGCTGTTCACAAAATGTCCATGAGTAGAATACGATTTTCTCCCTTTTAATTATTCTAAATAAGACATCAAGTAAATTCTACAGATAATTAATGGAACGTAGATTTTTTTTTAGACATTTTATTAAGGGTATTTTCATATTCAAACAAGAAATGATACTCGTTTTGATTGGAGGTCATCCAACTAAGTTCCTGTTTTCCAAGTCATATCTGGCAATCACGTTGCTCATATGGATACTTGCATTTCTGGAATCAATTTTCACATTTTAAAACTTTCCATTCCAAAAGCTGTCTTGCTGTCCTTGCTGTGGCATGTGCGAGAAAGCAGCAAAATGTGTTTGCATTCTACTGTCAGCACACAGGAACTGTATTTTTCTTTTGAATGCGCCTCTATTGAACCAAATCTTTCTGACGAGTGTTGCATAATAATATTTCTTTAGACATACATTCTGCCCAAAATCAAAGTGAAAATAGCCTTTGCTATGAAAAGATAATTCCTCAAATATACTTGTGTTTTAGGGACAAGTCTTCAAATTTATTTTAAAGATCATCTCGGTAAACAGTAACTTGAAGTTGGGGGGGAGGAGGAGGGGCTGGGTGGCGGGGAGTTTGTTTCAAGAAACCAAACTCTGTGCAAATGGTCCAATTTTCTTCTTCTTGTGCTCTCACTGAAGATATTTACCTGGTATGAAGAGTTTTGCTCCTAGAAGAGATGCATGAGATTCCCTGTACATGGAGTTACAGCTTATGATTGGAATCAGTAACAGCATTCAACTTGACTTATTCTTGAAAGTATAATTAGGAGAGCACCATATATCTGATTATAGTAACTGTTAAGAACTGTCTTTCAAGTATCTTACATTTATCAAGCAGAAGCTACATTTTATTTTGCAATGGTTAATAGTATATCTATTAATCGTGTTATATCAGACCTGTACCAAACTGAACGAGAAGATAAAGCCAAATACTATCACCCAGGACAGATTTGGCTTGAGTACCAGATCATCACGGCTGTGGTCTAGGTGTGACAGACTGACAGAATTTACAGCAGCCACACAATACAGCAAATGTATGAAATGGCAGAAATAAGAATTTTTGTTTTCTGCTTCTGATTTCTGCTAAAGAAAAGTTATCCATTGTATTCCACACAGTTTAATTTAATCTTTAATAGGAGTAGAGTATATGACGTTGCACAAGAATCAGTATAAGATATTGTTTTCACAGGTTCAAGATGCATTCAGATGTCGCCTGAGAAATTGCCAAGATCCAATCACTGCAGATTCTTCAAGTTCTTTTCCTAATGGACATGCTCAAATCATGGTTAGCTTTTGCTTTTTTCTTTGACTCTTAGTTTAGTGTTCGTATCCAAAAGAAAAAACTTACAATACTATATGTGACAAATATGCACAGCTGAAATACTAACACCATTTTAAAATGTAAGTCTGTTTAGGTCATTATCCGCTTGCTTAAATCTCTTAGAACTTTTAAATTATTGGTGTGATCATTTAGTAGAGAACAGTGAATTAGTATCTTCCACCGGTGTTCTTTATCACAAAAGATTCTTACATAAGAGAAGGAAAAAAGTAATCTAATAATATATCACGACTATTCCTACTGTTGCTGTAAAAAGCACTGATTTATTTGAGAGTCTTCCCTTCGTGAGGCCTTGAAAAATGTTCCTCTCAAACTAATTCAGACAAGGAGAAAGTGCTAGAGATTCTGGAGGGGTAATCTGTTTAGTGTCTTGAATTACAGAGATAGTGAATAGCTTAATATGCCAATTTGGATTTACTAATACTCTTAGGTAGTATATTAAGACAAAATATTGGTCCCTTCGCTTTCAATGACAGTTTGTCATTGATCATAATGAGGACAGGATCAAGCCCTAAGAAACTGCAAGGCTCAGCAAGCAGATGCCCTTCAAAAAATGCTGAATCGAAAAAGAATCCAATGTTTGGACTTCACAAGCAAGAAGGAGGTCGGTTTTATTAAACATTTTTCACGTAATAAACTGCTTGTGGAAATAAAAACATTATCTAAAATTACTTGAATTCTGTAATAGGATAAATAGTTTTGCTTGACTAGGAAAAGTACGTTTGGATTTTCAACTGTTGAAATCCATTCTTAGTTCATACAATTTGTTTTCACCCAGTGAAATAAATAATAGTTGTTTTCATGGAGTACAGACTTCACATGGTTACTTTAGTACTACGGATGGATAGAATGTGATACAACAAATAACCGCTTCATAACAAATTAATGAAGTTTCAGACAGGGCGGACTAATTGGATTGCTTCAGCAGGGGCATTGGACTAGATGATCTCCAGAGGTCCCTTCCATCCCCTACCATTCTGTGATTCTGCAGATTACGCTTATTCACAGTAATTTGTATTGCAGGCTGTTTTCCATGCTTCTGTTTATAAAATTACTATGAAAAGCTCCCTAAAAGATGATACTTCCATGAGATGTAGAAGTTACTCTTCCATCTACATAAAAAACTAATACACTGTATCGTCTTATTAAAATTATATACTCTATTTCCACCTATTTTATTTTATTTTTTCTGGTCAGGCAGCATACTTTGAAAACCACCCAGTTATACTTTAGGAAACTTTGTAAAGCTCTGCTGTTGTAAAACAATACACTTCACCTTCTCAGCAACAAGAAACCACTTATAAGGGACTATGACTCTGTAAGTAGGACATTTTGGAAGCACTAGTTGGCAAAAAGGTATGGTGGTTTAGTTTTCAATTAATAACGGTTGCCCTGTTTCGTTGTTTCTTGTTACAGACTGATTTTGAAAAGGACGTGGACATTGCTTGTCGGTCAGGTAAGAACACTGGGAGAGTATTTAGCCAAAAAAGAAAGAAGTCTCATGCTAGTTCCTTGTGAAGTGAAAACCAGAAAAATGACAGGGTTTAATTGTTTACAACACATATTTATAAATGTAAACGAAAAAAATGATGCCACTGTATGAATGCATTTATTTCATTTTCTTACAAAAACTTTGTACTAGAATTCAGCAGTTGGGAAGCAGTCAGAAGTATGATTGCCTATTAGAAAGCAAATGGTTTTGGAAAGAAAGTCAGTCTTACACACGAAATTTTCCTTGCCCTAAGACACAAGTAAATGTGAAACAGTCATTTTGCTATAGAAAAAAATATAAGACAGTGTATCTTAAAAGCTATATATATGAAGTATGAATCAATTGGTTTGGTTTTAAAGAGGGTAAGTTTTTAGGGCTCTAAGTGAAATCAACAGAGCTTAAGCAACATGGTATCAGGGAAATGAAATTTGATTCTGTTTTATTGTAACACGTTGGGTTTTTTAAAGACATTTCAGTAGTGTGATCTTTAATGAGTCAGCTATGTCTGTTTCCACATATTAAAAGTAACACGTTTTAAGCAACTGATTTGCAAACCTTGCTTATATAAAGCACAGTGTAAAATAAATGACCCTTTAAGCCCTATAGAATTTTTTAAATCTAGAAGATATTCCCAAAGGACAGTTTTTCTTAGGAAGGTCATCCTGCCTAGACACCCTTTGTTTGCAATGATGAGAGAAAGAAGGAGAGAGAGGGTGTCCTCTTCGCAGGGTGAGTCAGGGCAGAAGCCTGACTTAGCTGTTCTGCGTCACCCACCTGGAAGACACCGTGTCTCTTCACTGGCTGTATGAGGAGCCAAGAAGGCTGGTCTCATTAAGGTAAAGTTTGAGTTTCCAGTCACCCACCTTTAAAAAGCTACCAGTTCAGTTTCTTGCAACATGGTAATAATCCTTCCGTATGGATTAGTTTTAATATGCACATGTATTTTGAAGGGAGCAGGGTAGTACATTGTAATACAAATGCATGTATGTCACCATGCAATGCAGACAAAAGTCCAGTATTTGTCCATGTAGCTCCTACTTCTTACCTTTGCCAGCATCTCTCTGCAATACGGAGAGCCTTGTCAGGGGCATCCTTAAGGAGACGGACTTTGAATACAGCTATGAACAGGTTTTACTAGATAAACATTTACACTCAGTGTCTTTTAATTAAAGATTTAATAATAGGTCACTGCTTGAAGTGCCTCAACAAGTGTGACTGGAAACAATGAAGCAGCCACACTGAAGCTGGGTGTTTGTGCACTGTTGTTTAGAGGTAAATTGTTCTTTTCATAATGGAAAAATGAGAGGCAGTTTCGTGTGAGGTGGGAGAGTGGGCTGCCTTATGAGCTGCTTGCTATGCAGCATGGCAGTGAACTGACAGATACCAGGGGATCTGGGTCATCAGAGCCCTGAGGCTACCAGAAGCAATGTAAATGTATAATACCTGAGATACCTCAAGTTGTCTTACTGTCTCAGCCCATGAGCTGCATTTTATTGCACAAAATAGCACTGATGTGAATTAACATATTTTCAACTGGGGCAAGAAAATCCTTGCACCCAGCTGGAATAAGCCCTGTAATTAGTTACTTTAATTTTTTTTCTTACTATTTATCCTTTTTCTTTCTTTACAAATGTTGAATTACAGACTTACATTTCTTTGTTAAGATCAATAATTGTGATCGAACAGATGCTTTGCTTTTGAATGCATCCTTCAGTGCTCCTAGAAATTTTGTATTCTATAACAATTAATAACTTTTGCATGTGGAGCTTTCCCCAACAAAAAATTGCTGGATGTTGCTAGAAGTTTGACCAAGAAGACCTAGGCCTACCACAGAAGTGGATTATGACTGTTTTATGAGACATGTTCATATTCTTTATAACCTTTTCAGATGTATTAAAACATGCCTTTCTGATACCAATGGAATTTCTTCCCAGCATGGTTACGTTTTTGTCACTTTTATTTAAAAAATTATTTAGCGCAGAAAAGTTAAAAAAAGTCAGTGAAAAAGAACACTTAAGGGCTCAGGGATGTTCACAGTTATAATCCTGTGGTAGGTCATTACAACGGATTGACAAAATGATTCCACCTTACAATCTGTTTGACATTTTCCAGGAGGTTATGTGGAGTTAATAATGCAGTACAGATGTCATAATGCATTTTTTTTTTTAAACCCTTAATCGAGTTCCACATGGCAGGCTTTTGCTTAAGCTATAGGTCACCTAAGATCTATCTAAGACAGTAGGAATAAATGAAGGAGTGTTTTTAATTTACATAAATGACTGAAACTTAGTCAGAAATTTGTGCCAGTTATACAGTAGATTAAGCAATGTTGATTTTTTTTTTTAAAAAACCACCTTCCTAAAACAATATTTATAGAATAAAAGTTATTAAATAGATAGACAAATAGTTAAGAAGATGCACTGGTAAGGGGAGTGTTGCCACAGCCACAAGAAAAAGCAGTGTCAGACAGACATGGTTTGATGTTGTAAGAATTCTATTCTCTGACCCACAGTTCTGCATAAAGACATTGGACCTTGCAGAGCAGCGACTATAACAGGAACACTTTCTAGAATTTCACTAAATGATGAAGAGGAGGAGAAGGGACCAAATCCTGAAGGAATGAGCTATTCTACCTTGCCTGGAAACATCATCTCCAAAGTCATCATCCAGCAACCAACAAGTCTCCACATGCCTATGAGTATGAGTGAACTGGCCAATCAGTGCCTGAAAAAAGACAACAGTGAGTTGCGGAGGACTGTGTATTTATGCACTGATGATAATTTGAGAGGTGCAGATATGGACATAGTCCATCCACAAGAGCGGATGATAGAAAGCGACTATATAGTCATGCCCCGGGGCTCAGTAAATACCCAGCCATCGCTGAAAGATGAGAGCAAAATGAATATAGGAATGGATACATTGCCTCATGAAAGGCTGTTGCACTACAAAGTTAACCCAGAGTTCAATATGAATCCCTCTGTAATGGACCAGTTTAATATCAATTTAGACCAGCATCTTCCCACGCAAGAACATATGCAGAATTTACCATTTGAACCCCGCACAGCAGTGAAGAATTTCATTGCCTCAGAGCTGGATGACAATGCAGGACTATCAAGAAGTGAAACTGGATCCACAATATCAATGAGCTCTTTAGAGGTCAGTGGTGCACAAACAAATTGCATACTCTGTCATTCTAATTATATGATAAGACAATAAATTGTGGTTTATGTCTAAGGGGTGAAGCTAATGTCTTAATTCAGTATAAATTATCATTTGGGGTTATACACTGTTGGTCACATTTCTCTTATTATCAGAAGTATTTAAACCTAGAAAACAAAATTAAAGTTTCAGAGCCAGTCTTCTCTATGAAACTGTATAGTTCGAGAGATTTAACATTCCACACAACTGCAAAGGATTTCGTGACCTACCAGGTAAAGTCTACTGGAAAATATTGTGTTGCTATGAGAAGAAAAACTTCCTGCAAGATACAAGTGATAATCATTGACCCTACCTGCAACCACGTGCAGTTGAAAATATTTGCCGTTATATTGCTGACAATCATATCTGTCTTAGATATGATAGGTCTGATTCTGCTCTCACTAGTGTAAATCTTGGATTCTTCCATCCAGTAGCTCACCATTTACTGATTTAGTTTTCTGTGCATGTGTGTGCAGGCATTAGTACAACCGATGTGTGCAATAGGTACAGGTGGAGTTCATGTGGGTGATCCTAGATTCCAGTCAGATTGCAGAAGTGAACCGAGAAGCCTTTAAAAGGTATTCAGTTCATTACTACAATCTGTCCGTGGGATTTAACCATTATAAATGTTGAAGCTGTTTACATCGTTTCTAAAGACATCAGTGTCAAATACTGCCATTCCTATTGTTCCTTTACTTATGCAAAACCACCAGTGAGGGGGACTTGATTTCACACTTGGACATCTTTAAGAATTGGAAATACATTTCACCAGCATTTCAAACATTGTGAAATGGAGCATTTGGTGGGAAAGAAAAAGACAAATGAGAAAAATATGGTATTTACTCATTCGCTGAAAGAAGTACAGATGGAAAAAGAATCTATTGTATATGCAAACTTTAAGCCGTTAGCTATTACTCTACAATGTTTGGACCCGTCTATGTAACGATGCAGAGACTTTACCTGATTTTTCAGTTGTTAGACAGGACTGTAGCCCATACTTCATGGAACAGAGAATACTCATGGACATTTCTTTTAAAATGGAGTTGAAGTTTTATGTGTGTATCAACTGGAGACTTTAAGCAGAAGATCAGAACTTAGTTTCTTTTCAAAGCCTTTACAACCTTTGAAAGTTAAATATTTCTCATGCTGTTTATATTGTGTGCGTACTATCATGAGTTTTTATGAGACATAGTTTAACTGAAAAAATGAATTGAAAAATGAATTGTGGGGCTTTGCAAGTAATCGAATAGTGTCCACATTTTGTTTGTTCTACAGTGACATACAATGTCACTTTAACGTCACAAGTTATGTGTAATCTTGGGACACATTTTCAAAAATATTTCTGAAAGATATTTTAAATGTTTTTCCACTCAATGTTCAGGCATACAGGCTCTTTCAAAGCAAGAATCATTAAAGAAGTTAACTGCCCTCAGCTCAGGTATATTAGTTAATAGATCTCAGGTGGTGCACAAAAGTTCTCTAATTTAATGTAAACCCAGAAGCAGTACAACTAAAGTCACCTTCCGGTAGTGTTCTCTTCTACCCATCTACAATGCCCTCTTTCAGATACTTTTTGTCAGATATAGCGACTCAAACCCAGCCTGGGTAAGATTAGACATACGGGTGAGATACCGAGGGAAGGTTCATAATTCCTTGAGAAGACAGACATACCGCCCACCATACCGTCCACTTTACCTGAGGTCTAAATTGCTCTCCGATGATGCCTCTTTTTTTCCATTGGTGATAAAGGCCATCTAGGAGATCTAAAAAAAGGAGACCTTAGTTAAGTTGTAAAAATTGGGACAATAATTACTTCATCTTAAAAAGAGTTCCAATTCCTGAGGCCACTTTGGTAAATGTGCCTGAAAATCTGTGGCTATATTGCACTGCTCCTTTAGAGTTCTTTTTTTTAACTGCATTTGTGTCATATTTAAGCTTACATCTAAGGTGGGGTATAGTACCAAATCTGAATTAACATTTTGCATATCATTTTTATGCTCAGAAGACACTACTAAGTATGCAGTAGAAAATGTAATAAAATATAATAAAATATGGTAGTAAATATTTAGTCTCTTCTAACTTGGTAAACATATTGGGTTTAGAAAGCTGTATTTTGGTCCAGAAAGCTGTAAACAGTTGCTTTATCAAACCTAACTGAACCCAGCTTAACTCCATGTATTAGGAAAAAACCAGATATTAGGGCAGATCAGAAATGAAAGGAACTGCTTTGCCTTTGTGGTTCTCTGTGTGCCGTTGTGGTTCTCAACACTACTTGATCATATAGCATTACTTCATCTTTTGATAAGGATGTGCTGCAATGAATTGAAGACAGGAAAATGAAAAAAATTATACATAGAAGAAAATCGGAGTCTCAAGCACATCCAGATAAGCAGATCCAGCCAGATAAAGAATGTAATTGTGGTTTTATGTGTGCGGTGGTGTAAGAAGCAAGGGTTGAGGTAAAGTCCCAAAATGCTGTTTGATAGAACTGACGAGCTGGATTAACTTTTATGCTATCAACAATTTTTTTATGTCTAGTGCAATTGAATTTTAGAAGATTTGAAGACCTTTCAAATGGCAAGGCTTTGTCAGACACTATGGAGCAGCAAAACCTGCAGCAGGATGTTCAAGATCATTCTGCTCACATTTTTCCAGACAGAGTATGACTAGACCATCTCTAAAAGAGAACATCCTGAGCAGTATGAAGCCTCCTTCTCCTATCAGCTCCTACTGCTGTCCCACCCGAAGTCCAGCATAAAAGCATTTGAATTACTGCTCTATAGGGGCAGTTCCCCTTTCACTTCTCTGATGAAACAGAGGTGTCCCAAGACAGGCAGGGGAGATCTCATTTTGTGTCTTCTGCATAGCACAGGGAGTTGGGTTCCTTCCCAGTTTTCCACTTCATGTTTCCAGGTGTTTTCTTGGGAATTAGCATACTACTATTATTTTTATCATGTAATTATACACGAATTATCAACCACCACACAACCAAAATGCACTTAGGTAGTTGTGACCTGTGTTAACACAATTCTACCTTTTTTTGAACAAAATTAGGGTCAGTAATTATCAAGAACATAATAATGGGAATAGCTTATGCAGCAGTTAGACCATTTATCATCTTACCAGAATGCCTTAAGATGTGTGTGATGCATTTTCAGCCAAGGTTCAACCCAGCATCTGATTTCAGAGGTGTAATTATGAACAAACACCTCTAGCCACAAAAATACTGCAGGCATAACTGTTTGCAACAGAACACCTGGTAAAACACATTATATTCATGTACGTGCAATAGTTCTTACTTGTGCACTCATTTTGTGGTAGATTCTAGTCTTTGTGGCCATAAAACTGAACAAGCAGAATTAGAGGACACTTTGGAAAATATAAGCTGAAAGTTTTTTCACATCATAAAATAAAATTATTCCTTTTACATTTCATTTCCATCTCACTAGTGAATCACTAGAGTACTGTGTTTCAAGGAACCAGTTTGCAGAAATATAAGCATTATCATTCAAAGAATTAAATACGTTTGGAAAATTTAGCTGTTGAGTAACACCTTTACATTCCTAAGTTCATGAAATAAATTATTTTTTGCATTTTGCACGCTTCAAGAGATGATCAGCCCTTAGAAAACATGTGTCTATTCAAATAATTTAAAAGTGTATTTAAACAGCCAAAAAACCAAAGCTATTGAAAGTGAAGGCTGAAATGTCAGGTCATTTTCATGTTCTCTTTTAATTAGAGTTTTTATCATTATGATCACTGCAGATGGATGGTTTGGAACACAACTATAGTGTCAGCATAAGTACGCATGTCTTCTAACTCTGCTGGAAGGATCCATCACCCCGACCATTAGATATCTAACTGTAGACATTCCCCTTCTGATCTGGCTGCCCTTTAGAGTCAGTTGAGAGAAACAGGCACTTTTAGGCCCCTTTTAGACATCTGCTCCAGGACAAAGTAAATCACATGCCCTCAGGGCAGGTGTCTCTCTTCCAGTGCCGTAGAGGAAGCCACAATAAGTAGTTCAGACATAAACATCAAAAATGTTGATGTCCTAAATTGTCGTATGAATCCAACAGTGCGTCACAAACTTTCTTTTAGTTTTTATATCTACATATTTTTTTCTCAGGATAATCCTTAGTTGGGAACAATCAAATGATTTATTATATATGGAAGAATTTCAGCTTTCATAAGATAGTCTGCGAATACCATAATATTTACATACAAATTTGTATTGCCCGAATAAGTATAACTGTAAAGATCTGCAGATTCACAATGTGCAAGTCAGTGATTTTTTGTTTGGTTTGGTATGTGGCAACAGTACTCGTGTTTATAGGCACAGGCAGGCATATTAGTACATCACGGAGTTTCTTAGGAAGAGTAATTGAACATCTAATCTCCTGCACACCCCTTACATGCATGGATTAAAACTGGCTTGCTGTCTTGGCACCAAAGTGTCTTGGAGTGTGCTCCTTCAGTTCAAAGTGTTTGGATTTTAATGAAGAAGGCACTCGCGATACACTCTTTTGGAATGGTTTTTGTTTTCAAAATGTACACTTGGAGCGGTGAGCTCATTAAAATGATATTAAAGTGAAGTAGCGCATTCCCAGCCACTTAGATAAAAGGAATGGTTATGAGGTTTAAATGCAGAGGAAGAAGCTGATCTGTGCAACATATCTCCAGGATAAGTAATTATTTTCCTTATATTGTGCAAAAAAAAAATGCAAGAGGGATTAGATATGTGCTGCCTGACTGTGCAACGAGACTTGCATCGTTACCTTAGTGGAAGAAGGATGATGGGTTCTTTCAAGGGAGCTGTGGTTAGTGTAGCGTGAGCAGAAACAAAAAAGAGCTGAAAGGAGACAAAGACTTTTAACTGTTACAAGAGGAAGGGCATGCAAATACAGGCCATAGAAACATTTAATAAAAGGAAAAAAGAGCATCTGCTTTATAAGAACAGGAAGGAAAGGACTTCCCAAACTGTTTGCCATGTAAAGGACTAGAATTCTCTTTCCAGTCTCATATCTTCTTTCTTTATTTTTCTGTCTCAGTTTCTGCTATGAGAACTTTATGTGGAGAACAACACAAAGCCCATAGATCGGAAGTTAATCATAGACCAAAATAATCCTCCTTTACTCGTTCATGAGAGCTCTTAATACATTCAAAGAAAGAAAACTCCGGAGCTCCTTGGCCAAATTGCTGATGCAGGATTTTGGGAAGAAAAATTGTTACAGCTGAGAAAATAAAGGGATACATTAAAGATAGGGAAGTGCAAGGAAAAAGTAAGGGTATAGATAACAAAGAGAGGCATACCGAAAAAGGGAGAAGAAAGATGGCAGAAATGGAGAAGCATCTTAAAATGAGAGTGATAGGAAGAATGAAAAAAAGCATCAGGCAAGGAGCAAGGTCTAAAATGAAAACAAGAACAGGAAAGGAGAGAAGAAATATCAAGTTAAAACAGTCAATCTTGTCAATAAAGTACCAGAGTATCAGGTAGAACAAAAGCAAAATGGTATGAAGTAATTTTGATTTATGATATGAGAAGTAAAAAAAGAGAGAGAGCAAAAATAGAGAGACGAACACCACAGGAATTTTCTCTTCATCATGTTTCCACATTGCATTTGTTTTCAGATGTTCTGTATCTCAGACTTCTCCCGTTCCTCATTTCGTTCTTCAATAAGCTGTGGAGACAGTTCTTGCCAATTTTATGACTCACGGTGAAATGAAGTCTAGCCCTACAACAACCCTCTCTTTCTTTAGCTTGAGTGAGTAGGTCTTGGATTCTTCTAACTTCAGAAATTGTTGCAGCTTATTTTCAGGTTACCATGTACGAGTGGGGGTAGAATCAGGCAGAGTTGATTCTAGTAACTGAAATTGTAAAGAACCAAAATTTTAGTCAATATTATGAAGGGTAGCATACATTTCAGACTTTATGTTTTAAGCAGCTATCTTAACTACGTATGATCCTTAAGAAACATATTTTCAATTGCTTGTCCATTTAAGAAACGCTTCGTCTCACCTCAAAGCCTTCATTCAGAAGCACAAAACATAGGTTTTGTTGATTGTGTAAATACACATGCAGGTTACTCTATAAAAAAAGGGAACAGGAAACAGAATAATTTGCCAGAATATTTTAAAATTAAGATTTCTGAAGTTACATTTGTGCTGTGTGCTGATGTGCTAAATTTGCTAGCATATTTAGAAGACTTAAAATTCCCACATTAAAGAGCTAATCCACTTTCTCATGAAAATTTACTTGCTTTATGTCTAGCTCAAGAACTAATAGCAAACATAATCTTCTATTCAGAAACTAAGGTTTTTTTCAGTTATATACACACAGAAGACATTTTAAATCGAAACTGTCTATCCACCTTCCACTTTCATATCTCTGAGCGTCAAAAAAGATTTTCCTTTAATTTTGTTCAAGGGAAAAAAATCATCCCCAGGCTAAGATCTTGTATGTCAAATCTAATCTCAGGGTGAATTATAAACTGCTGATAATAAGGCTTTGTATTAATGGAAGCATGGTTATAGCCCTCACCATAATACAGTGTCTCTGGTTTCAATTATACTTTGCACAATGCAATATATCTTCAGGAGTATCTCATGTAATTAATCAAGTAGTGGTGTAATGCAGGCTGGAATAAGGAGAAAACTGAGCATTTGTCATTTTACAAAGATGAAGAGGGATTTTATTAGCGATTTAGAGAGAGTAGGTCTTTCCTGGTGTTAGTGGATTGGTGCATGCTGGTGTATGGAAATTATTCTTCAGTATTCTATTTTTGTCCCTCAATGAGCAGAGTTTAAAGTTGCTCTGGAACTGCACAGAGGAGTTACGTATGATTAGTACAAAGTAAAATTGATTTAAAATAGATTACTTACGCAGACCTCTTTTCACAGAGTTTCACTTTGGCCCTGGCACGAAGGGTGAGGGTGGGTTTTTTTGCTGTAAAATGAATTTTATCAATTAAGATCAAAGAGCTGTAGAAATCAGAGATGGAAAAAATCTTGTCAGGTCATCTATTCTATCAATGCAAGAACACTTTCTACAGCTTATTTCCCTAATACATGGTCAAACTTCACTTTGAAGACTAGAGCAAAGGTCTTCCACTGTTTCTCTTAGCAGATTGTTTCACAGTTGCATAAACTTTTTTTATTCCAGTCAGCATTTCTGAAATTTCCTTTATTTTTTCTATTTTTTCTGAATTACAACTTGTCAGGTTTTTTTCACACCAGCTTTTTTTGTCACTGTTTATAACCTTCTAAAGTTTCTGAGCAAGCTTCTGTGTTTGCCTCTTCCAGATCCAATGTTTAAACAAACCGTATCACTCTTTTATCTTTTCCCCTTGATCTAGTGTTGTTAACTCTATATTTTTTGCTCCTCTCATCTGGAATTTCCACAGTTTACACGCACGATTCAGCTTCTGCCAGTTTAGAGCGCCAATGCGACTCACTGGAGTTGTTCAGAAAGGGCTCTTCACATCCTTATCTGCTTAAATGGAGACTTCACTTTTTTTTTGTAGCATTCATAATTGTGCATGCATTGCAGTTCACTACTTACTCATACTGCTCATTTTTTTTTTTTTCAGAATTATCCCAGCTAATTCCCTGATGCTAAATAATTGCATGTGTCTTCAGCTTTTTAGGCAACCCCTTTAGCAGTTATCCTTGCAGGTCTCCAGTATTAGGGCTCTTCAGCTTGGAGAACAGATGACTGAGTAGTGAATAGGGAACGATTATTCATATTTCCTACAGTACAAAAATCAGGAGCATCAAATTAAATGGCAAAGGGATAAACAACATTATTTTCTTCGTCATGCTATGCATATTTAAATTGTGGA
Organism: Steatornis caripensis; assembly: GCA_013398225.1. Lineage (NCBI taxonomy): Eukaryota > Metazoa > Chordata > Aves > Caprimulgiformes > Steatornithidae > Steatornis > Steatornis caripensis. The sequence goes on along the minus strand of VZSC01017979.1, from coordinate 110,260 downwards.
TTTCACTATCTCAGCACATTTTGGATGTCAAAACTAGGAATAATTATAAAACATGAGCAGACTAATGGAATAATGTGAAAAAGTGTTATTAAGCTCCACAAAGTCAGCTCCTCCCAAGGAAATTCCTAAACCACTCAAGAACTAGGGAGAGTATTGCAGCAGAAATATCACTTTATACTTGCCCTTCTCTGTATCATTTCTGAAGCATCACTGCAGAACTTTTATCAAATACAACATACTAAATGAGGCAAACCACAGATATTATCCTTTACAGTCATTTGTTATTTATTTTCTACTGACATTAATACTCAAGTAGATCTCCAACTTCTCCTTGAAAAAAACCACCAGCTTCCAGTCTAATTTTTATGTTGGTTAAAATCATTCTCAGTTTTGCAGGTGGGTAAAAGAAACTGCTTTTTCAAAAGAAACATACTGGTGTGACCAGTTCAGCAGCTCATTTGATGCAAGAGATTTTTTTCTCCCCTTACTCCACTTCACTCAGCTGCTGGCTTTCATTAATTCAAATTGTAGAATGAGCCAGATGGTTGATTTCTGAAAGCGTTTAGATAAGTGTGGAAAACCCCATTTTCTCAGGCAAAAGAGAAACAACAAGTAAACTTCATTTAAGAAAAGAAGTACATATACAATCACAATTGAAGTGTTGATTTGCATGTTTTAAGCTTGGTGTGTATCATAGAGAAACTAGGAGAAAAATTTAGTAAAATGACAACTTCCATTCGGGGCTGAAGGGAAACTTCCGTCCTCATAAATTAAGATTCCAAGTGACTTCATGTTTCTGAATATGTTCCCTCTCTCAAAAAGTAACACTGCAGTCGTTTCAAGGCAATGATGTAGTAGCCAAGAAGACCTGCTCAGTTACCCAGTGGTGTCAGCGACAACGTTGCAGATTACTTTCAGTGGTGCAGGATCACATTCATAACCAGTATCCTTTGTTTTTCAGAAATTCACAGAACTTTGCTGCTACTGTTTGGACCTATGGCATTTACATACTTTTTATGTCTTAGGAGAATAGGCTCTGACAGCACTTGTGCTGTATTTCACTGTATGCAGCCATGGAAAAAAATGACACGCAAGCACAGAACAGATGTTCTTTATAAGTTTGAAATAAATGCATTTGTGACAGATTCTTGATGAGCCCTAGAAAAATCCCCACTGAGATAAACCTGTGGCGTGACCTGTTTGGTCATAACTGGTGTGATCTAACAGCAGAATTGCAATGCTTACCACTTTCCGACAATAGCGCAGTTAAATAGGTTGCAGTCTGTTAGGTATGTCTTTTTGCCGTGTAAACAGTGATAGAGTTGTCTGGCTGCAAAACCTAATAATCCAGCTATGTCAAGGATATTTTCACTGTGGGCAAGCAGACTTAACAGCAAAATACAAGTGCTCCGATTTTGTAAATCACGGTATCTAGCAAACTACACATTTCTGTCTAAATTTTTCATGTTTTCACTTAGGATTCTCAGTCAGCCGGTTCAATGATAATCAGGTTTATTACTGAACCGTAGCTTAAAAATAGCTTTTCCAAGCATTTTTCAAAGCTGCTCCTGTAAACTTCACCTCATTATCTGCTGCACAAGTTCCTTCTTTTGTAACCACTGAGCTTTTACAGTGGTAGGTGTTCTCTAATTGCACCTTAAAAATAGATCCTTGTTCATTAGCGATACGTAGATTTCTTCAGGTGCTGGTTTACTGTGGAATGATGATGGCCTATGTCAAAGGCGCACTTGTCCTGTGTCCCCCTTCATATGAGTGAGAGGTACGAACTTGGTAACTTTAAGAATTTGGCATAATGCCCTCATATTTCTCTTACCTCCAAGGTCTTTATTGTTACCATGTTTTCATGCTACTTATTTTTGCAGAATTGTTTATTTTATAAATACTCTCTTTTAAGTGTGCTAGGTTAAATCAAACCTTGCTGATTAAAGACAGCTTCTCCAAAGCTTCTTGGTGGTGGTGGTTGAATTGTTTTATAGACTGTTCTTTTGTACTGCCTCCCAGCTCTTCAGACATCAGAGTGTGTTGACAGCGCAACAGTGATCTTCTTCATATTATCGTGGATTGGAACGTCAAAATTCTACTAGAAAACCAGACAATATGTCACAAAACCATCAAGGGCTCAGAGACCAAACATTTTTCACTTTCTACAACTGAAAGACTTGTAAAATTGTTTCTTTCAATTGCAAGAAAACGGAACAGCTTACTGAAACTTGCATGTTTGTTAAACCAATTAAAATCAAAGTCTAATGAAGTCAGTAACATTATTCATCTTGACTTCATGCATTTGATTTGTATCTCACTGCAGAAATTACGTGCAATTTGGAAAGGTTCATTCACCATGACTTAAAGCTATTCTGTCCTACCACAAAAATTACCGTTAAATTATAGCAGCAAGCCTTTTTCTTTTCTTGGAGTACTTTTCTCTTCCTTTAAGTCTCCTTCCTGAAGGCGAATGTATCTGTTCTTTCCATTCACATGTTCTTTGCACTCTTTTTTTTCAGCTCTTCCAACCACTGTTTCTCAATTTCTTTAGTCTATTGCAAGCCATTCGATTCCCAACCTTAGGAGAAAAAAAGATATTTTTATCTCTTCATTGTAATATTTCTGCTTCTTTCTGATATAAATTGACTTCTTAATCTTTTAGAATCTGTAAAAAATTCTGTGCCAAATTTTTTGTGGTATGTCTAAGCAATCATATTCTGTTGCATTGTACACAAATGATTACTTCACCAGTAAATCATTCTTGCTTTATATCAGATGCTTCGAATCAGATTTGTCATGTGTAAAACAAAATCATTGCTTTCCCCATCCAGATTGTCATTACAAACAAACAAGCTGAAGCTATGGAAAGTATAGATGGCTTCGGCTTGATTTTGCTATCATTTATTCCATTAAAATCAATGGAGTTGTACCAATGTAAGCCTAATGTAGGAAAGAATCAATTCCTGTATATCTATACAAATCTAAATCATAGATAGGTATAGATAGCTGTGTAAAAAGTATAAATATTATGATAATTTGCAAATACCATAGAAAGTATAGAAATAGATATATTTTATACACCAACAGGTTCAATTGCATGCAAGTAACATGCATGTTATGCATCCCAGTGAAATGCAGTCTGGTTTATTTCAGAGAAAAGAATATGATGCTGGTCTAAAAATTGTGTGCAAAGTCATGCATTAATCTTAAATTATCAAGATAAAACCTACAATCTCTCACTGAATACCTAATATCTATCTGATAGGAAAACAAGAATGTTATTTAGACTCGTTAATATGATTTAGTCAATAGTTCCCTTGTTAATACAACGTCTTTTTTTCTTTCTTTTTTACTGCTTAATAGAGAAGAAAATCACGTTATTCGGACCTTGACTTTGAAGTAAGTTTTACTGAATTATTCCTGATTATTAAAAGTATTTTTCTAAAAGTAAATGTGTTCATTTTAGCAGATTTTAGCCTTCTGACACAGTAGATGTCATAGGGTTGTTCAATTGGTACCATACAGAACATGATGAGCAATTCATTAAAACTACTTTGGTGCAACTTGTTTATAAAATATTCTGAGATCAAACATTGCAATATTAACCATCATGGTTTCAGTTTTTAAATTCTCTGCCTCTTCATTTTCATCTATTTTTCTTCTTTTTTGTTTTGCTAGCTATCTATTTATTGAAAAAGTGTGACATTTCTGTAGGACAGGCCACATTGTCGCAGAAGGTTGCTTGTTCAAGAGATTCTCAGTCATTTGTTCTATCTTTCTTTCTTCAATACTAATTTACTGGCATATGAGTTTCACATCCAAACAGTGATTATGAATGTGTCATATTTTTGAATGATGAAGTGATGCAGTTGTCAAAGGTTATGGATCACATGCTATATAAAATATCAAGTTCATATAAGGTTCTTCAGGTTGAATATCCACAATTTCAGACTCAGACCCCATGGAATGAGAAGCTTTGGCTATGCTAGTTTATGACCCTTTTGTTCTATATCTCAGTCAATATTTGTAAGTCTTTTAGAGTTTTGTTTATTTGAGGATTTTCTCCTCTACTGTCTACCAGAGGCAATACAGCAGTTAGTTAGTTTTCAAGGAAATAATTTACGGATTTGCGATTTTTGCATAGGTTGTCTGTTCATGCATGTTAATAGCTTGATATAATTCATTATGTCTGTCTCCAGAGAAGTTGAACAATCATAATATTTGCATGGAACCTACAGATCTTGGGCTGAACTTTAACATCCAGTGATCAGTATATATCAACCGTAACTTTACAAATTACCCTCTCTGTCAGCATATGCAAACAAAAGCATTTTTTATTATTATTTGGGCTGCAAGCACAGCACATGTACTTTCAGATTGCACAGTCTAGTCCGTAGAGAAAAAGGAGGCAGAACTAGCAAAATGCAGCCATAGCAGTGGTACTAGAAGCCTTGCGATGAGAGAAGGGTTTGCTTTGGTGACCTGCTTTTGCTGAAATGCTGACCTTCCGTGTCTGATTGTGGTTTCTTGGTAGTTTACCATCATACCTTAATCACCTATGTCATTTTCCCCCAGAGAGTATAGTTACCTTAAGCAGTCATGTAGAGTCTCAAATAAGGCACCAGAGAAAGAATCGCATAGTAAGTTTAAGGAAAATAGAATGAAGATATTATTCTAAATAAGTTTTAGGATAAATGCATAGAAAGGAAGAAGAAAAACACGAATCAGCAACAAAATTCTGATGAACAAGCAATTCTAAAATTAAAAGCAAGCAATATGAACAGAAGTTGTATAATGATAGTGATATAAACTCTAAAATTCAATGTTCTTTATTGAAAGGTAGGAATATCGTGCCATTTGCAATGAGCACACTCTCTGTGGCAACAGATACTGAAACATTCTTCCTGTCACTCAGGAGAGCATAATCCAACACCAAATAAACACCAGCAATGCGTGTACACATTCTGCCCACAAGAGTCAGGCCTCCCATTATATATTTTCTTTTGACTTACATAGCGTATTTAAGATCCTTACGCCTTTTTCTTGTCTTGTTTGCAACATCATTGCTCCATGGCCTAATATTTTTAGAAGTGTGACTACAATACAGGAAAATATATTTGTTTATAAAAAGGGAAGGATGAGACCATTGGGAGTCACTGCTGGGGAAGTGAGAGTGCCAGTGATACTGTGCCAGTTGTTGATGTGTTTTAGAAGCACTGACTCAGACTGGTCCCATCTCACCTCCCTGGTTCATGGTTCCTCTGATTAAGCCTGTGGGCTTTCCTGTGTTCTTACACATAGCATGGCTGTCTGAGATAAAGCAAAATAAAAAAGCTGTAAATTGTTCAAATAACCACTCAGATTCCTTCGCTCAGAAAGGCATACTGATGAAGGAAATTGAGACAGCGTTGTGCGGCCAAAAGACTGCTATTCTGATATTTCAAAGAAGCTTGACTGCAAAATAGAATAGAGCCTGGAGGTGAGGTCGAGCCAGAGTGATTGGCCGTACTACTTAAATGTTTAACACTTTCTCAGCTTTGTCTGTGACCAGTGCCAGTGGGCACTCTCTGAGACAACATCCTTCCACTGTCCTGAGGATAACAAATGTTATGCATGTGATTTGGAGGATAACAAATGCTAAATACTCAGTATGGACAAGATTGTGACAAGCTTGGCTCCCTCTGTCCTTTACCCTTTAACACTCTCCCAGCAGGCTCTACACGCACAACCTCTCACACATGTCTCTCTATACCCATACAGTCTCTCTGTATCCATACAAGACAAACCTCAGGCTATGCCTATCTCACTAAAGACATTTGAGGAATATTCCTGGGTGCCAAAATGCCAGTTTTTATATGGATAAATTCTTATAATTACTTTTGCTATTTTACTGTGGATCACCTTTGTCTCTCCAAACAGTTCCTGAAATGTTCTTAGGTAACCAGTGCAACCTAAGTACTATTCACAATAGGCAATTTGGTTGTAGACTACTCATTCCATGCTAGATGGTGCCAAAGAGTGGTTTTGGACATAATACAATCCAGTCACAATTTCATTGTTTAAAAAAAAAAAAATGAAAGACGGTGCTAGTGGGCTGCAATGCAACACTCACGTTAATATAAACAATTTAAAGTAAAAACAAGGAAACACATTAAGAGCAATTTTTTTTCTGTGGGCCCCAGTTGAAACTCAAAGCCAGTTGCTATGTAGTGTGAACACAGGCAGACCATGACTGTACTCAATGCCATAAAATAATCTCTGTCCCTGTAATCTCCAATATATGTGGAAATACAGGTGTAGTTTTAAGGGCTCTTGCAATGGACTGTAAATAATAAAAGACTTGTGACTGCTGGGTAGTGTTGTAGAAAGCTTATGTCTCCAGTCAAAGGAGAGATAAAAAGATGACATCCAAACCGGCCAGCCCTTATCATAGGTCTTGGAGAGAAGCCTTGCAAGGACTGAGCCACCTGTATATTGGTTTCCCTTTTTAAACAGTTTACCGTTACATTCTTAAATTATCTCTTTATATAGAAAAAAGAAGACAGGCTGTAACATACTGGGTTTAGTCTGTAGGCAGAAAGTATTACTGCTAAATAATTTACTGTCCACTATTAGATTTCGCAAAACACTGACTAATGTATTTGAAATCTGAAGTTTGCCAAAATGAACCATCAACATGCTTTACAGCTCTTTTCTTGCTATTTCCAAGGATTAGTTTAGACTCATTCATGCAGTCTGGTATCCAAAGCATGATCAAAATTCATAGGTCTGGGTGTTTTGGATCCTTGCTCCTGCTGGCTGTGGTAACCCCAGCTAAGTGCCCTCCAACCCCAGTCATTATGTTCTGGTTTTTCCTAAAGCTGGACAGGTACCTTTTTCATGAAGGCTCAGCGCTAATGTTTAGCTGTCGGATCAAATAAAATTCATTCTGATTATGTTGAACAGAAATACAGATGCTGTGGAAATCCCCAGGAGGACTTTATAATAGGTATGCATTGACGCTTACAAAAACATACAAGAGTTAAACAGTATTACTGACAAGCATTTTAGGATTCAAGATCACAATTGCCTTTAAATTCTATGAGAAGGTCTGACTACTGGATTTCGCCAGCCTTCCACCTCACACTGCCCTTTCTATAAGGCATTCGTTGGATCAACTCTGGTAATAACATTTATGCCAAATAATTCAAGAAAGTGCTTTATCACCCCAGGATTCAAGTAATCTCTGGCTCTTTTTGAGCTACACCCATGAGAGAGAACAAGGATACACAGGACAAGTGTGAATACTGGGATGTCTTCTTTTCTTTCCACAGAGCAGGAGACTCTTACTAGCAATAATGCTAAATTGCTCATTAATTGCTGGAGCTGCATTCTTCAGAATTTCATGTGCAATAGCTATTCATTATAACAACATTACAAACCCATACAAAAGTTTAAAATGGTTTTCTTACTAACCTGAAGACTTCTCTTAAAGACAAAGGTGAAAAAAAATATGCCTACAGGGAAAAATCCTTTCGTGTTCCTAAGTCTGGCAACTGGTCATACATATAACATCTTGAAAACACAGCGTGCTTCCATTATATGGCTGGGAAGGCATTCCCCCATCTGTTCTTTTCACTTAGCTATTTCATATAATATTTGAGAGAGAGCATTTTTACCTGTGACAATATAGAAAATCTCCAACGTAAATTGAATGAGATTGTTATTATCATTATTATTATTATTGTAATTCATAAGATAGACCACAAATCTTCACGAGAGTGTTGTGCTTGAGCCAGAGTTCGGCTAAAACCCTGTCATAAATTACAAAAGGAGCTGGGTACAGAGTTACGTTTGGTACCCTTCCCATCTTGGTGATAGCCATCCACACTCTGAATCCTCTTCTGCGAGTAGATGCTTATCAGAGTAAGGCTCAGTCTTTTCGAAACACACTTTTGATGTTACTTGTGAGTGGGGCTAGAAATGCGGAAGGGGTGTCAGTTCAGTCTGATCCCCTTTAGGGTGTGGGGCACAAGAGTTACGGAGTCCGCAGGGAAGACCACAAGAAGATGTGTGTCTGTCGCCTCGTGGCTAACTCAGGTGCTTCTGGAGGGGATGCGGCAAATGGGCAAATCCCCAGCTGCACCTACAGAAGGTGTACTTTCAAAGGGCAGCATGAGAATCTCATTTTCCATCCAGTTCAGGTGCGGATGATACTACAGTCATCCTAGTATATATTGGTCTCCAGCTCTGCATTGATAAAACTTACGTATTTCTAAGATTGATAAAGCTGTGGTTTCCACATTGTCCATTTAACAGAGAAAACAGATTAAACCTCTACAAATACTTGGTGGGTTATTTTCTCATAAAAGAAAAAGAGTTACTGTACAGAGCATATTTTCTGGAACAGAGATAATGTGGTGCTTTCTAACAGGGAATTTAAAAGAAGTCTAGAAAAAAAAAGAGTTAAAGTTGGACATTTAAGGTACTGCACCTTCAGTTCAGATCGTTCTTTATAAGCACTGGGGAGGGGCGGGTGTCGGTGGGTAGGAATTACGGAATGGAAGCCAGGAAAACACAAAGCAACCAAAAGATCCGTAGGTACATGTAGATACCAGTCATTCTGCTATTAAGAATAAAATCTAAAGCCTTTTTTCTGGCAGACTTCCCACTGCAAGTGTTTAATTTCTCCTCCCACCTGCTCTCCTCAGGAATAATGTAGTGAACTAAGACATTTGCATTATTCATATTTGCTATTTAACAAATTCTTGGGTACACAATTCAGAAAAATACCAGAAAGTATCATTCTCTGTATTCCTAGTCTCCTGTTAAAAAGTTTCCAACTGGAGATACTTTTTCCACAGTCATATGCTATTTCCTGCTTTTAAAGCCAGTATTTTAACCTACCAAATCTATTTTATTCCCTTCAACATGTCCCCTTATTTCAGCCAATAATAATCTTTGAGGCAAAACCTTTCTTTTTTAAATTCTGTCTATTTGAAATTTGCCACACATCCCTGTCTAACAGCTAACAGCAATAGCTTAAAAGAATCACTTAAGTGAAACTTCCCTCATAAATTTAGATCAGCTGTCTCTAGTTAAATTAGGTTTTGCAAGGAGTTCCTCACCAAATCCTGCAAAATTGTTTCCCTTATTCACCCCACAACTCATGTTCAGTTAATAGGTCTTTAATTGCTTGCTGTATCTCATGTCTTGTGAATCGTGTTGCCAATTTCCCGTTCTCAGAAGTGAAACAAGTTCTCAAGCTACACTGCTTCTTTATTAAGGATGATATGGTTATTATAGCATAGCAGTGGAAATGTACGGCCAAGAGAGCAGCCACATTTCATGAACTTTATAAACACAGAATGCAAATGAAACATAAAAATTAAAATTGGTATTGGTAAAGCATTATTTGAGAGTCAGCTACTGCCACTCCATTTTAAAAAGTACTAACCCAGACTTGGCAGAAGCGTTACTTGCTGGGAAGGGTCACACTCGGGCACGACGTACGTAAGTTTGCAGGGTTTGTCACATACAAAGCCAGGGAAAATTAGGCTTGACAATTAGCGGACGTGCATAGAGGCTGGTGTCCTGCACCTTGTCTGTCAACATTATTGGCTGCTGCCCTGGCTGTAACTCATGTTCAAGCAGTTACACAAGCTTAAGAAAAGCCAAGCTGAGCCCATCTGCTGTTGGACTGAGGTGAAGCACCCTCAGTCACTCTTGTCCCTGGTCCATCCAGACCACAGAACCGTAACATCGGTTTAACAGTAAGACGCCTTCGGCTTTGCTCCAGAGGCTGCTCTGAATCCATACCTGAGCTTGAACTTGTTTGGAAACAACGCAGATGGTAGGCTTGACAGTCTAAGCCTGAAAACAGGCTTCACACTCTAGCTGCCAAGGTAGATACACAGCCGAGGGTGTCTTCCAACTGTGGGGGCTGTTTGGGGTCCCCACCTCTCTCACAGGAGTGCCATATAATTCATTTTTGTGGAAGAGTGCCCTGCATATGGGCTAGAGGAAGGGTGGTTTCCAATTGCCCAGTCCCTGAAATAAGAAAGCAAGTAAAATTGAAAAACTCTGCCTACTTTTCTTAATATGAATGCCAGTTCAACTGCATTTTATGATGATCTGAATAACAAGATGTCTAATTAAAAAGACATAATATTTGGAACTTTTCCAGTTTGGGCCAAGAATTCTGAGTTCAGTGTTCTCATAAAAATTATTTTGATAGGGGCCATTACAAACTGCTGTTGCTTTCCTATAGAAATTAAAATATTAGCNTGATGATCTGAATAACAAGATGTCTAATTAAAAAGACATAATATTTGGAACTTTTCCAGTTTGGGCCAAGAATTCTGAGTTCAGTGTTCTCATAAAAATTATTTTGATAGGGGCCATTACAAACTGCTGTTGCTTTTCTATAGAAATTAAAATATTAGCTTCCACACTGAAGACAGAAATTCTACAAAATTTTGCTAATGTGCAAGGGAAATACCCTTCTGAGAAACTGCCATCACTTTCAAAATACTTCTAGGCTAGCACAAAAACAGCGTCCCTTAATTTCAGCAACTCAATAAACGTGTGGTAAAAACAGTCTCTTGTACACAGGAAGAACGTTAAACAGAGCAGAGTGAAGGCTCAGTGCAATTCATTTCCATTGGTTGAGTCTATAGAGAAAAGACGGCTCTGCCAAATTCCATTTTGTTATGTTGAAGAAAATAATGCTTCTCTTAAAAAAGCCCAGATTCAATTATAAATATAAGCAATTATGTTCCATTTTGCAGAAGGTCATGCATACAAGAAAGAGGCACATGGAATTGTTTCAAGAGTTAAATCAGAAATTTCAGACACTGGACAGATTTCGGGATGTCCCAAAATCAGGCAGTATGGTAAGTTTTCCCTCTCAGATTTTTAAAATATGATGATCCTTAACAACGGCAATGAGACAAGAGTCCTTCGAATTCAATGTTTCCCAAGAAGACCTCACTCTGCACTACCTTTAGACAGCCTCGGAAATTAGAAGATATTTTCAGTAATCTAATCTGTGATGATACTCATTAGGTTTTACAACTACACCACAACTAACTCACTGGCATTATTATAGATGACAATTAATCAAACTGTAGGGAACACATTTCAAATCTGTATGTGCCTATATACAGAGAAAGCAGCTCACTAATGTAATTTGGCCAGTAGGGCTTTTCCTCTAGGTCAGCAAGCAGATATTAAATTAGTCACTACAAACAAGTCTAGCTAGATTCACCTATACGTGAGATGGTCCAGAAAGCACAGAGTCTCTGTAATGCCATGTCTTTTCCATTACAGGTTTATAAATATTTACCATGGGAAAAGCAAAAATCAAATCATCCTGAGTTGACTCTGCTATCATCATAATTCAAATTTATACACACACACTCATACACATGTGCATAACACCCTGACTACATCTCATAATGAGGGCAAGGCAATAGTTGAGTCTGCCTAATTAAAACAGCTAATTTAGTATGACATATTTGTTAGCTGTAATATTATGATTAGTAATAATTTTATATATAATTTTATAATGTGAAAATTGTATATTAAATGGAATTGAACTAGAATCATTGTATTCTATAACTTTTTCAGAAGAGCTGCTCTCAGGCATGAAGAAGAGGTATTAAGCAGATGTGAGGCCAATGGATTTACATCATTTACATCATCTTCATCCAGCAGAAACTTGGCCCTGATTCTTTGATGAACCTTTAGTTGTGATATGTGTTGTTTTGCACCCAGTTTCTCGCTCACTCCCCCTTCTGAGATTTGCTGACATGTAAAGTTTGCATTCGCCTCCCTATTTGAGATTTGCTGTCCACATAAAGCTTGAATGAATTCAAAATCTCAAAGGGAATCTCAGTGGAAGAGTTGTGTTTACTCTGTTTTGCGTCAGCGCTATGTTTTTGAAAGATTGCTAATAAAAGCTGCCTAGAGGAATGGTCTGTCTGTAAGACAGTCAGCGATCCAAGTACCCAAATATAGGCATCTCAGGCTATTTTAGACAGCCTCAGGGGTCTTAGTCTCCAGCACAGTACAGGCAGTGATGGCCCAGGGCTCAAAGGAGACCTGCATGTCTCATGAAGGATGGGTGGAAATCAAGTAGAAAATCCAAAGGCATCTAAAATGATGCAAAAATGTTGCATTTTGGAAACTAAGTCCCACCCAACAATTTACAGCAGAAATCGCTAATTAAATCGGTCTTAGACCATAACGTCTTTTATCCTATAAAACTTAGCATTCAAATAAAACACACAAACCATTCAATAGAAATTAACCGGCTTTCAGCCTGTTAATCCTAATATACATGAGCTCATCAGCTCGTAAAGCAAGGTAGCTCTCACAGCATTTTCAAGGACTAGGTTTCCATGGCTCTGTCATGCATGTGCCCGAATTTAAAACCTAGCTGGCCATCTCTGTTTGAAACCACTCCATAGTTCAGGCAGCAAGCTCTTCTCAATTACCTTCCCTTCTCTTCTCCCACTTTTCTACACCACCGCTATTAAAAAGATGGCTATTGGTACTGGATCACTTGGCCATTCCTCCTGTACGTTGGTTCTTGTGAAAGCAAGGGCTTAGCTGGCAGTTCAGGTGAGGACCCTGCCAAAGTGTTGATTGTTCACGGAGAAAGAGTCACAACGGTGCTGAACACCCGCCGGCCTGGCTCCCTGCAAAACCATTTCCGCTCTCTGGCTTCTGTGTCTCATGAGAGCACATTAGCAATCAGCCCTATAAACAGAAAACAGACTATTTCATCCCAGTTTTTAATTCTTCTTTCTTCTCTGGTCTTCAGGAGAACTCAGCACCGAGTAAGGCTCCATGGGACAGTTTCAAAACCACGGGCGACTACCAACACTATACAACGATAAACGTGTTGGACACAGAGGCAAAAGACGCTTTAGAACTCAGACCAGCAGAATGGGAGAAGTGTCTGAACTTGCCTTTAGATGTGCAAGAAGGTGACTTTCAAACAGAAGTTTAACAAAAACAAAAACAAACTGAACAAAACAAAAACAAAGGAAAAAGAATTAATTGCACTGACAATAAAGAGACTTTGGGAATCCTGACGCTCCTGTCTGAACATTGTGACTACTTTATGTCAGGTTCTTCCTGTGCCAAATGTCAGTGGTTTTTTCGTACAATATATTCCCACTAGTGCGGCTAGTGGAGAACCAGGTGTACAATTCTTACCATCGTGTGTTGTAAGTACCCGTGGAATGGATTTGTAAGGTAATCTTTATAGATAAACCTCAAGCAACGATTCATGTTGTAACAGCTTCATTTGGTTTAGTTTTCAAAAAACTTCACCATGAAGCACAATGTATATATTTATGCAGTTTTTAAAGTTTATAACAGTCTGTTTGGCCATTACTACACTTTTTACTTTATAATATAAAAGCAAAGTTTTTGTCATTAAATGAATGTCTGTTGAGCTACATTCTTCATTGCTTTAAATGCAATAAAGTAATAATCTCACTTTTATATGAATAATATATTTCACATCTTTATTATTGCAGTTTTCTCTGGAAAGCTCAGAGTAGCTTTCTCTGCTGCAGCTGTGTATAAAATATTTAAAATGTTGTATGGTGTAAATAAACCTTTGTCTACATATCAGTTTCTTAGTGCATTTTATTCTGTACTTGTTTATCTTAAATTTGCGTATTTATAAAGTTTTCTTTAAAAACACACATACTGAATATGCATTGGGAGTTTTAATAGTATGTTGTTCTAGCTCCTAAGAGGAGTTTTTGAAGTATATTAGTAGGTTTGTATAGCTACTCTGCATTTTCTTAGGTATTCTTTTGTGACAGTGTACATATAAATTGGACTTGACAGAATACTATGACAATTGTTTTACAAGAACTTTGGTCTTGTTGCAGAAAGACAAATAATGGAAAATAAGTATCAGTGAACAGCGTCCAAAGAAAATATTCGCTTAGAGTCATTACATCTTGTGCATTGTCTTGTTGCTGTGTAACAAAAAGACAGACTTTAAAGATAACGAAAACATTTGGAAGTATTTCAGATTTAAAAAAAGAGTGTGTTTCATATTATAACTCAAGAGCAGAGCATGATTTATGTCGAATATACAGATAAACAATTAAGAATAGAAAGACTAAATCCCCCTTTCCACGCTTAGAACCAAAAGCAGATCTTCAAAATCTCTCCTCATCTACAGCCTATCTGGGGGAGGGGTGCAGGGAGAGGATGATATCTCAGATCTATATTTATTTATTTATTTATATTTATATGCCATATTTGTAGGAAAAAAGTTTCCAAAGCTATCGTAGTTCCTGTGGTACAGAATTGAATATGCTGCAGCCTACTAGCTGGAGAGCTCTTAGAGAGGAAGAAAACATGACCACCAATCTGTTTAGGAAGAAAAAATACTAGAATAGAGACTTGTCAGCGAGAACTTAACTCAGAGCATTGGTAGGAGGAGATCGTCATCCATCTGTTGAGAGAAAACCATTTGTGATCAACCTTCAGACCAGCCTTCAGGAAAATGTTTCAGTCTGTAAATACTTTCACCAGGTCATAACAAGGTACTTAAGCCACAAAAAGGCACCTGACTTTGTGTACTTTGGGTGAGCATCTCGTGCAAGTTGCAGACTTCTCTAATCTAATGCTTCAGCACAAATACAAAATAACTAGCTACCAAGTTGGTATCAAGTCCATTAACTGGTTTAGGTGCCTAGAAGTTAGATGATGTAGTACTCAATATTGCAATACATCAAGCAATCAGAACTGGCCCTTTATCAGGAGGCTGATACAGGAGGCAGCTGGCAAGGCTGGCTATGCAGCCTACTAACATCACACCACTGAGATCAGATAGATAGTGCACCAAAAACCTCTCTCTCTTGTTTTATATCAAGTTCTAATCTAAAAGGGGTTTATTTTCCCTTTAGATAAAGATACAAGTGAAACTGCACATTTTTTAAGGATTTCATCCTGTATGGTAGGTATGTGTCAAGCAAAGTATGTTTTACAAAATGTCTGATTTTTGACACCAAATCAGGAAGCTTAGGCCCCTGAATCCAGATACAAGCCTTAGTGTCCTCCTTGATTGATCTAAATGTAATACAAATCTAGAGTACCTTGGTATTTCAACAGCTATAGTGCAGAGACTATTTGTATAAGCTTTATATCACCTAACTCCTGTTCAATAGCAGTCTAGTTACAACCGCATAAAGCTTGCCCAGGAAACATGATAAATCAGTCTACACTCAATACACTGCTGACCCAGTTGTGCTGTTATTAATAACCCAGTTGATTCAGGTTTAGCAGTAGCCTGGGTGTTTATGTACCACACAGCAGTCACAGATGTGCTTTCCGTGTATGAGCAGCAATGTTCAGTGCCTCTTTATTTAGAACTTGTGCTGCTCTGCTCAGAAAATGGTAGACATTTTTGTTTTCCTACATATTTCCTATTTAGAAATATTAAGAATACGCTGAAACCTAATGTATTTGCCTACTGCATTGACTGCTTCATATTAAAGCAGAGTTTGTTTTCCATAAGCAAGATACTGCACATGCTTACAGTTTGCTACTCAATGCCTCTGAAACGGTGCAAGTCCGACTGAACCTAGCAGAGAGTACAAACTTGCATGCACTGTCTTAAATGTTGGTAGAGCACTGATGAGAAGTTTGGCATTGTATTATATGCAAATAAAAATTGAGTCAGAAATCCCTACATTATACCAGACACAGAGATGATGGGGGCTCTGCAGTTGCCTGCCAGAGTGGGATGGTGCCACTTGGCATGCCCTGTGCTACCTCACCTGGCCTCCAGCTGCAGTTACAGAAAGGTTCAGGTGCTTGAGGGCTCAGCTAACCAACATTGCTGCAGCTGGCACTAAAGTACTTGAGCTCAGCCTAGAGATTACCTTGATCCAATTTAAAATACTATTCTCTAGACATATATAGAAAAAGGTAATACTTTTTCGGGAAAGGCCTCATTTTCTCCACAGTTTAAATACACATTAGCAATCATATAAGACCATATGCAGTTCCTCTATCTCCGTCTTCCTCTTACATATACAGAGCAAGATTTCTTTCTGGCAAGCCAATGCCAAACAAAATATGGCCTTTTCAGTATAGGAAAGCAGTGTACACATGAAATCTAGCTGAGCAGCCATAGATCACTCAGCAGTTCCAAGATATCCATGATTTCACATCCAAGGCTGTGTAAAGAGCCTTGGTGCTGCTGGCATAAAAGTGCTTACAAAGTTACTTGCTACATGGACTCTTGGCAATGTGACAATATTTAACCCAGAATCTGCTGGGGAGGTGAACTCTGAATTAATCATTACTGAACTTCAGCTCATACTCTGCAGTATCTCTTGGAAAGAAGAAGAAGGAAAGAGAAACTAAGCNTAATCATTACTGAACTTCAGCTCATACTCTGCAGTAGAAAGTAGTAGTTCCAGAAGTAGTTCCAGAGTAGTTCTTCTGGAAAGAAGAAGAAGGAAAGAGAAACTAAGCGCTGCTACAAGGGATGAGAGGAAGAATAGCAGTGCTGCCTTGCTAATGTATCTTTGGAGTGCCATGGGCTTAATTTTCACATGTATGTAACGCTAATGACTGTTATGATCATGATTTAGGACAAAGCTGTAACAAAAGACACAAACAGATAAGAGTCTTTTCCATTTCACTCACTACTAGGTCTGAATTTCTTCATAATCAGTGAAACAGTGTTCTTCTCTGGGAAATCCTGACACTCCTCCTGTAAGAACATCATTCACTTCCATGGTAATAAGACATAAATCACCCAAAATTGTTTTACGCAGGATTAAAATGGGGTAGTTTCTTTTAAAAACAAACAAAATCCCAACCAAACAAAAAACCCCAAGCCCCGAGCTGCACCAAGTGAAATGTTCTCTGATGCTGTGGCTTGTCTTTATTTCCCGTAGTTGCTAGGCAGTGCAGTACTTAGAGACCAGATTTAACAAAAGATCTGCTTCCCACTTGGAAGTAGGCATCCATCTGTCACAGCATCAGCAGTGTGCTTTCCATTGGGTTATGCAAAAGGATATGGAAATCTCTGTCAGCAATCAGCAGATGGAGACATTGCGTATTGATAGTAGGTTTGCAGTTCCTCAGGCATTAGCTCGAGCTGTGATGTATCTCTGGACAAGCCACAAGATGTAGTTTGTATGAGCAAATTTTATTTCCCTCTCTCAAAAAGTGTTATAGGGCTCTCTTGTGCAATCAAGCCCATTCTCATGTACTGAGGGAAGTAAACAGAGACGTACTCAGTTGAATATGTGTTTGGGGAGCTGTGATTCGTTTCAAGCCGGGTCTCAGCTAGTGCAATGTTGTAATCATTTCTACTTACTTTTCTAGAAACATCTTTCTCTGCAAGGAAAGCAAAAGAGGCCTCACTAAGAAAAATTCAATTGCTCATAATATAGGCATGACTACTAACCTTAGATTGCCTGCTGAAATGTTCAGTCCATTAATTACGATAACAAGGCAAAGAAAGAATCATTTATCCGGTTTTGACAAAGTTGTCTCTGAGATAGTCTGGACCATTCTGTGGCAATGAATTACTCAGATTAACTACACTATAGTACTGCTCCTCTTGTTTGTTCTGAACTTGTTTCATTTTATACCTCATTATTTCTTATGAGGAACAGTTAGTAGCTTTTACCAAATTGACTTCCTCTCTTGAGTATGCAGGCTTCTGCTATAAGCTCCACAGATATCCTTTTTCAGGATTACAAACACAAGCCAAATTAGTCCTCACATGGAAGCCCTTCCCTCATTTCTGCCACTGTTGTCTCCTTTACACCTTTTCCAGGTCTGCTAAAGTTCTTAAATAATTCTCAGAACTCATTGGAGCATTCTGTTTGATCCTTGAAAAAGGAAAAACTCAACCACGAAGCTTCTAAAATGCCTCTTAATTCAGTAGGGGAAAAAAAAAAACAAAACAAAACTCAAAAATACCTGAATCTTAACTTTTTTATCTAACCGTTTAATGGAAAATACATGAGCCCCTTTTTGAGCAAGAAATAGGCACCGGGCAGCTTCTTTTAAGTAATCGTTTTGATAAGTGGACTTTAGTAATTAATTTTCTGCTGCTCTTTCTCTCTGGTGTTGTTAATGTAGACTTTCTTTCTTAAGTAGCACTGCTGCAGTAAGAGAGTTACCTACAGCTCATTGGTTGGGTTTTACAGCCAGAAAGTGAGTATGGACCATATGAATCCTTTCAAATGGAATAGCAGTTGTTTCCCACATCCTAAAAGTGTGCTGAATTCTGAGCTTTTTTTCAGTTTTTGTAAACCTCCTTGCTCCAGCTACACGTTCAGAGTGACATCCTCTCACTTGCTGACACTATTCTTTAAAACTCAGAATTGGCACCTGAGCCAGAGAAGGGGTTGGGTGCTGCTGCTCATGACTGTTGATGCTTGTGACTAAGAGTTAAGCACTTGTACCTCAAGAGACGTGGGATTTAAGGAACAGCTCCAGTGTCAGTGTTGTATTGTTGATGATTAGCTTAGGCAGCTATTGGGAAGCCCAGATGGAGGTGTCTACTTCTTAGCATGCATTGTATAAGCAGATAATGTGCCTTGTTCAACATATGCAGTCAACCTCAGGAAACAGGCATCTAAACCTTACGTGACACAATGCTGACCATCAGATACTCTATGTCCTTTTGTGCACCAAACCCTTAGGAGATGAAACACTTTTAAAAATATGGTTCTCAGAGTCTAATTTTAAGAACAGCAACACGCTAGTGTTTCCTCCCATCAATTCAATGATTTACTGCATTATGTCCCTAGGATGTTGACTCAGGAAATTGCAAAAGGTGATGCCTGAAGGACCTTATAGTATAAAAAAGAAACTGGAATTGATTAGTATATATGTTCAGTTTCTTATTAGGTGTATCCTTGGACCTAACCACTTTATTTCCTGCTTTTCTCAAGAACTGTGTATTAGCAAAATATTTTCAGAGCTTTCTTTTTAGTAATTAGGTTTTTAAATCAAGCAAGAATTAGCTATGTTTTTTCAAGACCAACAGGTAGAATCCATTCTGTTTCATTTAGAATTCTAATTAAAACACTATCTTGCCAATATTTCAAGCACAGAGCTCTGTAGGGCAATTTAACTGTGCCTATAATAGCTGTCTAGGTTATTTCTGTAACCTAGTAAAAATGAGGCACCCCTGAAGCCCAGCTAGACCCAGCCAGTTCTCTAAGTTTAGTGCTAACATCTTTCCGTTGATTGCATAGGGAACGTAAAAGCTCCCTGAGGGCAGTAAAATTCTTCTAAATTAAGGACCAGATTTAGCTAGATTTAGTCATCAACATGTGAGCTAATGTCTAAGCTCCCATTATAATCAGTGGAGAACAGGTCAATAAAGTCAATAGAGCCTAAAGACTAATTCAGCTTACCCATTATTAGAGGAAGGATGCAGTTAATATGAGATGCCCTGTAGCTTTTGAAGCATTTGCATGGGGACTGGAGATATGAGAGGCAACTTAAGGAAGACCTACACCCTTCTGGTCAAGCAGTACCCCACACCACATCTAAAATGCTACTAGACACTTGTATTTGAACAGGTGAATCCAGCTATGATTCCAGAGAGGCATGGAGCTATGGGTCTTATGTCAGGTTTGCCAACTTGATATGAATGTCATGGGTATCCTCACTATCACACATTGCCTCTCTTTACTCAGACCCACAAAATCCACCTTGTCTGCTCCTCTTCTGAACATTTATTGCTGTTCAAGTAGAGGAATGCATTGAACTCTGCCTAGGGGTGGATGAAGAAAGAGTCGAGAGCCTATGGGTTAGAAATAGGGGGCAGGCCAAAAAGGGTGACACTACTGTGGGTGTTTACTACAGGCCACCTGATTAGGAAGAAGAAGTTGATGAGGCAGAAAGTTGCTTCACAGTCACAGGCCCTGGTTCTCATGGGGGACTTCAACCACCCTGATATAGGCTGGAAAGACAACACAGCTAGGTACGCACAGTCCAGGAGGTTCCTGCAGATCATTGATGATTGATAGATTTTAACACAAGTGTGGAGCCAACAAGGAGAGGAGTGTTGCTGGACCTGATACTAAAAAACAAAGAAGGACTGTTTGGGGATGTGAAGGTTGGGGGCAGCCTTGGCTGCAGCAACCATGAGATGGTGGAGTTGCGGATTCTGTGTGGAAGAAGCAGGGCAACAAGTAGGATTACAACCCTGGACTTCAGGAAAGCTAACTTCGCCCTCTTCAAAGACCTCCTTGGAGGAATTCCATGGGTCAGGATGGTAGAAGGCAGTGGGGCCCAACAGAGCGGGTTAACGTTCAAGAACCACCTCCTCCAAGGTCAAGATCAGTGCATCCCTATGAGTAAGAAGTCAAGTAAAGGAGGCAGGAGACCTGCATGGGCAAGCAAGGAGCTTCTAAAAAAACTCAAAGGGAAGAAGGAAATGTACAAGATGTGGAAAAAAGGACTATCCACTTGGGAGGAATATAGGAATGTTGTCAGAGCATGCAGGAATGCAACGAGGAAGGCTAGGGCCCACGTAGAATTGAAGCTGGTGAGGGAGGTCAGGGACAACAGGAAGGGCTTCTACATGTACATCTACATGGTAGCAAAAGAAAGACTGGGCAACATGTGGGCCCACTGCTGAACGAGGAGAGCACCCTGGTGACAGAGGATACAGAGAAGGTGGAATTACTGAATGCCTTCTTTGCTTCAGTCTTCACTGCTCAGGCCGGCTCTCAGGATTCCTAGTCCATGGAGGTAAGAGAGAAAGCCTGGAGAAACGAAGACTTCCCCTTTGTCAGGAAGGATAGGGTCAGGGACCAGTTAGGCAAACTGGACACCCACAAATCCATGGGCCCAGACAGGATGCAACCACAAGTGCTGAGGGAGCTGGCAGATGTTATTTCCAATCCATTCTCCATCATCTTTGAAAAGTCATGGAGAACAGGAGAGGTGCCTGAGGACTGGAGGAAAGCCAACGTCACTCCAATCTTCAAAAAGGGCAAGAAGGAGGACCCAGGAAACTACAGGCCCATCGGTCTTACCTCCATCCCTGGAAAGGTGATGGAACGGCTCATAATGGATGGGATCTCAAAGCACGTGGAGGAGAAGACTATCAGGGGTAGCCAACATGGATTCACGAAGGGAAAATCCTGCTTGACCAATCTGGTAGGCTTCTACGATGGCATGACTGGCTGGGTAGACGAGGGGAGAGCAGTGGATGTTGTCTACCTTGACTTCAGCAAGGCTTTTAACACTGTCTCTCACAACATCCTCACAGGTAAGCTTAGGAAGTGTGGGTTAGATGAGTGGACAGTGAGGTGGGCTGAGAACTGGCTGAATGGCAGAGCTCAGAGGGCTGTGATCAGTGGTGCAGAGTCTAGTTGGAGGCCTGAGACCAGCGGTGTTCCCCAGGGGTCGGTGCTGGGTCCAGCCCTGTTCAGCATATTCACCAACGACCTGGATGAAGGGACAGAGTGTACCCTCAGCAAGTTTGCTGATGATACAAAGCTGGGGGGAGCGTCTGACTCACCAGAAGGTTATACTGCCACTCAGGGTGACCTGCACAGGCTGGAGAGTTGGGCAGTGGAGAGCTGGATGGAGAGAAACCTGATGAAGTTCAACAAAGGCAAGTGTAGGGTCCTGCACCTGGGGAGGAGCAACCCCACGCACCAGTGTGGGTTGGGGGCTGACCTACTGGAGAGCAGCTCTGTGGAGAAGAACCTGGGAGTGCTGGTGGACAACAGGCTCGCCATGAGCCAGCAATGTGCCCTGGTGGCCAGGAAGGTCAATGGCATCCTGGGGGGTGCGTCAAGGAGAGTGTGGCCAGCAGGTCGAGGGAGGTGATTCTGCCCCTCTGCTCTGCCCTGGTGAGGCCACATCTGGAGTGCTGTGTCCAGTTCTGGGCTCCCCAGATCAAGAGAGACAGGGAACTACTGGAGAGAGTCCAGTGGAGAGCAACAAAGATGACGGGAGTGGAGCATCTCTCTTATGAGGAAAGGCTGAGAGACCTGGGTCTGTTTAGCCCAGAGAAGAGAAGACAGAGAGGGGATCTCATCAATGCTCACAAATATTTAAAGGGTGGATGTCAAGAGGACGGGGTCAGACTCTTCTCAGTGGTGCCCAGTGACAGGACAAGGGGCAATGGGCACAAACTGGAACACAGGAAGTTCCACCTGAACATGAGGAATAACTTCTTTGGTGTGAGAGGGTGACAGAGCCCTGGAACAGGCTGCCCAGGGAGCCAGGCATGCAGGCATCATGGAGCCAGGAAAATTACGGTGTCATGCTTTGAGCTGGTGTTAGATTTCAGCAACAAATGTCTGATGTACAATACAAATGCTTGCCATACTGACCTGACACTACAGTCTTGTTTTCTCAGTCAAAGAGATTCTCCTAACGGTTGGGCAACAGTCACGCTACTTCTTTTTCATGTTCTGGCCTTCTGGTGTCCATATTTCTAGTGACACAAAGGCCAGACATGAACTGAGAAGATTACAAGTGTGTTTACCAGGGATACAGTCTGATGCCTTCACTTTAAGCCTTTTCCTGAAACTTAGAATATAGTGGTTCGAACCTTTCTAAGATGAGTAGGGCAGGGAAGCTTTCCAGCTTTCTCTTGCTGGCTTCTGATAAGCAGATAATTATGCAAACAGGGAAAGATGCTCCCACCCTCAGAGCAGATAAAGTCAGTAGTAGTCAGCGGGTAGACTCAGGCCATGTTTTCTGAGAACAAATATACACACAATTTTTGCCACAGAAACGTTAGAATAGTCTCCCAACAACTCCCTTAACAAATCAGTTTGAGCTTGATATGCCACAAAAACCCTGCGATCAGTTCCCACAGGACATTACTGAGAATTGGGAAAGATAATCTGTTACACTGTAAAAAACAAACAAACAATCACAACATGAGAAAGGAGGGAAAAGAGTTCTATTTTATAGCGTAACCCTAACTGCTTTGTAAATGATGGCTTTCAGGTACTATATAGAAAGCTACACTAAAAAAGGAATATTTTCATTATCTCATCACTAAGAAAATGAGAGAAAATTATAAACATTTAATATCATTCTTAAAGTACAGAATACACATTTTTCTCTGTTAGGCTTGCAAAGCCAAAAAACACCCACACATAATTCTTGGTCTGAAATAACTCTACATAATTCCATCATATATAACTTCAAAAAAATAAAGGGTCAGAATCATCTGCCTCATCACCATTCTTTGGTTATAACCTGATGACTATCTTTTGGAAAGAATTAACCAACTGACTAAAAAGCATTACAACACTTACATATATTCAAAATGAAAAGAGAATAATTAACATTGACCTGCAAATTTATATGGAAATTTTATTTTCTAAAAAAGTTCATTACAAAGATATGTGTTTTGAATTAAAAAAAAAAAATTAAAGTAGATTTTTTTTTTTTAATTTACCATTGCCACTTACGACTCTATGTTCTTCTAAAACCGGGACAGCAATAAACAAATTGATTAATTTTGGTAGGGGAAAGCAAGATTATCCTCTTCCAAGCAATTAATGTTTGCATAGAAAGAGGTCCCCTATTTTAATAAAGAAACCTGTTTGAGGATGATAACCTTTGTAGCATGCATCAGAAATTCAGATCTGAAGAACTCGGTGTAACAGATCTCCAAACGCTAGAAAGAAAACGTCCTTTCTTCATCACAGAACAAGTTCCAAAGACAAAGTCCAGTTTTTTACATCTGGATAGACAGTCGCAACCTCTATTAGAGAAACAGATATGAAGACCACTTATTCCATTTTCAGTGGACCTAAAAGCACAAAGTGCTTGAGAACTTTGGAAACTCCAATGATTTGAAGACAACAAAGAGCTCACTGCAGCCACCGAATCAATAGTACTTTTCATTTTGCCTATTACCTGGTAGGTACTTGGCTACAAAATCTTGGACTCTCCCGTCATTTTTTATGTTTTTACTGTTTTGAAAGTTCAAGCCCACAGCGTTTACTTCCAGTCTTGGCCAGCTATGTACCACACCTATTGTATCAGCAAGCAAAGACATAAGCAGAAGACATTATGGAGAGGTGTATTTTCCTAAAGCTAGTCCCTAAGTATTTTTTTTCTCAAGATATATTCTCTAACTGATTTGGAATAATTTGGAATAAAATATATTAACCAAAGGTTACTAATAAAAAGAAAATAAAGTTGTTTGTTTGACAAGAAATCCAAGAAAACAAATGGCTACAGGGAAGCTTGCTTTCTGTCTTTCCCTCTCGTCCCTTCTGAAAAATAAAAATAAAGGAGCAAATCTAACTCTGATTACCCAGTCATGGGATCATAGGCTAATCATAAGATCATAGGAAGATCCAAGTTGGAATGATCTGGAATGGCTGTTAGGTGTGTTCCTTCACTCTCCCTAGCCTCAAAACAAGCGCTCCAGACCCCGACCATCTTGGCAGACATACCCTGCACTTGGTCCAGTTTACCAGTGCTGGTGAGCCTAAAATTGGACATAGTATCCTAAATGTGATCTAACAAGTACCCTTCCCTGAATCTACTGTCTGTGCTCCCAATACAGCCCAAGATACTGCTGGACATCTCTGCTGCACGCTGCTGTTGGCCCATATCTCCTGTCTTTCTGCATGGCAATCCTGCTTGGACATACCAACTGGTTGCCTCAGTTTGTTGTCATCTGCAAACCTGATGAGAATGCACCATCTTGCATCTTTGACAAACTTATTTATCTGCCTCTAAACTCATAAACCCTCTGAGGCCAACCACCCAACCATTTGTTTACCCACCTGGTTGTCCATCCATCCACTGCCATCCCATTAGCATCCTAGCTTGGTTACGATCCTAACAAAACTAAACAAGAGCTAACAAGACCTAAGCAGACCAAAAACTACCAGGTCCTACAGCTGTCACATTCAAACCACTTCAGTTCTGTAAGGATGGATATTTGGAATAATATTTGGAGTTTAACAGGCTGCAGCTCACACACAATGCTTGAAGACCTCTTCCATGGAATAGGCTAAAATATTGAGCAACTGAGATTATTCATGGAAACCTGTCTGAATGTATTTTGAACAATTAAGTAGCTCTTGCCATACCAGCTGCTGTATCAGGAAATGCCTGTGTCAGCCTGTGTCCACATTTGAATTTATCACACAGACCAGAGACAACAGAAGGTATTTATCTTTCTTTAATGACTGTGTTTTGATTACTTATGACCTATGCTGTGACTTAGATATTGATTTTAGTCTTTAATAGGGTAAATATTGATACAGTTACAACTTTTATCAAACTTCCAGGTTGTCTTTCTACACAAGGTTTGTGACCTGTAGCTAGATGACTGGTTTTAGTATTCATTAAATTGTTGACTAAGAAAGATATCTTATTTACAGTGAAAGTGAATAATTAAAGTAGTCTCCATTCTTCCAAAATATCTCTTATAAAAAAAGCTAACCACTTATTAAAAGTTAGCGATATAAACCTGTATGAATGATATTTCAGGATAGTGGTATATTTACTTTCAAATACAGATGATGAGCAGTTTGGAATATTATTTTAACACACTAACTGTGTTATATTGTATTGTTATTAGCTGTAACTGACTATTGGATTACCTGAAATGGAGGTAATGACACATTAACTCATTTTACTTGTTTTCTTGTTTCTGATGGGGGAAGACAAGCACAATACCTACTGCCCCGCTACTCAGGAGTGTCAATGGTTTTACAGCAAGATTCTTGCCCTGGTCCCAATGTAGCTGCTCGCTGCCCACTGACAGCAGCTGAGGGCAAGCAGTTAGACTGCCATGGGAAATGAGAAGGCTGGACAGAGATAGTTTTTGCTTGAGGTCTCCAGACCCTGTTCTGGGATGGAGCATGAGTACAATTCATGATGCTCTGTCCACTACTCACATCAAACATATGCACCTCTTAGGCATACGAACACATCAACTGCTTGGTCTTTCTTTCCTTCGTCTGACAGCAAAAGAGAATACAAAGTGCTTTTTTTTTCATTTCATAGCAAGATGCTAGGCCAGAGCAGGTGAGGGAAGGCCAAGGCAGAAGCAGTATCGTACAGAGGGGATGGTCCAGCAGCAACAAAAATGTCCATTGCCAGAAGGTTGCTTGTTCATTCTTCAAAAAACTGATTATTTCTCAGAGCTCGTGAAGACCTGTACACTGCTGCCCTCTCACACTTAAACTCCAGCAGGAATACAGCCTAAACCAGAGGTGAGTTCAGGAGGAACCTGTCAACATATCCTTCTCCAGTCGTGCTGAACTTTTTTCACCACCAGCTCTAAACTCCTGTCCTCAGTGTAAGGACGTGCCCAACTCCATCTCCTTCTCCTCTGCAGGCCCATGCAGCAGTGAGGCAATTAGCCATATTGCAATTCCCTTTGATCAGAGAAGGGAAAAAATCCCAGCACCAGCATATCCTACCTTTGTGCACCCTCATTCTTCTTAGCGTGAAGGTGACATGACCAGATACCATTGCTGCACTCCAGCATTAAGATCATGTTAGTGCTAGTCCTTATTTGAAAGCATGAGAGAAGTGGAGCTTCTACTCCTCCATCCTTCTCTCAGGCCTAAGACTGATGAAGAGTGCCTGTTACCCTTCGCCTGGCACTGTTGCTTCTCTGTGACACATAGAAGAATATTGATGGTTCTACTTCTGCCATTGACCCTCCTGCCATACCTTCTGGATGGAGGTATTGATTATCTAGACACAAGAAGGATGAGAAAACAGAGTGAACTGTCTCAGCCATTTAGCAGAAAAAAAGGAGTTAAAAATCCTTTCTGAAGAATTAGGAATGATGAAATCGCTAAGGCCTTTGTTGTGGACTCATTTGTTGGCCAGCTGCCTCAGGAAAGGTACCGAGAAGATTGAGGGAACTGTAAGAGAAAACACAAAGTCTAAAATAGATTGGAAAGAGACAGGAGGACTTAAGTAAGGCTGCTAAAGTTGCTTTTTTTGTCTCAAGAGCTTCTGTAAAAAACCTTTGGCCATTCAAGTCATCAAAGGAGTTTCACAGTGACCAGAAACCAAATGATTACAATTCATTCATTTCCTAGCTCAAGGAGTAACCACTGTAAAATTTACTACCATTTCAAAGGGGTGCCTCATCTCAGCCGTTGCTTTTTGTGTCCCAGATGTCTATTTGCCCTCTTTGTGAACTGAGAGACAGTGGTATGCTAGTTAGTCCCACTTCCACGGCAAAGCTAGTAAAATCAACTCACAGTTCTCTCCAGGATGTGAATGTTTTATGAAATATCAGTCACGAACCTTGACTGACAACTCCTCCTGCAACCTGCAGCATCTGTTTGTGAAGCCAGCAGGCTTTTTAGCGTCATGCTAATCAACCACAGCGTCAGAGTCAAACCTCATGAAAACTGAATTAACCTGGATGAGAAAAAGACAAGCCAGTGAGTTCTTCTTGCCACGGAATGCTTCTGCTTTATTGCAGCCACGTTGTGATCTGTGTCATCATAGACGGATGCGTGTAAAGTATCTCCTATCGCCTAAGAAATTCTGGACAAGTGGAAAGGCTGGTGGAGAATTTATTTTGGTGATATCTGGAGGGGCCTGGAAAGCTGTCAGCTCTAATATACTCAGGTTGAGGATTAATTCCTGCATGCAAGATGCAAGTATAGGCATGCAAAATTTGGAACCTACTCAATCAGGGGAGCAGCAGCGTCTGCTCTGGTCAGCAGGGGATGTGGCATTTGCTACTGCACTCTCTGAAATACACTGTTTCAGGGATTGCACTTCAGCGGAGTGTTCTTGGAGACACACATAACCTGACAGTTTCAAGATCCTGGGTACTGGAAAATCCTCTTTTACCCGTGAATTATATAGATTTACTCCCAAATAAAAAGAAAGTCGAGAAATGAAATTACTGTAAGTGCAGGTAGATCACCTTGAAGAGATAAGAAACTTAGGCCAGGTTTTGTTCTTTGTTATATCGCCATAAATCTGGAATAAATCCATGGGTCTCATCAGAGCTATCTCTTATTCATACCAGTGCAAGCAAAGCAAAAAAAGTCTAGCTAGTTTTCTCCCTAAGCTAGTGTAAACGTAGATTTACACATCTGATGTGTATGCATGTGAAGTTATTAAATTTCTTCTATCGTTCTATATATGTGTATAGTTCTTTCACATAAGTCAGGAAAACACATCTATACATTTGTTTTCCTCTTTTACAGGAAGACTCTATTAAGGACAGGTCGTTGGCAAGAAACAGAAGTTGAACTCTAGCTATCATTATTGACATCCCAAATATTTTATGAAACTTTCCAGAAACATTGAGAATTTCAGTCTATTTTGGAACTTTTCTACAAGCTGCCCTTTCAGGCAACATCAGAAAAAGAATTTATATTACCTGTGGTTAGGGCTTTAGCAATTCCTCATAATTATTAAGAAGAATAGATTGGGTTTTTTAACAGCTAGTCATAAAGTTTTCATAATTGCAGTCTGTCTTTAAAAGCTAGAAGATGGAAAAATAACACCTCCTGCACAGTAAAGCTGTTATTCTGAGTGTCAAGCATTAGGCTTCTCACAACCCGTGAATCTGCAATAGTATGAACAAGATGATGTGGAGAGTTTGATCCTGAATACAATCACTCAGCCCTCAAACGGTTGTGTTTTCAAAAGCTTGAACAAAAACATTTTTTCACCTGAACCTCTGCACATTTGAGGTATCTTTATTTGAATCAAAACTTGCTATAAGCCAGGTTGAGTCTATTTTGGCTCAATTTAAGGTTCTCCTTGAGAGGCCGGATCAGTGCATCTAGCATCTGAAAAGTCTGAAGGGAGTATATAACGGGCTCCTCTAGTTCTGCAGAAGGACCACAGAACCAGCATGCCTCCAGCACTCCAATACTGCAGCTATGAGATGTTCTGAGGAGGGGAAAGTTTCACTAGTGTGCTGTTCCTTGCTTCATACCAATCTTGGCAGATACTTTAACTCTCTAGGGCAAGTCTGACCAGCTTGAAACTATGCCATCCTAACAGATTGGTACAGGTATGAGGACATGAGACAATGTAAAATATGTGTATGAAATGTGACAATCCCCAGATAAGCTATGAAATTATTCTCTGCCTAGAGCTTCAATAACTCTTACAGACATGATAAGTGCTCAGGAGTTGCAGTAAATTAAAAGGAAAAAAAAAAGACAATGAAGCAAAGAAAATTAACTTCCACAGTTGCTGAAGGCTTGACTCTGAACTTTATGCGTGTCTGTGTTTGTGGGGAGGGGTGTGTGTGTGGGTGTGTGTGTGTGTGTAGAAAGACATTAGGGAAGAAACAAAAATGTGCTTTCTTAGCCCTTCCATATCTGACAGCAATTTTGTTATTTTAGTGTGTAAAACTGTTCCATACCCTTCATAAGCTTATGAAGTAAGAACAGATGCATTTTTAAGTGAGGTTTTTCAATGACTAAGAAATAAATCACTTTTATTCTGTAAAATCAAACTTAAAGCCCGTCCATACCAAGTGAGTTAGTCTTTTGAAAGAAATTCGTTAGTGCACGATAAATGGAAGAAAATGAGACACATATCTTTATAAGGGAAAAATTTTGCTCCACAAGTTGCTCCAGAAAGTCAGATTGTGGTACACTGTCACTGGGACTCTTCATCACAGTCAAGTTATGAAAAAAAGCATCAGGCATCCCACAGCCAGCTACCCCCAGACTGCTGCAAGCAAAATGTCAACACCACACAAGACAGAATCCTTCCTACTGCTATGCAAGATACTACTGCTGAAATTCTCCTGCATTTTTCTTTGCCTTACCAGTAAGTTACTAGGGTGTTTTTAGCAATAAATACGTCTAGACTCAGCCTCTAAAAATCAGTTTTGCACTCCTGCATTAAATTGCACTTAAAGATATGTAAACTAAAATATTTACTTTCAGTATTACCCTTAAAAGGTATTTTTGTTTTGTCTTTATTTGGCTTTGGTCACCTTTGTGGTTTTTTTAGATAAAAGTGGATCTAGATGAAATTGAAGACTTCAAGAAATCTGAATCATATAATGAAAAGCAATTTACCATTCTGCCTGGAGAGAGAGGTTTTCAATCAATGTGACCTTCCTGCAGTGACTTATGGATTAGAAGTGCAGAGACTCTTAGAAAAAAAAACCAACAAACCAACGCCCCCCCCACCAAAAAAAAAACCCCACAACTAAGTGAAGATGAATATAATAAGGTGTAGGCTGAGAATAGCATATATAAACAAGAAAACAAATGAGTGGTTCTGCCAGGGAGGCTCAACAGAAAATAAGAGAATAGTCCTGGGCCGGACACTCTGCAAGACAATATGATAAAAGCTGTAGCAGATGACGTATATGACAGAGTAAGATGTAGATGCAAAAATAATAGAGAGGTGAGGTAGGAGAAATACAGAGGTAGCCAGTTGCAGATAGATCTGCAAAGGACTAGGATCCTGCGTAACTGACAATGTATGCTTGATTCTGTTGGTTGCTGTCACAACTCGTACCTTAAATGTCCATGACATGTATTTCTTGGCATATTAAAATTTTTAAAACTAGGTGATGCTGCAGGAAAATAATGAATTTTTATAAAATATTTCATTAAAAAGATAAAAATAATAAAATAAAAATATTTTCTTTATATATAATTATCATATAAATCATGAAACTTTCTATAAAAATACATGATTGCTAATTGGGAAAGAGATGACCGAATGTTCGAGGTAGTTTGCACTGAGGGATCCACAGCCTGTATCCCAAAACCTCAGTGTGCAGAGGAACTCTCATTTCATTCAGCATTCAATTATTATAAATATATACACTGTTTGCAGGTTGAGCACATACAAAAATTTCTTCCTACTGTTAGTGCCACACTAGAGATTTACTTTACTTAAGCTAATGTAAAAAGGATGCCCCGCTGACGGTGAGAACTGTGTTCTGTGAGCCTCATGTTATACTATAAGTTCATACAATGTTCAGTTGACAGGCATAAAGACTTAAGAATGTTCAAGTTGGCAACAGAAGACTGCGGTTCATAAAATCACTACAGTCTTATCTGCTCACTCCTGATAACTGCGAATACACTGTTTAGAAGTCCAGTTACTCCCAAGTAGTCATGTTCTTTTCAATATCCAGCCTTCATCTTGTGATACTCAGGCACAAGTGAACTTCAATAGTAGTGGCCTGCCCCCACCAGTTGAATAAAGCATCTCACATTCTGCTGGGATGTTCCAGAAATTACTTGCTGCTGTGCAAATAAGGCAGCTGGAAGCCAAAGACAGAGCAAATAGAGCTCAAAGTGATATGTGCTAAAGACACGTGAAGACAGTTCCTGCAGCCTCTGATACCAAAAGCAGTCCTGTTTGCTGAGAACTGTTCTTGACCTACCTCCCAAACACACAGCAAAATGAGTATCTCGCCAGGAGGCCATAGAAATACTGGTCCGGCTCAAAACTTTTCAGAAGAAAGTCTGGAGTACTCATGGGGTAGAAACAAATTGAAGATAAGAAAAATCAGTAACAACCTAAAAGAATATTTCTGTCACCCTCTGGACATCAGACCTGTGAATAATCAGTGTGGAGTGCACACATTAATCCCAGGTATAATGCGAATGACTATTGCCAGACAGTTATTGTTATGCAGCATCCATCTTGAACTGGAGGGGACCAAAACTAGGCACTTAAAGTTCATCACAATACAATACAATACAATACAATATAATATAATAATTACTATCTTTCAGCAAGACATCATTCTGAGCTCCCTTAAAGCTACTGCTCATGGCAATGAATTCTTGTTGAACTGAGTTATTTTGGATGACCGTGACTATTCTCTATTACCAAGGGGTTTAGAAGGCTTAGCTTAATGATCACTGATCTGAAAGACATTATTCAGCCCCATTCTCTGCAGGTGTAGGCCTGCAGAGAAAGACACTTTTAGAAGGCTTAAAGAAAGACAATACTGCTTACCAAATCTGCTGGGGCCTGTGTGTTTAACAGCACTGACTTTAGACGGATGTGCTGATCTACACATGATTTGTGAGGGACGAGATTTCTGACAGCTATGATTATTAGTGTCCCTGAATGCTTTGCAAACACAAGTCAGGGTAACAGGCTGATATTCATGAATACAGTGTTTTAAAAATGTGACTGCAGTTGCTGCTGAGCCATGAACATGAAGGAAGTAGTCTACATGAAATCAAGGAAAAGAAACCTTTGGTGTAATAACTCTTTATGTACACACTACAGAGAAAAAGGCATGATTTCAAATTAACAGATTTTTTTCCCCCGTCCTACCACATAATGTAGGCTGTCTTCTTGAGTACAGATCCATCACACTGTAGTTACCATATTTATTTCCCTTGTGCTTGTTTTTCCTCTTCTGAACTTGAGTACCAAAACCATGTCAAACTGTTTTGAAAACCTTTGGAAAGGTGAGGTGAGAGGGAGGGTATTCACAAAGATACACTTTAGCATCTTCAAATTTGTCTCTGATGACTTCTGGTTGAGACAGAGCAATGCAAGCTATCTAAGCCCACTGTATATCCACCAAGCAATAAAAACCTCAAACCATCCATATGTAAAATTTAATTTTCTGTCTTTATAGTACGGGTATTGAAACAAAAAAAGAATGCAATCAGTCTCTTTAATTTTGCTATGTTTTGCAACATATAATCAGTGTTTCAGCACCTTTTTCACCATTTGAAAGGAACTCCTCAACCAACCTGTGGCCTCAGTAATGTGCAGCTGAAGATAACCTGCACAAAATCAGAGGCAGAAGGGAACTGCAGCTGGGGTCTACCAAACAAGAGCAGTATTAAGCTTAGAGGTGAAGAGATTGAAGAGACAACTAAGGAAGAAGAAATGGACTTGGGGGGTGGAGTATCAGGGACATAGGGCTACTGTCCAGGAGTACCGGCCCTGGGTATCACCCTGCTGAAAAGTCCCTGGGGCCTACTGAGGGCACCAAGGTGAAAAGCATGCTCTCCCCACAAATCGAGCAGTTCATATGGCAGGTTACGTTAGGCGGAGCATGGCTAGTGAGGGAAGCTATATTCCGTCTACTCAGCAGTAGTGAAATGCATCTGCAATAGTTTCCAGTGCTGTTTTTATTCCCCCTCAGTTCAAGAGGGATATGGAGAAAGTGCAGAGGGTCTGGCAGAGGGTCTGGCAGAGGGTCTCCAAGACAGTCAGGGGTCTAGGGCATGTGACCTACCTCTATGGGAGACGCTACCTCCAGAGTTCCTTTCTTATCACCCTTCCTACCAAACTCACACAAGTATAATCCATGCTACTTCTGAATCACAAGAGGGTGAGAAAGTTGCGGAGGTGTAGGACAGAGGGAGTTGTTTCATTTTTTTGACAAATAACCAAGAGTTTATAAAGATGACAGTGTGGTAAACATGGGACAGAGACTAAAGATGCTTTGAAAGGCATTTGCGATTAAAGATTTAAATCCTAGATGTTTCCAAAAAGAGTTGAAAGGAATTCCATAAAGTCCAAAGTCAAACATATTCTGTAAGGATAATGTTAAGGTGTCAGCAAAAAGCTGGAAATCATTCCAGGAAGAACAAAAGGACACTGCAAGAAAGCTAAAGAGCGAGAGAAATTCATTGCAAAGAGGTACAAAAAAATGACATAGCTGTGTCCTGTAAATATGAAGGTTAATAAAGGTTGGAGTTTGAAATGGAAAGAAATGGTAGTAGAGTGATTTCTTCACATTATTTCTCCTTGTAGTTCTTCATAATGGAACCCTTGACCAAAATTCAAATAGGTAATGAAAATGCTCTCTCTATTCCACACAGGCTTGAAGCTTCTGCTGCTTTAGCCAAAATGTTAAATCAAACGCTTCTGGATGAAAGCAGAAGTTACTCTGACCACTTACATTATTGACAGTTTTTCTAAAGACTAGTTTAAAATTCAAGTTTGCAATTATATTGTGTTTTTAGGCACCTATCTACCTCTGGTCTAAGCAAAGGGTCAAGGGATGATGAGAACTACTCCTGAACAAAACACTATCATTTTCTCTACACTCACTTGAGGTTTTAAAACTTTTTAGGAATTATAGAAGACAATTGTAATTCATAAAGTGAGAGAGAATTATTTGCTGCAGTAAACATGATAAAAAAACTTCTAAATACATGTATAAAACACCTTGACAAGTCTCAGATATAACATAATATATATAATATAATACCTTAACTGTTGTGGTTTCACATATATATAGTAAATAAATTTTACAATATTTAAGGAGATAAGAGAATCCATAGATAGGCATTTCTATTTTGTCCCTGAAGTAATTAACATTCACAGAATCACAGAATCACAGAACGGCAGGGGTTGGCAGGGCCCTCTGGAGATCATCCAGCCCAACCCCCCTGCTAAAGCAGGTGCCCCCAGAGCAGGGTGCACAGGAACGCGTCCAGGCAGGTTTTGAATCTCTCCAGAGAAGGAGACTCCACAACCTCCCTGGGCAGCCTGTGCCAGGGCTCTGTCACCCTCACACCAAAGAAGTTATTCCTCATGTTCAGGTGGAACTGCCTGTGTTCCCGTTTGTGCCCACTGCCCCTTGTCCTGTTGCTGGGCGCCACTGGAAAGAGCCTGGCCCCATCCTCTTGACACCTCCCTTTAGATATTTGTAAGCATTGATGAGATCCCTTCTCAGTCTTCTCTTCTCCAGGCTGAACAGACCCAGGTCTCTCAGCCTTTCCTCATAAGAGAGATGCTCCACTCCCCTCATCATCTTTGTTGCCCTCTGCTGGACTCGCTCCAGTAGTTCCCTGTCTCTCTTGAACCGGGGAGCCAAGAACTGGACACAAACTTTCAGAAAACACTTCAGTTTTTCCCAAATCAGAGAATTTTCAGAGAACAGAAGGCTTGGATTCTTGATAAGATCTAACACACTTTGGAAAATATTTTATATTTTTTACTTTCTACTGAATAGGAGTGTGAGCAATTAGCAAGGAACTGAAGCATTTCTGTATGAAGGCAAATGAGAATTATGATTACAAATTTATAGGAGCACATCTTCAACAAGGATGTTATACTAGGACTGTTGCCATTTACTTGTGACTGCTGGAAAAATGATTCAAAGTATAGGAAATTCAATGGACATGAAATAAGGTTCACACCAATCGATCTGTCAATACAATGCTGGTTAGTTTTCTTAGGACGAAGAGGATATCTTCCATATCAATCCTTTACAAGTCAGAAATGCTATACTGTTTGCAGTATAGCAGCCACACCTGTCATACAATCCTCACTACATAAAAGAAATCTACTTTTTTTCTTAATGCAAGTACTTGCTTTTCCTTCAATACTTTTTGCTCACGTCAGCACCTAAAAGCTTCGCAGGAGACTCCCAAAACCTCTACAGTCCATCTATATTCTATTTAAATTAAGTCTGACATATGGCAAGATTGCCAATTCAACTACATTTTTTTAATAGAAGCAAAATGGTAACTGGTTCCTCTATATGGAACAGAATTGAAACATCCAGTTAGTGTGACTTGTTTTGATTCTCATTTCCGTCCCCCCCATCAAGATGTGAAGCCATTAGGTAATGACCTCACCAAAATAAAAAAAAAGTTGATCAAATTTGTCTTCTAGCTACATTACCGAATTTTATGCTAGCCACATTTCCAGTGGCTTATTGTGTTATTCTGTCAAAATGAGATCTACCTGATCTCTTTAAAAACAGGGAGAGCGCTTTCACAGAATAAGAGATTTGTTGTTTACTTATCTTTAGTTGTGAACACAAAGGTGCACATCCTGATTACTAGACCCTGAAGTGGCAAAGTAATAAGAGAAATACCACTTTCAGTTGCAAACTCTTCCATGTCAGATATTGTGAATGACCTTTGAAAATGTTATCTTGCCATCTAATCTTGAGTCTATTGGAATAACTTCAATTTGTTTGCTGTGGAATGAGAATGCAGCTCTTCTACGCATCCTAGACCTTTTCAGGATTTCTGGAAAGATTTGCAGAGATAATGTAATGGAACAAATACCCTCCTAAACTGTTCTTTAAATCCGCACAGCAGAAGAGACTGGTACCTGAATCCACTTTTTAAAACAGCAATTAAATGATCTCAGGCAGTACTGGTGTTCGGATAGTATGACAATAACGTCTGTTCCTGTGGACTCAGGTAAATATGAGTAGATAAGTATTGTCATAATGTAGTTTAGTTTGCAGCTGTTTTCTGTGCTATAATTCACAGAAAGATTATTTCAACACAAAATAGTTTAGTTCCAGCATGTATTTTCTCATCAAAGTAAAAGAAGTATTGTGAGATGGGTGAATATCTCAGCGATTTTACTGTAACTCAAGTTCATTCCCAAATATTAGCCTGATAATGACTTTTTCAGGAAATTTTATGTAAACTAACATGTTTTTAAACTGTTTCTGTTTGAAGAAAGTGTAGCATTCCCTACCATTGAATGATAGGGGAAGTTTAGGAAAGAGGCGATGAGTACCTGTTAATTTGGACAAGAATGACTGGCAGTTAAGTCACACTTCAATGACTGTCTCAAGGAGTTAATGGTCTAAGGCAATGTTCAGTGCTCAGACAGTCATTAAGTATAAGAATCTACCTGACCTGGAGGTCATTACTGCTTATGTTAATTACTGCAATGACAAATACTGCATGCAACACTCTACCACATCTCCCTAAAGCCATTTCTGCAGCAAAACCTCCCTCAGATCTCAGATCTATGGTGACATCTGGCAGTCAGGAACAGCACGTATAAATGCATTGATTTTATCAAACATAAAACACCAAATGTTTGAACTGACCAGAACCACCAACTAGTTGGCAGGTTCAGCCTGCCATTTTGTCATGAATGACCCTAAATATCCCTTCCCACATAGTAATTTATCATTAGCTCTAGATCTCCCATACTTAGGTTTTTCAGGAAGTATTGTGTGTGCCTGAGCCTTTGTACTTGACCAGCCTAAACACAGTTTTTTAACCAGATACAGATCTGCTAGGAGTTACATTAAACAGCTTAAAGTGAAATGGCTCAGTGCTTACTTGAGAAGAAGTACATCAGGAATAACTCAAATTACTGTTGTTTATCTGACAGCAGAAGCTGGGAATATTCACTGTACCTGCAACTCGTACATCTGCAATAACTGCACCTTATAAGAGGTCTCTGCTCTGAAAAACTTGAGTTGTCGTAGGTAACACAAGAAAAGGATGGCAATTAAATAAGGTCAACTTTTAAATGCCTTTTAAAAATTGGACCTAAAGAGACATGCTCAGTATTAAGTCTAAGGTGAGAGAGACATGAAACCCATGTAACCTCCAGGGACTTGATAGCTCACAGTGCTGTTGCAGTCGCAGTGGAATTACACCATTCTAAAAACATTTTGTGAAACACCACAGTCATGGTCAGGAGACTTGCTCACAGCTGGAACTCTTTCTAACTGGCCTTTATTTAATAGGTTTGCATTGTATTTTTAATTTTTTTGTGGTGTTACTCCTCAGACAAACTGAAAGTTTATAGAATCATAGAATCACAGAATGGTTTGGTTTGGTTTGGTTTGGTTTGGAAGGGACCTTAAAGATCATCTAGTCCCAATGCCCCTGCCATAGGCAGGGACACCTTCCACTAGACCAGGTTGCTCAAAGCCCCATTCACCTGAGCCTTGAACACTTCCAGGAAGAGAGCATCCACAACTTGTCTGGGCAAACTATTTCAGTGCCTCACCGCTGTCATTATGAACAATTTCTTCCTAATATCTAATCTATGTCTACTCTCTTTCACTTTAAAACTGTTACCCCTCATCCTATCACTCCACGCCCTTGTAAAAAGTCCCTCTCCAGCTCTCCTGTAGGCCCTCCTTCAGGTACTGGAAGGCTGCGGTAAGGTCTCCTCAGAGCCTCCTCTTCTCCAGGGTGAACAACCCAAACTCTCTCAGGCTGTCTTCACAGGAGAGGTGCTCCAGCCCCGTGATTACCTTTGTAGCCATCCTCTGGAATGGCTGCAACAGGTCCATGCCCTTCTTATGTTGAGGTCCCCAAAACTTGGGTTGAAAGGGACCTTTAAAGGTTACCTAGTTCAACCTCCCCTGCAAGTGAGCAGGGACATCTTCAACTAGATCAGGTTGCTCAGACCTCCATCCAACCTGACCTTCAGTGTTTCCAGGGATGTGGCATCTACCACCTCTCTGGGCAACATGTTCCACTGTTTCACTACCCTCATCATACTAAATTTCTTCCTTATATCTAGTCTGAATCTACCTTCTTTTACTTTAAAACCATTACCCTTTGTCCTATCACTATAGGTCCTACTAAGAAGTCTGTCTCCATCTTTCTTATAAGCCCACTTCAAGTACTGAAAGGCTGCAATAAGGTCTCTCCAGAGCCTTCTCTTCTCCAGGCTAAACAACTCCAACTATCTCAGCCTTTCTGCATAGGAGAGGTGTTCCATCCCCCTGATCGTTCTTATGGCCTTCCTCTGGACCTGCTCCAACAGGTCGATGTCTTTCTTGTACTGAGGACTCCAGAGCTGGACGCAGTACTCCAGGTGGGGTCTCACTAGAGCAAAGCAGAGGGGCAGAATCACCTCCCTCAACCTGCCGGCCACACTTCTTTTAATGCAGCCCAGGATACGTTTGGCCTTCTGGGCTGTGAATGCACATTGCTGTCTCATGTTGTCCTGACCCAGATACAGGACCTTGCACTTGGATATGTTGAACCTCTTGAGGGTCACACAAGCTCACTTCCTGGGCTTGTTCAGGTCCCTCTGGATAGCATCCCATCCCTCAGGTGTGTCAACCACACCACTCAGCTTGGTGTCATCTGCAAACTTGCTGAGGGTGCATTTGATCCCATTGCCTATGTCACTGATGAAGACATTAAACAGTACTGGCCCCAATATGGACCCCTGAGGGACACCACTTGTCACTAATCTCCATCTAGACATTGAGCCATTGACCACTGCACCTTTGATGCAATCATCCAGCCAATTCTTTATCCACCAAACAGTCCACCCATCAAATCCATACCTCCCCAATTTAGAGAGAAGAATGTTGTGGGGGACCGTGTCAAAGGCATTACAGAAGTCCAGACAGATG
>VZSC01017979.1:14085-68931 GCA_013398225.1 Steatornis caripensis | reverse complement strand
GAGGAGGACTCTGTCTGATTCTTCTGCCTTCGATTCCAGTCCCTGCATTCCTGAATCCAGCTCCTGCCTGCTGCTGAGTGCAGTCTGGGACTTTTCCGGAGCGTGCCCCGCAGCATCTGGGTGATGTATTTGTCATCGGTAGCGGGGAACTCGATACTGATTTTTTATATATTTGTATATATATATTTCATTATTATTTTTCCTATTATTATTATACATTATTATTGTAGTTAGATTAATACTGTTTTAACTTTTCCAACACATAAATCTCTTTCCTCTTTCTCTTTCCCTGCTTTGGGGAGGGAGGGGGTTAACAAAGAGCGTCTGTGGTCCATTTAATAGCCAGCCCAGCTTTAAACTGTGACATGAAGTCTCTCTGTTCTTGATGAGTTGTGTTATAAATGATTATACAGACCTCCAGTGCTGTTTGCAACAGTGTGAGCTGCTTTCCTGAGGTATTTACTGTAGACATTCAAAAAGTGTTACGTGACTTCAGGGCTTGACTTTTTTTATGGCCACTGTGGCTTTTATACGAATATGACAAGGTGTTTTATTAGTGTACTTTCAAATGTTCAGTAATTCAACAGCAACGGTTTGCAGTGACTGGCTGTCCAGACCCAACAAATTACTAAGATTTTAAAAGATACAAATGGGACTAGTACTTGATACAAAATCCTAAAATGAATTCTCTCTCTGCATTTGTACTAATAGCACCTAATATTTTTCGCAGGTAAGATGGCCTAACTGGATCATTAATTATATCTTTTCTCCAGTTTCATGAAAACAAAAAAGCAACATCTTATATGGTCAGCCCACTTTTTCGTGTTTTGCCCAAAAACACACAATAGCTTTAATCTGACCTGTCATTCTTAGACAAGGTGGAAAGATGAATGTAAGCAAGACTTTTGTCTTGACATTTCTGCTTTAAAGTATGAATGTAAACGACAATGTGCATTTACATTTTAAATGAAAGAGAAACTAGGATCCACTGAAGAATTATATGCTCCTGAATCTAAATAGTTGATGACTCCTTAAATTATTTGTTTTTTTGATGTAAGAAACTCAGCTGCCAGACAAAGTGTAGCTTGAGTACACAGTGCTTTTTTTAAAAGGTAGAAAATTCAGGCATGCTAGTATACACCTCTAGCAGGTAAGTTCAAGTGTAAAAACAGAGACTTTCATCCACAGAAAAAAAAATGAGATAAAGTGAAAACGAAATGACAGAGCAAGGTACCTGAACTGTACAGTGGCTTTAGGGACTTGAAAGAATGTCATGTCTGATAGTATCAGAAGTCATACAAAATGCCTGGAGGATGAGAATAAAAGAGTCAGAGGCAGACAAGGAAAGATTATCCCTATCAAGTTATGTAGGAGCTGTAAGACAACTCAAGTCCAGACAGAAAACAAAAGGCGAGGTAGAGCAGGGATTACATGTATTTACCTGACACATCTTAAGGCTTTGTGCTCAGTGCCTGGGTGAGAGACCTTGCATCTAAGGGAAAAACAAAGCCTGTCTAGAAAGGAATTCCTGAAAGACAGACTATAGTAAAAAATCTTAAGATCTTCTTGGATGAGGCTAAAGAACGAGCAAGAAGCTTGTTTCAGAGCTTTGTCACATAGTTCTGTCACAAACTCAGCAACAAAACCGAGACAAATCCGACAAGAAGTTCTTTTTTTTTTGCTCCACAAAGGTATTTGAAATGTCACACACACTGGAGACCTACTTGGCTTGTAATAGGAAAAATTTCATCTGCTATAACCTTTCAGAACACTAACTTTATTCGGCTAGAAAAACATTCTAGGTGAATTGTCCTGTACATTCATGCTTGTCTAAGTACAAGACCTTTAAGAATTACATATTAAGATGTATGTTATTTTAAGGTCTTCTACATCTTATTCAAGTTCAAAGAGCTTTAGACTTCATGACCGTAAATTTTTCACATTAATTTTAAATTAAAAGTATTTTTAAATAATATAAGCTAAGCATAGGAACTTCTTTATTTTTGCCATACGTGTTTAATTACAAAATGTAGCGGTTAGGCAAAGAGAATTGTGTTATGTTCAAACGATTTCACAGACGAATATTTCATAGTTATGGCAATTAGTATATTTTCCTTCACTGTTTGTAATATGTTTCCATGTTATGCTTTTATTTGGAAAAGAGTATTATGTATGTCTGGGCAGCATGGTACTGGCTGCTGGACAGTGAGTTGGGCAAAACTAGGAGACAGGGAGTTTGAGCATTACTTGTGAGCATCTGAGCAAGAACAGCACGAACATCTTCTGTAACTCAGGAAAATTGTGAAATCTCAGAAGAGGGAGTCAAAGTCAGTAGACTAGTGAGAAAGGCAAAGAGCAAACATACAAACAAAGCTCATTGAAAGGCTGTTGGCCTCAGAGAACACTAAAAGATAAAAGACCTGTCCCTGTCTTCTTGTGGGCAGGGGTCTTCTTACTTAGTCCCTTTATTTCTGTTCTTTCTCACTCCACATTTTGTCTAGTGTACGCATTCTGATAAAACTTAGTTTTGGAGATTCAAATCCTACTGATATTTTCAGAGGAAACACATTAAGAAATAAATTGCCCTTAATCCAGTGGCTAGCTCAGGGTCCGCACTCACAGGTGTGGTTTAGATCCTTTACTTAACTTGAAACTCCACAGGAATTATTTTCAATTATAGGTAAGTAAGGAAGACATATTTAAGTAAGGAAGACATATTTAATTTTTTAGGCACATTTCACATCCTTTCAGGAGAATGTTTAGAATTTGAAATAAAATCCTTTTTATCGCATCTATACATTCCTAAATTTATCATGTGAGATGAATCCACATGCTTCCAGTGTCTCACAGCTGTTCAGTCAACAAAGACACTTTTAACAGGCAGCTAGGGCCAACCCCTGTACCCTACTCCATACTATTTGACATTAAAACAAATAACGATTTTTTTATAAGCGTGTCTGAGAGTGGAGTAGATCATTATGGATAACTCTCATTCTCTCACATAGCTTTCATTCCTCCACTAGACCTCTTTTCTGGTTGCCCGCTTCCTTCCCCCTACTAGGATACTACCTAATTCTTACCATAATTGCTCATGCCATTCGTTACATATTAAACGCCTCCCTGTTTTTCTCTACATTTCATGTGTAACACACCCCATCTCTCAGTTCTTAATAAGGTTCTTGCTAAGGTCAGTGAGAGCAGTGAGAGCGGAGCTCTTCTCTGGTGAGTCAGGAAGGTATGGCAGATGGTGCACGGATGTGTTAATTAACTGGCTGCTTTGCCAGTGATCTTCCTATTGCTCACCTCCTGCTGTTAAGAGCTGAGAAATAATGGAAGGGGTTAATGAGACAGAAACTTGTCCAGGTGGTCAAAACTTCATCATGGCTCCTGAACACTAAGTGCCATCTCAACAGTCAACAGCAAAAGGGATGAAAGTGACTGCCACCTTTGCAGGGCACCTACACTACAAAACCCTGCAGACTGCTGCAGGACTCAGGTTTCCTTGCAAATTTTATAGGACAGAGGTAGGCTAATGTTGAAGGAGAAGTATTGTCAAGCTGATACTGCCAAAAACACCAAAGGGGAGAAACGTTAGTAGTGCAACCGCTGAACAGAGAGAGAGACAAAAGCAGTGTCTTGTACCAAGTAGCCAGACCCAGTGCTTCCCACCTTTTTCCAGAGTAAGGAAAAGAACTGTGTCAGATTAATCACTCACACACACCTAGCTCTTTCCTATCTACTGAAATGTGTTTCAACACATTTACTTTTGCAGAGATAGCAGTTATCCACAGGTAGCATCAGCTTCCTCCATTTCAAACAAAAGTCCTTTCACATCCAGCTAGCAGCTCTTTGCACCAGCCAACGTGGAAACTTAGAGATAATTTTATGTTCACCTTACTGTGTCCTCACTAAAACTTTGCAGTGTTATGTGGGAGTCCTGTGATGGTTGTCCTGCCATCAGCTTACGCTCAACATAGGTGATGCAAAGGTGTTACTCTTTCTTCTCAGACCTTACTTCAATCCTATTTTTCTGCCGCAAAGGAGAACCTCACTCCTTTTCCCAACACTGTGATGCCTATGAAAATTCATAGTATCCTCTGGTACCCTGACAGTCCTGCTTATCCTTCTGATCAATGTAATTTTACTGTTTCTTGTACTCCCCCTTGTGTTTATACCCATCTGCTTTCTGTTTCCGTAGTCTTATGCTGAATACTGGCTGAACCAGGGATTATTGCTTTGTTCTGCATTTGAACAGCGCATGGAGTTGAAGCAGGTCCTCTGGCTGATAATTACATCTCCCAGATGCAATGGCAATATAAATAAATTAGTCAATGTTAATCATAACTTTAGTCACTTCACTCTAGAAGTTGAACAATATCCAAAGACCATGCACTATTTGGGAATTTCTGGAGATATTTATAGGGATAAAGATTTGAAATGTTAACAACCTGTGTGCAAAACAACAAATATCCAGGCTGAAACAAGTCTTTCAAGCACAGTAGAGCAAATCTCTGGTGAATTCATTAATGACAATACTTGGCAGGCCATCAATCATTGTACATCCTTCCAAACAAACCTTTATATGCATACCTGCTTCATATGCAGATCCCTGAGCTTGAATATATTTTAATCCACATCCATCTACTTTTTGTGCCATAAGCTCTTGCATTGGAGCTGAAGCTGTATGCTTCATTCTATGATCTTGTAAGTGAAAGCCAGCCTGGGAGTCAGTAGGAAGCCAGTCAAGATTATACTAGATAGTTAAATAAACTGCTGGGTGTCCAGGTAATTTTGAAAATCTCTCTAATCTCTTATCTATCTCTTTTGGCTCCTAAATTCCTTGGAACATATGACTAATAACTATCTTGGTTGACTTTGGGTAAATTACTCAATCTTTGTATTTGGATCATTTTCTTAAAGATATTAAGGTACAGAAGAGCATAAGGCCTACAAGGAGAGGTGGAAGGAGTTGGGCTGATTTAATTTGACAGAAAAGGTGATAAGGGGTGAGTTAATTACCTGCCTATCATTATAATTATAATTATATCATTATAATTAAGGAGCTAAGCCCTACTAGGAAGTGTCAAGTGGAGTAAAAATTGGCAACCACCACAAGTTGTGGTTTAGGAAGTTCAAATTGAATACTCAAGGGGAAAAAGGTCATGAGAAGGTCAGTGCAGTACTGACTTAGATAGCCTGAAGAGGTTAATGATTTTCCGTATTTGCAGCTTTTCAGGACTTGACTGGACAAAGCCATGGCTGACCTGTTCTGGTACCAGCATAGTTGTGCTTCAGGCAGCCGGTGGACTCGAGGCTTTCAGAGGTTCCCTCCACACAGTATTTCTACGTTTCTGCAATTCTATGATGCAATTTTTTGAAAGCATCAAGACACTAGACGTTTTA
Source organism: Steatornis caripensis (assembly GCA_013398225.1). Classification (NCBI taxonomy): domain Eukaryota; kingdom Metazoa; phylum Chordata; class Aves; order Caprimulgiformes; family Steatornithidae; genus Steatornis; species Steatornis caripensis. The sequence goes on along the minus strand of VZSC01017979.1, from coordinate 63,528 downwards.
GAAATGTCGACATCTTTAAAAAGCTTCCCTTTGCACCTTAGTTGATCATCTGTAAAATGAATACCATACATTCTTACCTCCCAAGGGAACTATCTGGATGAATCAGGTAATTAATTATGTGAAGCTGCCATCTACTACAGTTATGAATGCTTTAGTAAAAAAAAAAAAAAAGAAAGGTGACAAAACCCTCCACTGGTCTAAACTGCTGTAGCTCTAGTGACTGAAACAATATTACACTAATTTACTCCAGCTGAGCTACCAGCCCATGTTGTTTATTCATCCAAATGAGCAATTGTTAAGTTGAATGCTGCTCAGTATGAATTATTAAACTGAGGAATTTTTGCACTCTAAATATTGGCTTTCTAAAAAGCAATGTTTGCCTCAATTCAGTATCACCATTGGGGAAACTTTGCAGAGTTGCGAAGGACTCCAGAAAGAACTATGTTTAAAGGACTATGCTTACTGAAGGCTAGTTATAGTAACGGACTGCTAAGGACTAAATAAACATGCATACTTTGCAGGAAGTGAGACTGTTTATCACATTCTGTTAAAAGTGTAGCAAAAATTAATATCTGAAAATTCGAAGTTGTTATATTCCTTCAGAACCATTTCTATTTTGAAAATGCAATCTCCTATGCAAATCTGAAGGACAAATAAAGGACCCTTACCATACTCATTGGCCTGTGTACTTGCCTGAGAAAACACTGCACAGTCAAGCAAAGCACCATAAATTTAAACTGTTTCAAACACACCTCCCAGGAGATGGAAGGAAAGTTCAGGAAAAGGTCAAGACTGCAGTCATCAAAGTAGTGGAATCAGTGCCTAAGGAGAGGACCATCATTCATAAGGAATGGAAATGTGCCAGATAAAGATGCTGCTGCCCATACTTCTTCAGCCCTTTCTTAAGAAGTGGGCTAATTTCTTAAGGAGCCGTTAGAGAATTATGCTGTCTCCTTGAAAATGGGGCATCACTCAAGAAATCACTTCCAAGGAAAGAGGAAGTCTTTTCTGAGAAGCCAGGTCAACTTCGCAGATAGTCTGGTAGACAGATTGAATGTGACAAGCATTGTGAAAGGGCTTAGATTAAGTTAAGTAACTCTTTATTGCTATGGAAAGCCAGCTGAGCTTTGAAGAAAGAGCAGGTGATTAATTTAATAGGGTAAAAGATACTGCTAGGACTGGTCAGTAATTAATTAAATCAGAGACTAGTGCTCAGGTAAAATACTGAGCAAAATCCAATAGACTTAAGAGTGTGTATCAATGAATCAGCCACGGGCAGTTTGAACAAACTTCCATACTGTCGTGTATAAACCCCATTCACTAGATGATCGCTGGTACAGTCCAAGAAGCAGGAGGTGACAGTGCTGCTCTCCATAAGTGCCTGTCACTTGGAACTTCCTGAGGGAAAATACTAGAAATAAAGCCTCTTCTTTAATAGTAGTAAACTATATTCATTGCAGAAGAAACATAGGATAATAGTATCATTAACAAAGAGAAAAGAACGCACAAACACAAACCTCTGTGTTAGTTGTAACTCCTCTTCATAGGCGGCTGTGTAAGGCAAGACAGCCTCGCTCTTTGCAGACCATGTAACTCTGTCCTCATAGTTCCCCAGCAACAAGAATGGAAAAGCAGAGGGGAGCACAAGCAGAACACGGCTGTTCTGCTGAACTGACAAGCCCACACTGACATCTTCCTTCAGAGCTGCTATGAATGTTTCTATAGGGACAGCTACAGCCAGCCTCACGTTCACATTGTCCTTGCTAATCAGCGCTGAGTCCAAACCACAGCTGCCCTTAGGGCTTGCTGTCCAGTGAACACTCCTGCACCCAGACGGGCTCACAGCTTCCAGCCCCTGCATCTGGCCCTGCTGGACAACAGCAAACCGAATACACTGGTGTCTACCACATGCATATAAATATACTCAGCGTAACTCTGATTCCTCTTTAGTTCCCTTAATATATAACCTCTTCCTCTGAGTTTTCATAATTTTTCTTACACAAGTCCAACAAAATAACATCTTCAGTCAATTTCTAGTACAGTCAGCAAAAACTGCTGCGCTTGGGTTGTAACAGAAGCTATTTACTAGCAGATACTGTGATGGCTATCCACGTATTGAGAAATCAAGGCCATCTACTGTACGCACTGAGAGAGGCAAATGTCCTGGGAAAAGTAGCATGCAATTATGTGGTTGAAGGCTGTCTTATGCGTATGTATCAGAGGTACTCTGGTATTTTCAAATTTTTTGAAAGCTTGATTTGCAGCCTCGGTAATGCTCTTTTAACATCGATTCTTGTATTTCCTCATGAACTCCTTTCTGTGGCATAATTTCAACTATCATCTCATGAGTCAAGAGGGAAACTATTATGAAGTGAAAAAAAACACGTGCAGCCTGAACTGGATAACTGATAGCAGTAGAAAGTTAGTATCATTCAAGATTGTGTCCATCGTAGTAACCTGAAGTGTTCCAGGACATGGGCACTGACCCTGAAACATGTTCATCTATACATTATGCTTATAAATTGTTACATTAGCCCCCACCATGTTTTGGCCTGGGTCAGCTAGCATTCTCCCAGATCACCCTCTGGAAAGGCCCACGAGTGGCCAAAGATCGGCAAAAATGAAATTTGGTGCAGTCACTGTGTTCGGAAGCATGAATGCATGAAACAGTTTAGATGTAGCCAGGCAGTACTAGCGGCTTCACAGCCACAAGCTGGGCACTAGCTCTGTCGGGTTCAATAGTATAAGAGTAGCCTATTAACTCATCCTTCACAAGCTGGTTCCATCTCAAGTGCCATTTTTCCTTACCTGTCTCCTCTTTACTCCAGTTCCACTAGGTTTCCCAATCCAGTCTCCCAGCTCAGTCCCAATTTCCCTTCTTACCATTCACCACCAAGATCACCTCCTAGTCTTCTCTAGAGTGTCAATGTCCCGGCTGATAACAGCTGACGCGATGCAAGGCTAGAAGGCAGTACCAAACATGTGAGCACTTCAAGTGTGGGGTCAAAAACTCTTGGAGCCCAGTCAGGAGTGCTACCAACAGCGCACAACTCAGTCTACAACATACACCAGCCCACAGTATTTTCACATACCAGCTACCAGCGTTGTAAGCACTTCCTTTGGCAACTGCAATAGCTGCTGTATCTCTGGCAGTCTTCTAATCGCAAATCAGAATGAACCTACTTCCTAACAAACTACTTATTGACTGGCCAGCAGATGAATTCTGCAGCATTCTGCTGCAGAAAATCAGGAACAAATGCACATTTAGAAATGAGTTTTCAGTTCTTTCTCTTCGGTGCTAGTTTTCAAATCAAAATGGGGAAAAATCCCAGAGTACACTGCAAAGTTTTCATTCAGGTCCGTTGTAATATTGAGAATATCCTCCTTGCTTGTGCTGAAGCTGCTTTCATTAGTGAATTAACAGTTAGAGCAGCTGAACAGTGCAGAGAGCTTTATTAGTTCTGTTGCATAAGGCAGGATCACATTCTCATACAAGGCAGCGAGCCCATGTTCACATGTGCTCCTGTGAACGGTGGTTCTGGCAGTAATAAATATTATGATAGTTTGAAGCATTTACACATAGGCTGATGAAAATGTTATGTATTATAATCTGAAAATAATGTCAAATATAAGATCATTTGTCTGTGTTTACCCTTGGGTTTTAATCCAGAGTCGAAAAGAGGGATGCGTCCCTACCTACCTGTACAAGAATACATTAAACATTTCTTGCCAGGTTTTTCAATGATTCTTATTTAATTTATGAAAGTTTAGAAAGCTTAGAAAATGGATGAACAGTAAAATAAGAGTTATATTTCATGGCAAATACAAAAATTTTTCAATACAACCATATTAAGCCATTGGATGGCTTAAATGGATACCACTGCCATTTCTTTGGATGAAAGAATTCCTTTCAGTTCTATTTTTGGATTATCAGAGGCTCTGGTAATAGATACAACATTTCTCTGAGTACAGAAGGCAGCAGAGAAACATCTCTATCTACTCCTAGAGGAGACTGATATGACAAGGAGTAGTTGATGTGTCACAGTGGGGACAAAAAGGAATTACTATATAAAACTATGTGTCTATAAATGTAATTTCCAATAAAGACTAGATGGGTTACGAGGAGTGCTGTCTTCATCTCAGAGGGATTCTGAATAAGCCAGATACCAGCATTGTAAATGCTTCTTTTGGCAACTGTAATAGCTACTGCAGCTCTGGCAGTAACTTACATGAAGTTTTAGGCTTTAAAGTCACTTCTATTGGCAGATAGAGCACAGGCCAGGAAACCTGTATTTTCCTCTTCTCTCTTCAGAAAGTACTGAGGGATCTTTTAATTTTCACTTAAATAATCACCAGAAACAGGCACTAGACTGCTTTTGGCTTTTTTTCACGTGTCTTTTTTAAGTAGGTCATTTTCTTAGATGGCTTTTGAAAACTTATCTATTTGAAGTGTGTCCTGATAACATAGTTGATGCCAGCTATTCACCCTCTGCCCTCTCCTCGGCAATTCTGTTCATTAATTAATTTGTTTTAAAGTGGCTAATGCATTGTGCCCTTAATGCCCGAGAGCTGCAGCAGTGGTCTGTAAACCACTGAGTGTTATATTCCGCTCTGTTCCAGATCCCCTTCTTCAGCTGCAGTACCATCTGGGCCACCCACCATATCTGGATTTGAGAGCTCCCTGAAGACCAAGAACAGAGTTATTCTAACAAGGAGGTGACAGCTGAGTTTAAAAACAAAAAAGAAACAAACCAAAAAAACCTCTGAAACTACACAGATCCCTCCATTTATTTATCTCAAAGACCCGTGAGGAATAAACATAGTGTATGCAACTGGCAAAGGTAACAGGTTTTGGCACTGAAACATCCCAAAGAGCTGTAGAGCGTCAGACCACCACATACAGCAACCCTAGGCTGCAGCAGGTTTAGACTGTGGCATTCAAAGAGAAGGGCGCTGCGTTTGTCACTTAAATTAGCATAGCAAGGGGGAAACGAGACAGAAGACCAGGAAAGGGAAGGACATTCTATTCCCTCGTCTCTTCAAAACTGATCAGAAATGCAATAACCTCTGAAATAAAACATTTCAGCTTGCATGGGATGACAGCTGCCACCCTTTAAAAACTTAGGACTGCTAGGTAAAATGACCATAGATGTTATGTCACACAAGCTGTTTTTAAGTTAGAGAACAAAAGTTATCCCACAGTTCTTCAATCTCAATGATACGAGCAGGGAAACCAGCCCCAGCAGCAGCGCACACGAGCAGGAACCAGCCATGCTTGACCCAGCTGAGGTGCCTGTGAGCAGCGGCAGTTCATTCCACAGAAGCTCCTGTCCTCTTCATGACATCCCAGTGTGTCATAGCAGCCACCGGTGCATGAGGTGACATGAGTAATGTTGGTCAAGTTGGAAGATTTACTTCCTTGACTTCTCTGAAGAGGGAGAAATTTACAGGTAGAACTGCCGAATTTTGGAAGTTTGTTTTGTTGAGAAATATACATGCCATGTACTTATGCTGGAAACCTGAGGGCATTAAAGAAGCAGCTATAAAGGTGATTCCTTGTTTCTAACAAGTCTTGTTCCAAACAACCCCTGAGAAACCTTCATCTACCGAACAGATGAGCTGAACAGATGGGTACTGAGTTCTCTTGTACCTGAGGAAGGGTACCAGTAGGTTGGTCTTCACAGACTGGTAGGAGACCTTTTAGACTGTGCCTACTTGGAGCAAAGCAGTGAGGTCTCTTTCTGCCGGAGCTGATATGCATCCATGCCAGGGTATGCACCCACGCTGGTGTCCTGAAATCTGTCGTCTTGGACATACAGTCATATTACGACATCTATTTTCAGCCTCTCTGCTAGCCTCTTTGGTGCAAGCTGTGGAACCACTGCACTGAGTTCTGCTATGCAATGCTGACATACCCTTAGATCCCCTGGGCTCAGACCAACAAGGGCTTTGTACGTGGGGATCAGGATATTGAACTTGGCTTACTGTTATGAGAAGCCTGTAGGACCAAATTGATAACGTGCTACTGAATACACGTGCCACGATGCTCCATATCAATAAGAAGTTCCTAAATGCCGATGGTGAATATATTGTGTTAACATGGGTCATATTCAGTAAATAAAAAAAGACAGTTTCAGAAAGCCCGCTCACCTCCACCCAGATGGGACAGATGGTTCCAGCCACCCAGGCACAGCAGAAAGCATTAATCACAGACAGAAACATGATGATCAAAGTCTATCAGGAGAGAATAGTCAGAGGAGGAAACAAATGGGCTGTGACATGCACGTATTACATCCAATACATGACAGAAAAGAACACAAACTCAGTTGGGGATCCACTGGCTAACAGAACATCATAGCAATTGATACGACTATCTTCTCTTCCTGTTTCTCCAGACCAGCACTACATGCATTTCCCCTTTGTTCCGTGTGGACTTCTCAGTATTCCACAATATCTGTTCACATTTCAGAAAAGAGAGGGTGTAGACTAACACCACAAAACCATGTAAATTTATGTCAGGAGTTAAACAGCGAAACGTGTCGAAATACTAAACCAATTTCAATTCTTATAAATGATAACGGATGAGATTTAAAATGTCTCTCCCTTGAAGTACTAAAGGGATTGCTATAATTAATCATCTGAAATCAAATACATCATTTGTAAACTTGTTGAAGTCAGGCAACCCAACATACGGTTTTTCTGATCAGTTCCCAAAAGACTATAGCCAATTTTAAATAGCCACACTGTTTTTGTTAAAGACTTGCCACGCTTGGCTCCAAAGATCATAATCTTTCGGGGGAGAGGGTAAAGCCATTACTATGTGTTGTACTTGTTGCACATCCACAGCTACCGGTGCAGGCACAGGAGCTCACATTCTGCATTCAGATGTAGCAGTGTAAATCTGGCACCACCGTTAAAATCCATGTAGTTATTATGAATTGACATTAGCGTAAGCAGAATCTGGTCACAGCGCATATTCCTTTTCATTAAAACTCTAAAGCATTTTGAAAGCCCTCGGGTAAGAAGTACTGAAAGAAATGTAAAGTGTATTAACAGTAACTGATGCGCTATTAACAGCTATGATGCGCACGCTTTCGTACGTAACGAGTCTGAGTATAAACTGCAAAGGACTATGGAAAGGGAAGCCTGGAGCCTCTGAGACACAAAGCACAACTCAGTACATATACTGGGGAATGAAGACAGCTCTCTGCGCCCACACCCGCTCTAACATACACTGTGTGACTGGCTCAGCTCTTACTCCCTCAGCAGTTGTGTGTACATCTAGACCGGAGCTGAAAATCTGGTAGTCCTGTACCAATTTAAAGCATGTGATGACTGACTTGTGATCTCAAAGGTGTGCACACTGACGGCTACTGATATGGCCTGTTTTCATGTTTATTCAAATAGGCATGAATATTCAAAAGCATCACATTTACAGAGCATAAAGAAATACTCTAAATTGCTTTACCTCTCCCATCCTAGAGTAGTGAAGCTGGGATACAGGTAACTAAAGCATGTCCAGCTAATGGCTGGATGTCTGCTCCACAGAGGCAGCTCCCGACCCCAGATCCCTCTCAAGTCCACACAAGTGCAGGGATAACTGCGTTTTGGGTTGTGCAAATGCACATACCCACATACCCACATCTTTCCTGTTCATGTCACTTCACATCTACCATGCACAATTGTTTCCTGTAATTGCTTAAGGATGAACACTAATCGTATTTTCTGGCCAGAGTAATTGTTTGAATTGAGTCCTAATTATCTTTTTTTCCTACCTTGTTTTTCCCTTTACTTGTATTTCTTACCTTTTGCTATTTCTTTTCTTTTGTGGGAGTCCAGCACCCCCCTCATCATGAAGGTCATCCCACCCTCTTTGGCTGTAATTTGGGGGGTTTGTGATCCCTTTTTTTCCAGCTGCTAGCCAGAGCTGCCAGCTAGGGTGGCTCTGTAGCTCACCTGCAGATCCCTTGTCAATTCGAATGGACTCCAGCAGTCGCTCCAGTTCTCTGGATCATGTTGCTAAGCAACACGCTCATTGGAAGGGCTTTTCCTTATTATTTGGAGAGGTAAACTTTCTGTTACGTTGCAATCATTTTAAACGTACTTTCGTGACATAATTCCCTTCAGTCCAAAATACAGGAAAACGTTGCTCAGGGGAGTGAAGGAGCAAAGCCAATGAATTCTGCTGTGGTGCTGAGATAATGTGACATCTGTCTGCATGGGTACCGCTATACAAAAAAAATTGACAGCCTTATGTTTTGTGACTTGGAAAGCTTTGCATACAGAACCTCATCCTGATACTAAGTCTTCGCATTCTTTGCCAAGTGACTGGAGGGGGAAGAATTAAAATTAGTCTGAGTTAGAAGCTAAGGAAACAGTGGGAATATTAATGTTCTAATTAAAAGAGGGGAATCTTGTATGCCCAGTGAAGCCTCTCTGTATACCAAGTCCTTGAAAACAGAATAAAGGGAAGTTGCAATAGATGGGTACTAAAGAGATTTCGTCTTTTTTTTTTTTCTCGTATTATTGTAATGTTATTAGAGCAAAGCAGTAACTCCATTTTAAAGAAAGCAATATCACTGCAAGCAGTTATTTATATTCGGGAAGGCTAGCAAGACAAAAGACTGTGAGTTAGGAGCCTGGTTTTTAATCCTGGTCCTTCAGAGATTTTCTGGGTAACCTTAGATCAGTCATTCATCCTCTGTGCTGGATTCTCCCAATGTAAATTTTAGGTGTTTCCTTCCTACCTCGTAGGAATCAACACAGCGGAGTCAGTTAGCTTTTCTGCAACATCTGGAGATCTTTTGGTGGAACATGCTCCATAAATATAAAGTAATATTTTAAAAGGATTAGAACTTTTCATAAAAATATCCCTGGCTAGTATAAGGCACTTTTGCTCTGTGCTTGAGAGATGTAAGTTTTTCTTATTATATTTAAGTTTTGTAACCATTTCTTCCCTCCCCCCAAGGACGGAAATATTCAAAATATGGACATGAATTTTGGCTTTATGAGAGACGCCAGTTCAAAAGGTACAAAGACGGAAGCAGTTTAACCACAGTGGAGATCCAAAGTTAGTGTTAAAAAGGCACTAAGTCAGTTACTGTGCCTAACAGACAATACCTCTCCTAATTTTGACACAGTTTTTCTCCCAATGCTTGTATAGTTACGTCTATTAATCCAGACACTTAAGACATTTGCCTCATTTGAAGGTAAATAGTCTTATGCATCTCTAAGGGACTGCTTCTCTGCTTAGATTTAGGCATGTACAAAGGAGGAAGGATGAAGAAGATTAGTCTGTCAAATAGGATTTATTCCATCTATGAGTAAAATACATTTCTACAAATAGTAAAGGAAGTCCCTTGCTCTGAAAAGTTAGGGCACCAGGAAAAAGAACAATAACAAGTGATGCAGAAAATTTGTTTATATTCTGGGCTTCACTCCTCCCAAAATTAGTTTGCTGAGGCTTAACAAATTTAAATTTAAAAATCAGCAGGAAAGTAAGCCAAAAAAAGAGGTTCGATATTTAGTAAATTAATGTATTCAATTCAGCAGAGTCTTATGACTTTCACCATATGCACTAAGGAAAAGGAACTAGGACAGACCATTTTTATCCCTTTGGGCTCAAGAACGTTCTCAAAAATCCACCGAGTTTCAACCAGAGAAGTCCCAAAAGATTGGAAAATGGAATCTTTAAAAAGAGGGGAATGGGGGGTGTAGGGGAGGGATTCAGAGAATTACACAGCAGTTCACTTCAATTCCCAGAAAGATTCTGGAACAAACTCTCAAACAATCAATTCAAAAGCAGCAGAAGACTGTAAGATGATAAAAGACAGCCCACTTGAGTGTGTTAAGAACTGATGATGTCAAACCAATCTAATGTCCTTGTCTGCCAATATAATTGGCATTAATGGATTAAAGGGAAGCAGTAGATATAATGAATCTTGCTTCAGCAAGGACTCAGAAGCTGTCTTGAGACAGCTTCTTCTAAAAAGGCTGAAGAAATGTTACCTAGATCAATTGTTCTTACATCGCAAATACAAACATCAGCAGTGCTACATGAACCTCTTTGAAGCGAAACGCAGCAGCTGCTGCTTCTGCGCTCAAAGCAGTAGGCGTGAGACCTTGCACTTCAGGCTTAGCTGCAAGAGCAGGGCGAGACAGAAGATGTGGCTGCAGAGGTCAGGTGGATTTGAGACGGTGAAAGAAACAGAAATGGGAAGTGAAGTGTGATAAAAGGAAATGGGGGAAGTGAAAATTTTGGGTAGGATCCTGATCTAAGTACTTAAAGCATACCTAGAGGAGCAGGGCAGGTAGGGAGCATCAGGTTGGAGAGGCAGACATGGTCAGTAGACTATAGGTTAGAAATCCAGACTGATAAATTAGAGGGTACATGAATGTATTTTTGTTCGGGCAGTAGACTCGCTGTAGTGGACTGTGCATCTATTGTTAACATTGATCTGCACCTACATTTTCAAGAGGTTTAGAAATTGGCAATTGATCTGTGCTGGAGGTAGTGCACTATTGCTCTGTCAGAGCTGACCACAGTCCAGAAAACCTTGACAAATATATAAAAATCCTGAATTTCAAAGGCAAAGAATAGCCTGGCTATTATGACAAACTCTTTAATGTACACAGAGAAGTGACATACCACCTGGGAAATTTGTAGAAATGCTTTCTTTCGAGGCTTGTGGTGACTCCTATATTAATCTGTGAATAAATCTCTATGCTGCTTCAGAAGAGAGAATCACGCTGGATAATCCTGTGAGGTCTCCTCTAGCCCTGCATTTCCCTGGGGACGTTCTTTTCTTGGCAGTCTGAAGTCTGAAGTGGCACTACAGTCTCTGGACAAGGTCCAGTGAAACAAAAGACAATCCTGCCACCAAAGCCCAGACTTGCAGGAGACAGGCAAGCTGAAAAAGCTGACCTCTGTTCCTTGGAGCTTCACCTGACAAGTGTGCTAGCGAGAATTCTGCCTAATATCTGCCCTCATTTGTTATCCACAAAAAAATTTTTAAGAGCAAAAGGAAATACCCTATGTATGAGGAGTTAAAATTTACTGCTAAGCTGGTGAGTGTTTTAACAGTCAAATAAAAATGTAACAGTTACTGTTAGTCCAGCTGCAGGAATGCCAACATGCATTGTCCAAATTGATTTTTTAAAAATTCTGCTTAATTCCCTTAAAATTGTTATACAGAAGAGCCTACAAATATGAACCCTTTTTCTTGGGTGTCATGCTCATCCTTCCAAAATACCTTGGCGAATGCAGGCTGACAGCTTCCTGCTCCTTGAGCAGTAGAGGCAGGAGATGTTATGACAAACCGTGAGCATCCTGCGGTTCTCCATGGGAGGAGGGTGAGGCTCGTGGTGCGGTTTTCTTCTCAGTCCTGGGACTTCTTGTTTTCCTTCTCCTAGGCTGCCAGCTGCAGCCTGGCAGCGGCCCCCAGCCCTGCCAGCCCCCCCACGCACAAAGACCCGTGGTTTGTCAGGCAGTGACTTGGGAAAGGAGGAGGGAAGGGTGTCACCCTTTCCCAGTGGGACCAACCTCAGAGCTGAAGCTGGATCAAGGCAGGTAGCAGTCCCTGGCCCCAGTGCCGGGGTTAAACCAGGGATGCCCAGCTCAGGCCACTGCGAGGCTGAGCCCCTGCTCTGCTGGGTCAGTGCACAGCTGGGTCCCTTATGCAAGCAAGCAATGCAGTCTAAACTTGTGGAATTTTACTTAATTTTATTTAGTGCCAATTTATATAAACTTTGAACTAGTGGTTCAGACATTTAGGAATAAAGAAGACAATGTACCAGTGGAAAAAAATTCCTTTTCCTTTCCCCAGGCTCAGCTTTGGTCCAACACCTTTCCTCCCTCCAGCACCCCTCCTCCACCCTTCCTCATCCCAGCAACCTTGTTTCCAGTGTGCACTCAGGCCCTCCTAATCCCTTAGGTGAGTTGATGGATGGCGCAGGAAGTTGGAGTCTGGCTGTAATGGTTTCTTTCTGCCCTTCCTTTCTTCTTTTCCTCCCCTGCTCCTTGCTTCTTACTGCCCCTCTGCACATCCAGGGCCCTCAGTCCCTTTGGGGATGGCCCTGTCCCAGTGTGGGTTACCCATGGCTGCAGTCCCTCAGCAGGGTCCTTGCTCTGGTGTGGGTCACCCATGGGCCACAGTCCCCTCAGAGGTGCTCTTGCTCTGTCACTGGCCACGTCTTTCCAAGAGTGCCTCTGCAGCCGTGTTCCCAGCAAGTGTCCCCTTCCACACATCTCCTCTTGCGTTTCCTCAGGTGTGTCGTCACAGGACTCCTCAGATGAGTCCACATGTATCTACTGTCTCTAACAGCTTCCACACTTTTGTCGTGGTTTAAGCCCAGTTAAATACCCTTTCCCCACCCCTCCCTCTTTCCCATGCTCAAGTCCCCTCGCTCCCGATGCCTCTCCCTCCTCCCCCCTCAGTGGTGCAGGGGGACAGGGAATGGGGGTGCAGTCAGTTCACCAGAGATTGTCTCTGCCGCTCCTTCCTCCTCAGGCAGGGAGGGCTCCTCACACGCTTCCCCTGCTCCAGCGCGGGGTCCCTCCCACGGCAGACAGTCCCTCATGAACGCCTCCAACATGAGTCCTTCCCATGCAGTGCAGTCCCTCAGGAATGCACCAACCCAGCACAGGCTGCCCACAGAGTCACGGTCTGCTTCAGGAGCAGGCACCTCCCCTGGCGTGGGGTCCTCCACTGCAGGTCCATCTTTGCCTTGCCATGGTCCTTCCTGGGCTGCTCCACCGCAATTCTCCTGGGGCTGCAGGGGCACAGCCTGCCCTCTCCCCGTGGGCTGTGGGGGAATCTCTGCTCTGGCTGCCTCCTCCCTCCTCCTCTTTCCTCACTGACTCCCAATATCTGCTCCTTTGTCCCCTCCTTAAATACGCTATCGCAGAGGCGCATCCATTCTCTCTGAACGGCCCAGCCTCAGCCCGATGTGGAGCTCAGGGAACTTTGAGCAGCTTCTGACAGGGGCTACCCACCTGTGTAGCCCCTTCCGCTGTTACCAAAGCCCCGCCACACAGACCCAACACACCTTTCTTAAACACATCCAAGGACCATGTGCTCCTCTGACTGGCTGCAGTTTTGGAGCACAGTGTGGTGTTTCCAGCTGCTGCCAACCCACCTGGAACTGGCCACGACCTCCCCAGGCAGTTCCTGCCTCTTCCTACACAGGTCACCCTGCTGCCCCGGCTGCATGCACCCCACCAGGTATGCCCAATGCAACCTTTAATAGGAAAATTAATATTTAAGACAAGCCTACATGTCCTGAGAAAAAGAAATGGGGTTCAGGAGACATCATGGGATAGGAATTGTCTTTGAGATAGAAAAAGGATCCTCTGTGTGGGCCATCTGAGCCTAGTTCTGAACATAGAAATCAAATGGTTCCCAGAAAAAATTGCATAGAATTTCAGCTCTGAAGATGAAGTATTGAGGGCTGAAAGCGAGGTTAAGGCTGGTTAAGAGTGACAGAGCAAAGTTCCTCTATCAACCTGGGATTTACATTTTTTTACTGTCCTTTAAAGCTTTGGGAGCCATCCCACTGTTACACTGAATGCTCTGTGAATTCCTTCTTCAGATATCGCAAATATTTGGCATGACATCTTTAACTAGTCTGTCTTTATAGACTGAGCAGTACATCCATTTGAGACTGGCAACAGCATAGCTTATTATTGGGAAAAAAATTGCTACTAATTTCCATGTACATTCCTTAAAAGAAGATTAATTATTTAGACTAGTAAAGGTCTATATAATTAGGAGTAATAGAATCCAATTAGGAGGAAAGAATCCAGGAATCAGCAAATATCCCTGACACTGACATCTATTTGGCTGAAGAATGACATCTCAAGGAAAATGATGTGCACTTCATCTTTTGTTCGGTTTGCATTTAAATGCCCAGAACTTCAATAAATGTTCAATATAAAGCAACTCTGCACTGACAGAGTGTGAGTTACAGTCTTACTTCATCTAACTTCTGGTTTTATGTCATATTTCTTGAATTAAAAAAAGAGAGGTTTTCACATAAACCATGCAAGCCATTATTTATATTCTCAATATAGATTAGACTACAGTCAGAAAAAAATAGTTATAAATATCTACAGCAATTTAGGGCCTTTTTGCATTGATTTATTGATGGCTACTCCAGATTTCAGCTGCACTAAAAGATGCAAATTTCCACCTGAGGTTGCAGTCATTGCTTTCAAATCACGAAGTATGTTCCATCAATATTTACGGATATTGCCTGCAGAAGAACAAAAAACCGCAATGTAAGCATTGAATGGGTCTAAATCTAAAGCTGCACTAGGATATACCTTCCTTTTGGCATACACTGAAATAATCATTTGTTGTTGCTGTAAATTAAAGCTGTGTCAGTCAATCAATTTCTTCAATGAGTGCCTCTGACCTGCTGGCAATTTTTCTATAAATGGGTGGCTTCACCCACTCGCAAGGGACAGTCTGTGCTCAATATCTCACCAATTTCTTCTCACCCATAGCCAATGAGGCAAGTGATTTTCCTGCTGCGTTAATGACTTTTGATTGTGCTGTTCCTACAGTTTCACTAGCCTGGCCTCACATCATGTATTGGTTCAATGCAGATGCTGTCAAGATAAGGAATTCAGGTTGTAGTCAGCATTTGTTTTGGTGAAAATAAACTAGGATATTTTAAAGGGGAATAATAGGAAGAAAAATACCACTTATAAAGTGCTGTTGAAGAAAAGAGGGTAATTTTTAAATTATTTTAATAGACAAGATGGTCTTCAAGGGTCAAGTCCTCCTGTGCTAACTAACAGAAGCAGGCTGGAGTGCAACAGCACACAACAATGTCTACCACCTCTGCAGGCTGGCAGTGTCTTCCGTCTCCTTGACCCTGCTTTGCTTCTGTGCAGACCTATACCCTTGCACGGACAAGTATTTCATCACAAACAGAAAAAAAAGAAAAAAGAAAAAAAGAAACTACATCATGAATCAATTGGTCTGGTAAACTTAAATACTGAACTTCACATTTTATAGCCATTGTTTATTTCCTATAGCCTCATTTGAGCAAAGGAAAGCCATTTTGGTTGAAAGCTCATGAAGAAGAACAAAGTTATTTGAAAGTCATTGATCGACAGTAAAATCCTTTCTTAGTCTGAAAATGAGGATTTATTTCCAATAAGAATACCCTTAATGTTATCAAGAGATCATTGTGCAGAATCTGTGGCAAATGCAACACGATTTTGTAAGAAAGACCTTGAAATCTAAAGGCACATATATAAGTCAACAGGCTTCAGTTAGAAATCTGTTATAATTAGAGCTGATTAAGGAAGACATTCATATTTATAGGCTGAGACTTACTAAGTTTAGTATTTTCACGCCTTGATTCAATAACCAGCTCCACGAGCCAACTTGAAAAACACCTTGGAAAATACGGTATACATATCAAATAGCAATAGAAATAATGGTATGTTTACTTACAAAAAATGCAGTGCTTCTCAGGGACTTTTTTGGGCACTTCAGAAAAACAGAAGAGAATGTTTCTATACAACCACAGTAAATTATCATCTTTATTGTTCCACCAGCATTTTTCCCCCTTTACCTGGTCTTAATCCAGCCTGTGTATTAATTAATCACCATTATATAAATCTTGAATCACATTGCAGGGTGCTTAGGATTCAGCCCATTGGTTAGTAATTAACCTACCTTGCCTTTAGTCATAAACCTTTATATCACAGCCCTGCTTTTGAAATATGAATCAACAAGTCTGAAAGACTGAAACTCAGTTGAGATTAATAGCTGACCAAACATAAGACAGATTTTTTCATTTAAAGACACTGCTTACTCTGAAACTTACTGCTTTCTTGAAGGTAGGTTAACATGACACAAAACTGCGACTTAATGCACCACGAAATTTAAGATTTCACACAGAAACAACAGTGGCAAGATTCCTATTGATTTGCCATCTCTTGCAAGTCAGTATGTTCAGCATATTCCTGCCAGGAAAGATCTGCAGGTTTCTGCTTATCTGTTACAGAATCACAGAATGGTAGGGGTTGGAAGGGCCGTCTGGAGATCATCTAGTCCAACCCCCCTGATAAAGCAGGTGCCCCCAGAGCAGGTTGCACAAGAACGCATGCAGGTGGGTTTTGAATCTCTCCAGAGAAGGAGACTCCACAGCCTCCCTGGGCAGACTGTTCCAGGGCTCTGTCACCCTCGCAGCAAAGAAGTTCTTCCTCATGTTCAGGTGGAACTGCCTGTGTTCCAGTTTGTGCCCACTGCCCCTTGTCCTGTCGCTGGGTACCACTGAAAAGAGTCTGACCCCATCATCTTCACACCTGCTCTTGAGATATTGATAAGCATTGATCAAATCCTCTCTCAGTCTTCTCTTCTGCAGGCTAAACAGACCCAGTCTCTCAGCCTCTCCTCATAAGAGAGATGCTCTAATCCCCTCATCATCTTTGTTGCCCTCCGCTGGACTCTCTCCAGTCGTTCCCTGTCTCTCTTGTACTGGGGAGCCCAGAACTGGACACAGCACTCCAGATGCGGCCTCACCAGGGCAGAGTAGAGGGGCAGGATCTCTTACCTCGACCTGCTGGCCACACTCTTCTTGATGCACCCCAGGATGCCATTGGCCTTCCTGGCCGCAAGGGCACACTGCTGGCTCATGGTGAGCCTGTTGTCCACCAGCACTCCCAGGTCCTTCTCTGCAGAGCTGCTCTCCAGCAGGTCAGCCCCCAACCTGTAGTGGTGCATGGGGTTGTTCCTCCCCAGGTACAGAACCCTACACTTCCCCTCACTGAACTTCACCAGGTTCCTCTCTGCCCAACTCTCCAGCCTGTCCAGGCCACGCTGAATGGCAGCACAGCCTTCTGGGGAGTCAGCCTCTCACCAAAGCTTTTTATCATCAGCAAACTTGCTGAGGGTACACTCTGTCCCTTCTGTTAGGGTGACTCAAGGCAACCATCTGCATCTCCTATTTAGTTCTGTGGGTACAACCTGCCAGTTAAAGAAAGAAAGGAGCCCTGAGCATGTGCATTACATCCTTTCATTTAAACAGGGGACTTGTTTTCACCCATGATGTGTCTCAACCATCCCTCTGGACTCTGAGCATCTTTGGGACCACCCTTGGGACTGCAGGGTAGAGCCAAAGTGAGGTTCAGATCGGGCCATTTCTATTCTACCCTGCTATATAGCTAGTAACTGCATTTGCACCATTCCCTCCACCTAAGGCGGAGCTGGCTAGGTGCTCTTACTAGGCTATGGCTTCTTACTTCCTTTCTAGAAACCCTTCTGGTAGCACCAAAAGAGGTTCGTCCTTGCTTCCTTCCTTTTGACACAAGGCTGATGCTCCCCAAGATATTTTGCTGTTCATTTATAATCACTTTGTGGACTGGGCGGTGCCCATGCACCACCCAGTAGATTTCAGTAAGGCACTGGTGGGAGCAGACAGAGCTGCATATGGAACTACTAGCAACTGATGTAAGGAACAGTCATACTCGCTCATGCACTAGGCGACAGACCTGAAATTGAAACAGTTATTTTCCCTGGATTACCTCTTTTTGTTCCCTCCCTTTGCTACAGAATAGGATTCTGGGAAGCACTCAGTAAACAAAAGAGAGAGGAGAAGTAAAGATACATGGAAAAGAAGATTCAGGAAATTTAGAAAATTTAGGGAAAAGGATTTAGGAAAAGAAATAGAGCTTCAGCTCAAGGTATTTGGTAGATGTCACAGTAGCAAGCCCTAAACAAGGCAAAATCAAAGCAGAAATCACCAATGATATTTCTGAAAATGGAAATTCTGGGGCCTTAACTGGATGAGGAAGGAACACTCATCTCTTTCTTGATTAGCCAAACCTCAGGAAGAGATCTGTGGCCCATTTAAATTACTACTATCTGAATTACATTTAATTCCCAGTTGACTACAAGCAATTGATTTGGTTTCATCACAGTGAAATCACTACGAATACTTTAAAAAAAAAAAAAAAAAAAAAAAGGAAAGAGTATGGGAAGACTTCTTGGCTCCTGCACAGACACTAGGGGGAAAATAAGGGCATGATAGCCTATAAGCAGTTACTAACTTAGCAAATTTCTCCTAAACTGAAATATTTTAAGAACAAAGTAAATGCTCATACAGCTAGGGACATTTCCACAAGATTAGAATGACCTTAAAACAAGATAATGCCTAAGTATATTTCGTTGACTCTGTTCCTTTAAAAGAAAAAAGTCTAATGCTATGAAATAGGAGTTCATTAGATCATTGCTTAGATCAGCTTTTTTTTAGTGTTTATTGATAGTTTCCACCTCCCACAGCCTCTTTATCAGACTGGCAAGGTTCTTGCTTATTTTTTTTCATTCCTCGTGGAATATAGGGATTTCAGATCATTTTCATCCTGTACTTAACTTTCTTCCCATGCTAGAATTAATCATTCTTTTTACACACTTGAAGAACTAGGAAAATGCACCACCTCAGATTTACCCATTTAAAGTAATTACCTTCAGTACGATCAATAAATGAGTACATTACAGACATGTGGATGTGGTTTTGTTTATTTAATATTCTTTGCCTGACCAGCGGTAGCATAATAGCAGGAATATTAAAAAGCAGCAGGGAACTAACATCACTCTACTTTTACAGGGCAAGCAAGTATTCTTACGGAAAAAGAGGAAACTTTCCCTGGAGGAAAAGTGTGTTCTTGGCAAGGCATTAAGCTGTGACTCAGGGTATCTAAAGTAATTTTCCTGTTCTGCCACAGATTTCCTCTGTTATCTTGTACAAGACTGCTTAGGCTGTGTACCTGAGCAAAAGATTAAAAATATCTTCCTTCCTTTGACTTCTGTAATGACTATTTATCATACGCTTTTCAAGGGAAAAAAAAATTTCATCTCTTTGTGCATGTCTGTAAAGAGAGGGACTGAACTGCCAGGCAGGCAGACGTAGCCTGTATTTGTCCCTCTGCTCATCATCAGGGGAATGTGAGATTCACTGCTGAAGTAAGTCACAGTCAGTAAGCACTGGTCAGTCCCCCAGGCTTTTGGACTAGACGTGTTAGATGCCCACAGAGTACTCACTACAGAGTGTTATGGTAGATTTTGGAGCAGAGCTCATACAGATTTCTGCCATTTGGAATACTTAACCAACAAACTGATGATTGTCATAAAGAAATTCTTTTTCTTGTTATTGCCACAATTAAGTCTTATACAATATTTTTCAAAAATACCACAGGGAAAAATAACAATGACTGTTAGGAAGCTATGTATTTTACTATGTCTAATTACAAATAGATACAGATATGCTTCTCAAATGCAGGCTTATTGTTGCTGTTAATTTCACAAGTTGAAATGAATGCTCTCTTGCTCTAATAGTTAAGCTTAAATTCAGAATTTTCCAATTTAAATTATATTTAAGCTAAAAAATACACATACAGACTTTAACAATTGGTCAGAAATACTACTTCTTGTTTGTCTTCTTATGGTGCCTACTAAAGGAGGAGTCTTTACAGAATGTCCAGTATTTCACATGACACCGGATATTCTAAACCTGGAATGGAAAAATAAGCTCGGGAAAAACAGTTCTAGCTGAAAAGCCTTTCTTTTTTTTTTGCTAGGAGTCAACATCTCCTGGTTCTAATAATGTCAGAATATGATCCAGAAAGGCAAAGTAGGATTAAGCCAGACTAAGACACCTACCTTTTGGTGTCTACACGAGAGTGTCTACGGGAACACTAGGTATCTAAGTTCCTACTATAATCAATGAAGATCTACCCAGTAAAGTCAGTGGTGACACAGGATTAGTTCAAATCACTCAAAATAGTAATCTGAATTTTTTTAGCTAAACTGCATTTTAAACTTTGTTAGCTGTATTGATTAGGTTTCCAATAATCTGGGCTTAATCCTGCCTTTTCTATCTCCAGTTGACTATTCCCCCACAGTTCGTGTTCTGTTCATGAAAACAGATGCCTTGTAATCATCTGGAAACCACTAAACAACTTGTGTAGCCTTGTAATAAGAAGCAGTGCAAGGTTCTGCTTCATGTATGGGCTGCAGCTGTCGTAGTTGTTTGTGTTTTGAACAACTTATATTTCTAGTCACACCTTCAGGGCTAATGAAGCCTTGAAATGGTAGATGTACAGCGCATGAGGCAAGGTCTACACACAAAAGACACTTACTACACTGCCCATAAAATCTTGCCCAGAATGCTGCAAAATTATGATCTAAGATAAAATAATGATTCAGTATCACAACCAGATGCAACATCAAATCACAAGTCTTGATCAAAAAGTGTCAGAAATCTCATCTCAGCTTCTCCTCCCTGACTGATGTTCTCCAAGTCGTTAGCATCAGCACAGTACGGACCCTAACTAGCTAGCTGTCAAATGTGTCTTGGTCATTCCTGGGTGCTGGCCTTAGTATTTAGTCTTGTCGGTTGACACAGTGATAGAAAGCAGAGCGTCAGTAGAACCGTAAAAGCACTGCAATCCTTTCCACACTGCTACCCTCTCTTGTGGCACAACACAGAGATGGGATGTTCAGCACACAACTTGATATGAAGTGCGCAAAATATGAGTGAAGCGTGACATTCATAAACTGTGCCGTGAGTAAAGTAGCACCAACCACGTTAAATGATGTTAACACTGTCAGTGATGGTCCATACTGTTTGAGGCTTACACGTGAAACATCTTCAGCCAATCTCCACACAAGGTGACACAAAGTTGACATTTTTAGAGGTCATGTAGGAAATTTAGAGGTTCTACGTATTCTGGGGTGAGTTTTGCCACTGCTTTGAAAGAGAAAGATTATGAAGGCCCAATAATCAGGTGGACACGAAGGAAAGTATCGAACAGTGAGTTTGGGGACTGAAGAGTCTAGGAGATCGTAAGCCTAATAATTATTTCTTCCAACTTAATGTTTTCTTTGGCATGCTTACAGAATTACTGTGGTCTCCTACTGAACATTCAAAGCTGGAGAACTCCCCATCTGTTGCTGTTAGCTGTGGTCCCAACTGTTCACGTTTTCAGGAGTGTGCCAAATCATTGAGTCACTCATTTATTATCTCCAGCATACTGTTTTCAAAAGCATTTAGGGAGCTCATTCTCACAAAGCCATTGCCGAGGCAAATCCTTGATATCGGTGAAGGCTTTAAAAGGGAAGTTTGGATTTTTTTGTTGTTGTTATTTATCTTTGCAGGAGGTGATAGAACTATGTGTAAGTCAGGCTCACGAAAATTATGTTTTCATCCTTTATAATGAATTTATTTTATCTATCTTGTCAAGCAACTCATCTGGAACTTGTCTTCTCAATTTAGTTACTTGCCCTCAGCAAATGATTTAGGATTATCATTGAATATCCTGAATTGTAATTTATATTAATTACATGTTTATGATAGTGCCAACAGATGCAAAGTGTGAGACACTGTGGAAATAAATATAAGATGCAACACCAAAAGGTTGCAAAACTAAATAGAACATTGATTTGCTATTTGTTCTTCAGTACCTTACTCAATCTCTTACATCATTTTTGTGTGTGTGTTTGTTACAGTTCTCCTTAAAGTCTAGGTTCTTTAAACTTGGCACTTAGTAGCAAGTCACTGACCTAAAGCGCGTACTGTGTTCCACAAGTGTACCTGCAAGATCCAATACCCTTACACAACTACAGATGCATATAATCCAAGCAGACATGTAAACGTATGCTTTTAATATTCAAATTCACTCATATAGCCAGCTATCAATACCTCAAAAATAATTTGACTTAAAATTACATGTATATGATAGGATAAAGCATGCAGCATCTTTCAGGAATCTTTCTTCATTTCAGAAGAGATCAGAATCTATTCCCTTCTAATCCAGTTCAGGCTAACACTAGGAAGACTAAGGCTGTCATTCTATATGGTACCATTCAAATATAATATGGACATCCAACCAAGATCTGAAGGCAGAATATGCCACCTGACACTTTATCCACACCAACAGGCCATCTCAGCTCAGATGTCCATTGTGCAAAAAAGAGATACAGGGCTTCTAGATCCCAGCTGGCTCATGCAGGATCAATTTGGATTTGCCTTTACTGCACTTCAGAAGGTTACTGTATACACATAACCTTGTATAGTGGAATAGAAATATCTTATATTAAGAATATTTATGTCTCATTACCATAGCATGTGCAGACTTCAGTCCATAATTAAGCAAATATTTTTGTGCTTTTCTGTAGCTGAAGAACTAAGGCACTGAGTGATTCTGTGACTTGTCTTAAGTCCAGTAGGTTTGAAGTTAATGCATAACATCAGCTACTGGTCTATCACGTGATACTTCTCTTTCCATATACCTTTACAATAAAAATTTACATTACAATATGAAGCATTGCAGGTAGTTTGGCCAAGGCTGTCAACTATGATTTTTTTTTGCCTATGAAACTTTTCTAATCATTACAGTCAAAGGAACTATTTCATCCATGTAACATGGTCCTCAGACCATCAAGTACAATATTTTATATGAGAATAACAGTATTGAAGCCAACAAAATTGTCAGAAAGATGCCATTATGCACATCTGCAGGATTTGTAACAAACTAGTTCTACAAGCAATAAATCTTACTCCTCTCCAAAATATTCCATTGGCAATCACACTTACAGCTTTGTGTTACAGCCCTGCCTCAGTCCTTTGCCACAGACACCATGTCACATGTCTGTTTCTGATGTAGTACCTCTCTAAAATGACACGATCATGGCCTTCCTGCCTCCCGCTTACATCAGAATACATCTAGCCCATATGATCCATGAATACTTATGTGAGAAAAAAAAGTCAAAAGACTCAGGACTATAACAGTAAGACCCAGACAATGCTGTGAGCATGGAAACAATGGGTGTGTATTCTAAACCAGCTACTGTCACAGCATGAAGTGAACAGCATATGGAACTTGCAAGATTTGGATAACATTAACACTTACCCAAACCCTCAATGGTAGGACTTGGAGCTCAAAGGCTGCTTCTACAAGTTGCAGGCAAAATAATAATTTCATTTATCTTGTTGCCATTACCATATTTCTTTCACGTCACTACATGATCAGCTAAAGTTGAGTGAAATCAACTGTTGGAGACGCACAAATAAAGCATTAGCCTGAATAATACACCATAATCTTGGTACTGTCTGCTATTGCCCAAAATGAAAAAAAAAAAAGAAAGCTTGACCTATATTACCTTAATTACTTCTATAACCTTAGTTTCCAAAATAAAGTAACAAAGAATATCCCTCTTCAGGGCTTTTTTTATTTCTAGGTAGACCATATTTCTGTGCATGATTCAAAATGACATGGCAGGACTTATGCTAGGACCTTGCACTAAAATGCTGTTGTCTTGACTTTTTAGTCAAATAGTGCTACAGCCAAAGTCTTCAGGGTGAGATGCCCTCCTGAGCAAAGAGTGGGAACTGTGGGATGAGGGAGCAGGGAAGTCTGCCATCCGGCAGTGAGGGAGAAAGGCTCCCAACCAACAGGACTTTCCACTCCATACTACGGAGGGGTCATTGCCCTCTGTAGTAGGTAATCAGCTACCTTCAATTGCTCATAATGCATCGAGATCTACACCTGGTGCATGAACACAGCTCTGTTGGCTTCAGAGACAAGTCCATTTATCCAGCTAAGGATCTGGCTTAAAGTCAACCAAAGGAAAACAGGCGTTTTTCAACAAGTTCTCTGATGATATAACTGCATAGCACATAACTGGAAGAGGCAAGTCCTTCACTCTAAATCCAAACTATGTTTCTGCACAGTAAAGTGAGAATACGCCTTAGTTCCAGGACCAACACGGGCCTGGATGCAGAAGCTCCCATAGCAGGGCTTGTATTTTCTAGCATAGTAATTCTAACTTGTTTCTTACAAGTTTTTAGTTTGGAAGTCACATATAATTGCTAGCCTTATGTGCGTGTAAGGGAGGGATGCTTTAGTTATAATTAGCGTAAATAATTACAGGTACATAAAAAGACGAAAACCAAAAATGTCTCATAAGAAAGCGTTCTTTGTGCCGTGTGTTCCAAATTGATTTTCAGTTCACACAACCTCTTTCATTTCTCCAATTACCAATCTCAGCTTAATTTGGAGAAAACATACCCAGCAGGTGAAGATGAGAAAAGGGCACTTGCTTCTCACAAACATTGTAAATCTCTTTTTTTTTTTTTTTAACACTGAACCATAATCTGCACAGATGATCAGGTAATTAAAGCGTAATGGAATGCAGGGTAAATTATAATGACTGGTATGGCTTAGGAAAAAAGGCTTTGGAGCAACATATTAATGCACGAGAACAGGAGGCAGTTATTACGCCTTACCAGGCCACTGACAGATGGCTACAAATTATAAACCATTAAAGAATTTTAAAACTGAATTGGGCATAGTAATCTTCATAAAAGAACCACGAAGGAAATTCTTTATCCTAATTGAAACAAAGGGATAGTTGTGCCTCAAACTGCAAGATGTAATTGTCTAGTCATAGGGAAAAATGTATTATTCATCTTCTCCTAAGGCATCGAATCCCTTCGTAAATATGATCCTCTGTATACTGAAGAACATACCAGTTGCTTTAGGTAAATCCCTGTCATTGTGGCCATTAAATTTCAAATTAGTCTTAAACAGCCATCCTTTTTCTCAACTGTACAACAATCCAGAGCAAATAGCCTGTGACAAACCAACACTGCACGAGAAAATATAGGGGCAGCCAATATGTGTATATTGGCATTGCTGTTGCTGTCTCAAGCCTTTGTGCAGACTGAGAGGTGACCACGTCAAACTCTGAACCCATCCTCTGAGAGGAGGCTTTTGGAACAAGCACAGAAGATTTTGATTCAGCAAACCTATTTGTGGAATAAAGACTTGGGAAGCAGACAAGGGAGTTAATGCAGCTGTCCGTTCTTACTCATTTAAAAGCTATAGCTAAATGAAGAGCTTCACAAAACGGTTTCAGATATGCATAGCTGAGTCTAATAAATATTTATTTTATTAGTAATTCTTAGAGTAGGACTTCACTGCAACGTAACATTACTAAGATTCTTTCTTAAATAATCCCTCCAAGTAAAATTTGGCTGACAATCCTATTTCATTCCTTCCTTTGGCACCTTGCTTAGATTTTCGTCTTAAGTAGAACTTTAAGACACACTTTGGCAGAAAGCTTCCCTGCACAGAACATCCCACTTAAAATTTAATAGCTTGCTGCCTCCACTAATCAAAGCTGGAAGAGTTTACATTAGTGTTTTAAGACCAGAGTCCATGGTTCATTAAAACCCAGCTTCACTGGACTTAAATCAGAGGTGAATGCAAATGAGTGCAAGGGAGACTGAGTTGCTATTACTTTTATTTCTTTCCTACTCCCACAGAATCTGATTCATACAGATTGCAACCTTTACACCTGACCTTTGTAATTTGGCCCACTATGTGTGAGAACAGAGTTATCTCTGCTGTTAAATATTTTATACAATTCCAAACTGAAGGAGAATACAAGAAACTCAAGGACTATTCTTTTAAATTAATGCCATTCTGCTTCGACTATCTCACACCATTCTGCTAGACTCTGAACAAGTACATTCTAAAACCCTAGTGTAAGCACAGCGATCCAATCTCAAAAATGCTATAAAACAAGGTTGTAATATATATAGCCTAAGAAATGCAGATTGTATACTACAGGATGTTAAAAAGATGTAAATTCCCCTACTTAAACTTCAACAGAGCATCTCTGAATTTGGCTTACGAGTCCAGAAAAATCACTCTCATAATGTATAGTTCTATCATAGGACTTTCACCACTGTAGATTATCATGATTCTTCTTCCCCGTATTTCTGACTCACCGTGTGAAACTCCACTCTACGTACACTGAAACTTAAATTCTTTGCAAGTGTGTTGTTGGCATCAACAAAGCACTAAGTTGAACTATCTAAACATTTTGTCTGAAAACAAAATCAGCTCAGACCATGACTATTTAGGACTCTAATTTACCTCTGTGAGTAGTGTTATTTACTACACAAACATTACACCTCCCTAAGGCAGAATTCAATTTCCTAAACAAAGGTCTCAGATTGTCATCTGTACACTGTTCAGCACCTCAGAGCTGCCTCCACATCCAATCTGTCTCCACCCTGTATCTCCCTTGTCTCTACAGATTTACTTACAAGAGTTACAAAACTCCTTCAGAATAGGAAGACTCTCTCAAGAGAGCAGAATCTTTCTCTGCTGTCCTCCAACTAGAATGGGATTAGACAGGGTTCACGCAACATCTGTTACACCAGACGGATTTGTCACTGACCAAGCAGAATAAAGTTATTGTAAACACTGCAGGAATCAAGTAATGCATTTAATGCTCAGAGGCTAGATGCGGCTTCCTAGTTTACCTTGACATGTTCTAGCAGAAAGAAATCATGAGGTCCAGAAGCGCTAGTGATGGAAATACTTCTTAAAACTGCTTTATTTTGCACAGTTTTTCATCTTGATTTGTCTATCAAAAGTGTTAATTTTCTGAACAACACTTCATTTTATTAGTTAATTCATTGATTCTGATTAAAATAATCAAAAAATTATATGATTAATTATGGAAATCATATTCATCCAGCTGATGTCAACACATTAACTTGTTGTCATGTCAATATTCACCTTGCAATTTTCCATATGCAAACAATTCTATCAAACACAAATATATTGTTTTTATTTGTCTTTAACTAAGGCTGCCACCTTACTGGCAAGAGGAATTCTGTGTCAGTGTACCTAGTATACAACTCAATTACATCAGGTGTGTTTCTTAGGTCAACATTTTTCCTGATTGCATTTCTGTAAAGTTAAGAGTTGAGTTTCTCATTTAATCTCCTTGATTCAGTTGGACAGATTGTGATATAGATTAGAAGGATCCTTTGCCAGGAGAATATTTGATTCTTTTGGTAGCCAGCACAAAGAAAAACATTTTATTACTCCAAAAGCAGGACAATTTCTTACCTAAATTATTTCAAACCTTACGTAACCAAACTGCAAATGGGGTCTATTCCATCCGTGGCTGGTGGAGAGTTCTCTCTCCAATGGAACCAGCCTGCTTTGAAAGTTCTAACAACTTTGATTCTCTTTCTTTCCATAAAAAAAGGCCCAAGAGTTGTGCTGCCATCCAGGGGGACCTCAACAGACTGGAGAAATGGGCTGACAGGAATCTCACTACGATCGACAAAGGGAAGTACAAAGTCCTGCATCTGGGGAGGAACAACCCCATGCACCACTACATGCTGGGAGTCGCACAGCTGGAAAGATGGTGGACACCACGTTGACCACAAGACAGCAATGTGCCCTTGTGGCAAGGAAGGCTAACGGTATGCTGGGCTGCGCGAGGAGGAGTGCTACCAGCAGGTCACTGGGGGTGATCCTTACCCTTAACTCAGCACTGGTGAGACCACACCTGAAATACTGTGTCCTCAGTACAAGAGAGACACAGACATACTAGATGTAGTCCAGCAAATGGTCATGAAGGTGCTGAAGGGAGTGGAGGATCTCTCCTATGGGGAAAGGCTGAGAGAGCTGGCACAGTTCAGCCTGGAGAAGAGCAGGCTCGGGGGGAACTCATCAATGTATATAAATGCCTGAATGACCTTCCAACCTCAACCATTCTATGATTCTGTGGAAAAAGTGTCAATAACAGCTTCCCTAGCTGCTCAGACCTCAAACTGGGTTTCTGAATTGTAGGATTAACAATCCTTTTCCAGGACAGCAAGTTCTGTCTCCAGCTACTAAAGGCAAGAAAATGTTATTAAAGGAAATGATGAGATCAGTCTGCGTGGTGCGTTAGCCTCAGGTAGCAGCCAAACTACCACCCAACTGCTCGCTTCCCTGCTTCCTTCCAGTCAGCAGGACAGGAGAAGAAAACAGGACAAACAGGAATGAGAAATCTCACGGGCTGAGACAAAGGCAGGGAGATTGCTTACCAATTACTTTGACAGGCAAAACAGACTCAAAGCAGGGAAAATTAATTTCTTGCCAAGTACAATAGCTGTTTAATTACCAATTCAGGTAATGAGAAACAAATATAAACATTAAAACAACGTCTTTCCCCTACCCCTCCTCTTCCCAGGCTCAGCTTAACTCCTTCGCTGCCAACTTCTACCTTCCCCTCGCCCCGAGTGGCAGAGAGGGGTGGGGAATGGGATTCGGGGTCAGTACATTACAGCTCCTCTCTGCTGTTCCTTCCTCCTCACTCTTTTCTCTGCTCCAGGGTGGGCTTTCCATGGGCTGCAGTTCCTTTAGGCTGTATCCACCTGCTGCATCATGGGCTGCGTGCTCCATCGGCCGCAGTGTGGATATCTGTTCCACCATGGAGCACCTCCTTTTCCTCTGACCTTGTGTTCCCTCTGCTGTTTCTCACTCTTCTGTTCCTTTCTCCTCTCCCGGTGCCATTTTCTGCCCTTTCTTACACACACTTACCCCAAGGCGCCACCGCCTTGGCCGCAGGGCTCAGCCTTGCCCTGCAGTGGGTCGGCTGGAACCGTCTGTGTCCGGCACGGGGCAGCCTTGGCCTCTCCTCACAGAGGCAGCCCTGCAGCCCCCCTGCAGGGCACCTGCACCCAACACAGCTTGGCATAATCTCTCCCATTTTGGAAAGCTATGTTGCGTTTTAGCCCTTTTCACCTTCAATTCTTCAATTATTATTTTCTTCAGAATTACTCCTAAAACATCGCACACCATTGAATCCAGACATCAGGGTTTGTAGCTGCCTGATTAATTTGTTTTCCCTTTCTTCAATGCTAAATGTGCAAAAGCATGAGAGAAACAGTTATGGAATAGCTGTAAGTACCAAGGGACAGAAACAACAGTTACCAGGGGACAATCTTACGAAGCTCGGATACCAGTCATGGTACTGGTTTAAGAAGCTAGGATGGGCTGTCACTGTGTAAGTACAGAGGATCAGCACTGCTTATCATTAGACAGTCCTCTAGGTGTATAAGTAAATCTTAAATAATTCCATGTAGGTAAAACAACCCATTAGAAATGGATGTTGATTTACTGTACAATACAGGAGGAGAAAGGACAGTTCTCCGTTTCAGGAAGAGATTAATTCTCTGGAAACTGACAGCTGTTATTATTTAAAGCCTTAGTTTCACTTTACAGTAGTCTTAGAAAAGTCAATAGAACTATTTGCACAGGAAAACGAGCAAATTTTCTTATTAAATCTCATTCACTGGTTCGTGTCTCACTCGGTTTTATTATCTGTCAGTATAGCTTTTGACTTTTTTCCCCCAAAATACAGAATTCCAGGGCTCTGAACCTTCTACCAGTTACCAAAATCAATAACCTGCTTTAGCAAGATTAACAGTGAAGATAAATAGTAAACGAAATAATCTCTTTTCCTCTTAATCTCTTTTTATTTGGTCACGTGAAACTGTTATGATTGAAGAGTGTGCCAGAATACTTGTACTTTATGAGCACAACATCATGTAGATCAAGAAAAATTTATGGAAGTTGCTTTTACACACCATATAGATATGAGTTATTTCCATTTATTCAGATTTACGATTTCTGATGGTTATTACATATATCAAACAAGCATACTAAAAGTAAAGGTCTCTTTAGGTCTCTAAAGGTCTCTTTATTAATTTCAGCCAATGAATGTTGCATAAATGTATTACCCATCCAGGAGCAGAAGTCAAAGTCAGGACTTCTCTCACATAAGAAGCTGTAAAAGCCGAGTAGGATATGCAGTCATGCCACACCTACAGGCACAAGGAGTCTTGAACTACTTCGTGACAGTGACAGATCTTCAAGGGCAGAGAACTGAACTCTTTTTTCCCCCCTACCATTCATCCTCGAACCGTTTTGTGGTGTGATATTCTCCACGGGCATAGGAGATGGGACTGGGAACACATGGGATTGAAACCCTGTGAGCTGAGAAAGAGAAATTAAACTGAGTCATGTACATGCTGGATAAGTGCCTTACACACAAAGTTGAACTATACAAGAGAGGAAATCCAGCTAGGTCCTCCTGTACCATGAAACAAACAAACGAAATAGTGATCCTAGTTTCGTTATTTGGAAGAAACCAACTAAACACCAATCTTCAGGACACAATTCCCAAGTCAGTGGAGTTTCCAGGAGAGTGTAATACAAGATGCACGTTGTTACACTCAAAATTTTCTTAAGGATAGAAAAGAACATACCATTCATGTGGAGCTAAACGATTTTTCTTAGGCCAGCAGAAGCAAACAAGGAGATAATTTTGAATGTTATCATGGTATAAAGGGCTATGTCTACCCTATTGTGGAAAACAGGTAGAAGGGTGAGCTAAGGTGACAGTACTTGCTGGCAGGAGTGCTCTTTGGGCCATCTGATGGTGTCCCTGGTGTTTCTGTGGGGGACTGGACCCTCAAGAGCAGCACTGGCCAATGCTTCTTGTCAGGCCCAGTCCTCTTAGCCTTTCATCTTCCCACACTGTGACAGCAGATCTCCCTTGCATGTGACCTGCTGCAAGAGCAGGTAAGACCTTTAGGCTCTATGTCTGTCTATTTTAGTGGCCTGCTATCCAGCCTGACTCCCCATAATGCACACAACTGTAAAATGAAAACTTCATGAATTGTTTTGATTCCACTGAATTTTTCCCTAAAGGAAGGACATAATCTCTACCTGTAAGTAACTTTCATTTTGGGAGTGACAGGAGCTTAACAGTTCGTGTTAGAAACATGACCTTTAGCTTTTGTGTTATGGACATCACTTGTCACGTATTGTGAACTATCTAAGCAGTGCTTGCGTTTCTTGATCAAGCCTTGACAATGTTTCAATCAGACAATGAAATAAATAGCACTGCTGCCGAACTAGAAACTGACCAGAAGTGTAAGTCCAGATCAGCAAAACATTAATTAATCAAATCAAATCAAATCAAAACTCCATGGCTTAGGACCAAATCTACTAGTGTAAAGCTAACTAGAGAAAAACGTAAAATGGAGAGAAAGGAAGGAGAACCTGAGCTGGATGTCACTGGGTTTTAATCCCTGTGCTAGTGCCCATGACGGCTGCCTCCCCTTCTCCAGCTTCAGCTCTGGGTTTGGTCCCACGGGGGAGGGAGTGACACACACAGCCCCTTCGCTGCCAGTCACTGCCTGACAAACCATAGCTGCCTGTGTGCCCAGGGCCAGGGGCCACTGCAAGGCTACTGCTGGCAGCCTAGGAGAAGAAAATAAATGAGGAGAAAAGAGCCCACCATGAGCATCACCTGAGAACAACAGGATGCTGATGGTTTGTCATAACACCTTGTGCCCCTCTGCTCCAGGAAGCAGGAAGCTGTCAGCCTGTGCTGTCCAAGCTACGTTGGAAGGATGAGCATGACACACAAGAAAAAGGGTCTGTATTTGTCGAGTTTTTTGGGTAAGAGCATTAAAGAGGCATTTATTTTTATTTTTGAATCAATGCGGGCAATGAGTTTCGGTATTCCTGCAAATGGACTAACAATAAATGCTTGTTTTATTTTGATTAGACTGTTCAAGTATTCACTGGCCTAACAATAAGTTCTTTGTTCTGTGTGTGTATATATATAGATATAGATATGTGTGTGTGTGTATGTATAATGTGTTCCCTTTTGACCACAAAAAGATTTTGAGTGCATCATCTGCTGTTTCTTGCCTGGAAGAACTGCGTGTCAGCTTCTTTGCCATAAGGGAGCTTATTTCAGCTTCCTGACTGCTTCTGTGAAGCACACCTTTGTGAGGGCAATGGTCTGCTACAGGGACCAGACACAAAAACCCAAGGCTAAATAAATTAGCTGTAACTACTTGGGAAGGGTCCAAAAGAAGCAGGAATTGAACTGAGATAGTAGTACTCCTGCATGGTACTTTTCATCCCTGAGGCTTCCAAGGCATTTTTCCTGTGAAATTTGTGTATTAATTATTCATTAAATTCTGTGTTCATCGTCCTGACCATTGAAACACAGTAGTTATTCCACAGGACACAGCAACAGCCAACAGAGAGCGTGGGTAGAGAAGTAAATTGTTAATTACATGAGAAGCGAATCATAATGCAGAACATAGTTACACAGATAAATGTATTCCCCAGCTCAAAACCAGCATCTCCAGCAACATATCGCCTGTGAAATTGTCCCATGTATCAATTCGTTAATAAAAATTGTGTCCTATTGAATCACTGACACTTTTTACAGCACATTGTACTTCATGGCCATAAAGCTCTTAAGGAGCATGACCTATCAGTAAAACCCTTGCAATGAAAATAATCTTTCCCTTAGATTAATTTGTAATGAAACTCTTCTATTTTGATATTTTGAAGACATTTTGATACCTGGAATTGTGAATTAACTGAAACTTTCTCAGAGGCCACAGATTTCCATCAGAAAGACAAATTTTCAAGAACAGTAATCGAGTTCTTGGCATTTAGTACAACAGCATTTTAATATGATTGGACATGCCCTGGGAGAAGAAAAACACCATTTCCCCCTCCTCGGTTGGAAGAAAAATGATGAAGGAGAAAGTTGCAAAAGAAGCCACAATGCCAGCTTTGTCAGGGAAAATTTACATCTCTACAGTTTTAATATAAAAGGCTGTCTGCATTTTTCCATTTGCAGATTTTCATGTCTGAGCTGGCAACTTGCCTGAAGGACCGATCCTCTGACAGAATTATTGTCAGGGAGGTCAGCTGTAAATTTCAATCAGTCAGCGCAGGGCACAAGGAAAACATTGTCAGGAATATTTCCCTGCAGCTTGGCATCAAATATAAACACTGAATGTATGGCTCTAAGTGTAAATCTTCAAATAATAATTCACCCTGGAAATTGATAATTTTAAATTCTCAATACAGCCTGCTACTTAGGTACAAAGTCTCCACTGATAGCTGCTTTTCTCTGTTACAGAGAATAATTTTGCCACACTTACTGGAGTCAATGGAACTTCGAAAAGAGAAAGCAAACATTATTTTATTACAGATATTAAACCCCAGGAATTACTGTGATAATCACTTGCTAAGCAGTCAATTAAGAGGAACTATGATTATAGACATAGGAATTATATCGTACAATAATATAAATTGTATCTAAAATAAGACTAAAATACAAAATTTGCATCCAATTTTGGGTATTGCCAGCTCATAGATTTTAATCATGGGCCTTTATCTTAAAATTTTTAGGTTTGACATTGTCTGAATGCACCAGAATATTACTACCAATTTAAATTAAGTTTAAAAAGCAAAGCCAGAAAAAAGTCAGGGGGGAAAAAAAATGTATTCCTAACCCTTCTGGTTACAGGCAAAAGCTTGGAAATGTGCCACAAAGCAAGAAGGGTCAAAAGGGTATTGTCAGAAAGCATATATCTGAATGTGTTATGACACATCTAAATGTATCATCACAAGTAACTCCTATTACTAAACTCATGTCATAATTTTCCAAGTCCTGACTCACAGCTTTTAAGGTCTCTGAAAGAGCAGGTTGGGAATTTCAGTCCCTACAAGGCTCGGCAGTATTCAGCCCTAAAACATTCTTTCAGGCCTGTCCCTTCGTATACACTTCCAAATTACAATCACAGTAGAACTGAGATATGTAGGCAAATTGAGAAACGACAGCAATTCCTTTAAAACTCTGCCTTGTTGAAAACATCCTCACAGAGATCCCACTTTGCTTTGGAGATGGGAAGCAGCTTGCAAAATTCAAAAGCGAGATTGTGGGCCAGGAAGTGTAATAGGGACGAGTAAAGGCCATTGCAAGGGTAGGGGTAGCTGCTGCCACCTCACTCAGCAATCGAGCATGTCACCTCTGTGCATTTCAAGACAGTTCAAGAGCAATTCAAGGCAAGCTCTGTTGAACTTGCTCCAGTTTATTTACATCTTTCTTGTACTGGAGTGGTCAAAACTGCCCATGATATTTCAGATGTGATGTAATAAGTGCCAAGTAGAGGAGGACAATCCAGCACTCTAACTATTGGCTGCGCTCCTACCAATACAGCTCTGGATGTTGTTGGCCCTTACTGCTGCCAGGGTCACTGCTGGCTCACGCTCGGCTCCCTGCTCACCAGCACCCCCAGGGCCTTTGTGGCACAGCTGGTCCCCAGCCATGCAGCCCCAAACTGTGTCATAGCAAGATGGATTTTCTTCTCAGGTGAAGGACTTGGCGTTTGTCCTTACTGAACTTCATTAATGGGACTATTGCCCCATTCCTCCAGCCTGCCTGCATCCCTCTGGCTGGCAGCCATGCACTTGAGCATATCGACTAGTGCCACCCAAGTTTGGTGTCATCTACAAACTTTATGAGCAAGCACCCAGTTGCTTTCTCCAGGGTGACAGATAAAGGTATTGAACAGGTGAGTCCCATCCTGCTTTCTGCAGGTTTCCAGACGCCTTCAGTGCAAACCACTGTATGTGCTGGCTGCACTGGGACTTCAACCACGTAGAGTCATCTGTATGTCCCTTTGGGAAGGCATAATCTCAAATAGGGGAAGTGGAATTAACAATTCTGAGCCGAGCTGGGAAAGAATTTGTGAGAAATCTTTCTAGGTTGTTCTCCCACAACAGTAACAAAAGCGCTGAATTATGGTGTGAGTGCAGATCAAGGCCTCGACCCATAGCACAGCCCCCACTATGGGCAGCAGTTTATCACTCCAATCTCTGTAACTCCAAGAGTACAGAGATCAGCTTTTAGCTACCTTTGCACATTCTCCCTTAAATACTGAAAGGGCAAGCACCTCAGGCAGAAAGCTAAAGGCAGTGTATGTAAAACCTCACAGATCAGTTCAAACACAGCCCTCCCAGTGCAAGGGAACTTAGAAACAGGTTCTCACAAGGTCTGAAAGGGAATTATTGAAAGAAGTTCTCATAAGGGTTCTCATAGCACTGTACAGCTAAGTTCAGCCCTGCTCTGCTGACACAAACACAAGGCTTATGTTAACAAGATAAGCCAAACTGTTTTCACTTCTACTTACCACTTAAGACAAAAATAAATTCTGTGGTTCTTTCTGTCCTCTGAGTACAAAAGTCCTGTCTTTCTTGGTGGTCAGTGGATTCAGGCAATACAAACTGAAAGACAAAGGCGGTTGCTACTGGATTAAGAGGTCTTTATGTCCTGCTCTGCTCCTCTCAGAAAAAATAATCAACATTTCTTGGATACATACAAGAGCTAGGACAAAAGCTCAGTACCGAAGTTCCCCTACACCAACAAGAGAAAGGCCATCCAGACAGGATGGAAAAAAGGATACCTTATTTAAAGACTGTCATCCTCCTTCAGGGCTGGGGACACGGAGGGGGTATTTGACTTTGCAGTGTTGGGCCAGGATCTTCAATTGACCAAAGCCTTGAAGCGAAACTATGTCCCTTAACCATGAGCCAGCAATGTGCCCTTGCACCAGGAAGGCCAATGGCATCCTGGGGTGCATCAAGAAGATTGTGGCCAGCAGGTCAAGGGAGGTGATCCTCCCCCTCTACTCTGCCCTGGTGAGGCCACATCTGGAGTGCTGTGTCCACTTCTGGGCTCCCCAGTTCAAAAGAGACAGGGAACTACTGGACAGAGTCCAGCGGAGGGCAACAAAGATAATGAGGGGAGTGGAGCATCTCTCTTATGAGGAAAGGCTGAGAGAGCTGGGTCTGTTCAGACTGCAAGAGAGAAGACTGAGAAGGGATTTCACTAATGCTTATCAATATCTAAAGGGCGGGTGTCAAGACAATGGGGCCAGGCTCTTTTTGGTGGTGCCCAGCGACAGGACAAGGGGCAACGCGCACAAACTGGAGCACAGGCAGTTCCACCTGAACACGAGGAGGAACTTCTTTACTGTGAGGGTGACAGAGCCCTGGCACAGGCTGCCCAGGGAGGTTGTGGAGTCTCCTTCTCTGGACATGTTCAAAACCCACCTGCACACATTCCTGTGCACCCTGCTCTGGGGGCACCTGCTTTAGCAGGTGGGGTTGGGCCAGATGATCCCCAGAGGTCCCTTCCAACCCCTACCATTCTGCGATTCTATGATTCCACTGTGCACCCGGTGTAAGTCAAAAACCATTTTATTAGGACACAATTAACATATGATATATGTTTCTATTAATAGCAAAAATTCATCTACAGAGGGAAAAAGATTTTCTTAAGACTGTTAACAAGCACATTCCCCGCCAACAACATACTCACATGGAGAACATGAACTGCAGTGTCCCCACATAGTCTCTCTCTCAGCCCATCCTGCCCTGCAGACCAGCATGTTCCCTGGGAGCGCATGGCCCAAGTTGTTCTTGAGAAAGCCACATGAAAGCCTCTCCTCGTGCTTTTAGGGTTCATATTTGAAGCAGGCTGCAGCCACAAAATGTCTGTTTCTCCCTTAGGTACATCAGCTTTTTTTTTCTTCTTTAAAAAAAACATATAATAGTTCTTACCATCACAAGAAAACACACAGAAAGGGGAAGGGCTGGCACGTCTTACATCAAGGGGAGTCAGATGAGAGGGAGAGGTCCCAAGTAATTATGGTCTCATGCTGTGTCCCAGCCTCAAGACGTATTTTAAGTGGACCAAGAGCCCATTTTTTACAGTAGGGTGCTATGGATTGCTGGTGAGAATATTGCTATATGCAGTACTTGAATTAGGAACTAGAAATAAATTAAAGTTTCCACCCTTTGTTTAACAGAGTTCATGAAAAATCCCTGTAAAAGCTATTACAAAGCAGGCACATTTTTGAAGAATGTTTTCCCTGTGCTTGCAAGGTGGAAGCAAGCTTGGTAAAGTAATAATGTTTATATAGTTTTCTTTCTGCTGAAGGGCTCAATTATTAAAGTTATGCTAATAAAGCCCACTTCAACCATCTGAATAGTCCCCTAATACATCAGTTAGGGGAACAATTTATCACAGTGCCATTTTGGAACCTGGCCAATAGACAGAAGAATGTTACCACATAACAGAAAAAATTTATAGCGTCAACTCCTTTTTGTTTCTTTTGCATCACTATAAATAAGACTTCATATATTTTGAATAAGATTAATCTTAAACAATTTTCTCTCATCTCCTTACGTTAAGTGTTCAGTGGTCACGATGAGGTTAAACCCCTGAAGTGCAAGATGAGTTTCTGCTGTTAAACTTCTAGCACAGTATTCAGGCAGCCAGGCACGCACAGGTTGTGATTTGCTGGTAACAGGCTGCCTGAAAAAGAGTTTAGCTTGAACCAAGTATGATTTGCAGAAAGGATTCAAGCGTACTGTGTCAGTAAGTAAACAGATCAGACAGAAAAAGAGACCTATCAGGGTGTATCTATACTGAAAAGTAGTGCTGCACAGCAGGAGATTTGTAGAGAGAAATATTTGGTGCTAAGAACATGATACATGTCCACAGTGTTTGCATTTTGAAGGTTTTAGTTCAGACTACCTGTCACAGTTTAAAGCTGGCTGGCTATTAAACGGATGACAAGTGCTCTTTGTTAACCTCCTCCCTCTTCAAAAAGGGGGAAAGAGAAAAGGGAAAGAGACTCAGGGGCTGGAAATTTAAAACAGCTTTAATCTAACTACAATAATAATAGTATTAGAAAGAATAATAATTAAATATATACAAATATATATAAAACCAATATCGAGCTCCCCCCTCACTGACAATACATCACCCAGATGCTGTGGGTCATGCCCCAGGAAAGTCCCAGACTGTACTCAGCAGGAGGCAGGAACTGCATTCAGGAATGCTCTGATCAGCATCGAAGGCAGAATAATCAGGCAAAGTAGTCGTCCTCCTCCAACACTTGAGCAAGGAGCTGGGCAGAGCAGGAGACCAGTATCCTGCAGCACCACTAGAACCCCCACTAACAGCCCCACGCTGGGCTGCAATAGGCTCCTGGGCCACAGGTGTGGGTGGAAGCACGAGGGGAGGCTGCTTAGGGCCCATTAGAGCCCATTAGTGCCCTCGGGCTCCTGGCCATAAAGGGAGAGGGAGTGACTCTTGTGATCTCTCAGCTTTATACTGAGTATGATGTGAATGGGATGGAGTACTGCGTTGGGGCAAACTGGGACACTATCTCTGATCTGCTCCAACAGACTGAGTATTCCCTACTGGCTGAAGCACATCAGATCTGCTCCTGGAGCACATCTACTTCAGTTCACACTCTCTGAGACTTCTCCATAATGCAACTCAAAGCATAGGAAGTAGAAAAAGTCAGAAGACTCACATTAAAAGCATGTTCCTGATTTGAACTTAAACATTAATATAGTTGCTACCATAGACTCTGTCAGCTAAGAGGTTCTAGCATGCAAGAGAATCCCTTGACCATCTTCAGTGACATAGCCAATGCTACATTCTATTTGGAAGGTAGGCCTCCTACTCTGTTGTGATTAAGGGATATTGAAAGTGCTTGCAAAAACTGAAGGTAGGTTTCTGCATCTAGGCAACATACTACTTGCCCAAAAGAGAGAAGTTAAAACCACAGCTACAGGATTGTAATGCACAGATCCGAAAAAATTGCAGAACAGATTCACACGAAAGTGAGCTTGCATCCTATGTAAGTGCTGTTGAGCTGAAGATTTGGCAGAATTTAAACCAGTTCAACTAAGCAAGTCAACACCACAATAATCCATTCTGGAATATATTGTCTCTGTGTTATTATCCATCTGCACTCAGAAAGAAAGTAGGGTAATTTTTTTTCCCCTCACTCTA
Source organism: Steatornis caripensis (assembly GCA_013398225.1). Taxonomy (NCBI): domain Eukaryota; kingdom Metazoa; phylum Chordata; class Aves; order Caprimulgiformes; family Steatornithidae; genus Steatornis; species Steatornis caripensis. The sequence goes on along the minus strand of VZSC01017979.1, from coordinate 24,952 downwards.
TGAGGGAGGGAAAACATATGTGAACTACACACAACTAGCCACGTCTTTGCCACATTTCATTGAACACCTGAATGAAGTCCAGTGAGTCTATGGATACTCCTGGGGTCTGTTTACCTTTTAAAATATTGTGCCATGAAAACACATTACATCATAGACAGATTTGCAATAGGTAAGCTTGTTTTAAAACAATCTGTAAAGTTGTTTAAATATGATTGAGTGCGTGTTCTGACATGGAGGACAGGACAGCTGAGGAATCCCAGATGAAACCTTTGAAAAAGCAAAGAAATGGGCCTGCTGGCAGAAGTATCCCAATATCGGGGCTGGCTCACCCCCACTCTGAGCAAAAATTCAATAGCTGTTGTAATGTTTGCAAAGCCCATCATTTCCCTGTTTAGCTGATAGGTTAAACTACAGATATTCACAGGACATCTCATCTTTGTTTATGTTGCATTCCTCACCTTATCGAATAGCTGTATCCAGTGTTGTGGAAATCTACAATATTATTTTAGACAATGGAATAAACAAACTGAGTATTTTAAAAGACTCGCATTTGTACTGCTTTTGAGAACATACAGGTTATGAAATTGTAGGGTTGCAGATATAGCTGAGTTTAGTCATTGCAAAGTTTCAAGAAACGATTAACTATAAACACAATTTCAGTCTTTTTAAATAGAAGAAAACATAAAGACAGATAAAATATTTCAGAAATTAAGCAAAATGTTCAAAAGTTAGAAAAACTTTTGTCATCTCTAGTGTTCCTAAGGTCTATCCTGGGAGGGGGAAAAAAAAAGTAGGTATTTTGAAATGTTGTCTTAGGAAGAACTTGCTAGCTACTTTAATTAAGCTTTCTAAGATAAAAGGAAAAAAAAAGGCTGTATCAAACCAAGGATTTAAGCATAAGGCATTTCATTGTTGGACCGATTTACTAGTCCTTGCTCTAAAAACAGATCAGCTTTCATTTTTGCCTGAAACAATTTTTTCTATCTCAAAGTCCAAGTGTCAGCATTCAGAGCCAGATCACTTAATCACTATAGTTCAATTAAATATTTTTACTTCTACAATTTTACATTGCCAGTTATTTCCTATTTCTGCCCACACAACGTCCCTCCTACGAGCTGCACATCTTGCTTTTGAATCCTCCTATAAATCTGCAATGAATTAATTAATCGTTACTAGTACCGCGCAAGTCTCTAGGTTCAAAATGCACTTTAGACTCAAAATTTAATTTGAATTTGTCTTAATATTGTCATCTGTGGGTCTTATAACCAATCCACAGAGTAAAGACATAACCAATTTTTCTCTGGCTTAAGATAATAGAGAAGACTCCTACACCTGTGTCTGCCAGTGAGGCCCCTTCTTCCTTTCTCTTCTCCCCACTGTTGGCCCAAAACCAATGGTGTCTCTTTCTGAGAACCTCTTTTCATGCGGAATTCCCACAGTTGTAGGGTTATACAGGAACAGGATTTGGTGCAGAAGTGTATAATCAGTTTAGCTTATACAGAATGCAAGGATATATAAAGAATATAATTTAGAGGTTACCACATTCGCGTTTCAACCATTTGCATGTACTTCCCCCATTTCTTTTTGATCCAGAAGAAACTGTGGGGTTTTGAGCACTGAAAGTCATCAGGAGTAAAAAAAGCAAACATCCCTAAGGAATGACCCTTGAAGCAGGGGATAGATAAGGTGACCTCTCGAGTTTCCTTCCAGCACGCGTTCGATGGTCATTACAGATTTGCGCTGAATACTCTGTTGTGGAAAGGTTGTCATTATTGTAATCTTATTAATACATGTTCAAGGGGACTTTAATAGTGAACAACTTGTGTCCTAAACAGTCGAAGAGAGAGAGGACAGAAGTTCTTTAGTTCATTAGAAGGTATCTGAAAGAGGAAGCCAAAGCCGTCTCATTTTTTCATTAATATATGTTATTGTATCACGCATTTTAGCCTTTTTCAGAGATATATTGCCTAGATTGATAGCTTAAAAGGAAACTATTTAAATAAATACAAAGATACACTTGCAAATATTTCTTCGCAACCACATTGACACAGTATTTCATCTGGAATTTGTGAACATTTTATACATTAAATTTTTGTTCATATGAAGGCTTAAGTAAAGTTTTGAAGCATACATTTATTCATTAAAAGAATAAAACAGTAAAAGAAGAAAGCTACATTAAAAAAACCTTTATCACCATGGTAACTAAACAGGCTAATTTTGTAACCAGATTTTACTTGGAGGGCAGGTAATAGATCATTACCTCTATATTACCTAATCAAACATTAAAAAGCCTCTCAAACAATAAATGGTAATTCTCAATAACTAATAAACACCTGTAAACAGAATTCTAAAAAAAGTAATGAAAAGTCATAATTTCAAACATGTTTATATGACATCGTCAAACATTTTCAGACAAGAACCTTTGTTTTGAATGTTTCACAGACGATTTGTGAAGAAGAAAAAATGTGAAGTTAATGATTACATTACTTTCAAATATCAGTGTAATGTCTAAAGGCTAACTACTTGTGCTGTATAAAATACTCTCCCCAAATCATTTATAAAGGATTAAAATTGTACCCTGTGTTTTGCACTATGAAAGAAGTAGCAGATGTGTTTGATTGGCAGAACTGCATAACGAGTGATTAGTTGCTCACCTTACCTACGCACCACCTACCAGTGCTCCAAACATATGAGAAGTCACAGTGGATGTGAATTTTTTAAAATGCCATGGAGTGCAAATGCCTCAGATCAGTAAAGGCGGAAAAAGATCTATCTGACTAATTACTACCAACAGGCAAGAAAGAGATACTAGATTAATTTCTTTGTCCCTTTAGGATTTGACCTTTCATCTGAAGCTACCAGCAAAGGCTTCCATCTAACGGCAATTTCGATGGCAGTTTCTGTGACATGCCCATCTATCTATGGCCTTCATACCACTCGCATCTTCCCAGTAACTGAATAACCATTCACTTATTAGGACCTGGACTGAACTAAGAAACATATTTTCATGAGTTACCACCTATTCCACACCCACAGAAAGCCTGGACTTCTCTACTTCATTGTAATATATTGCCTGTTGTCCTGTACGTTATGCATCAAAATATTAATGTGCAGTATAACAATTTCCCCACAAAAAGAAATTAATTTGATGCTCATCACTTCATGGCACATTGAAAATGACATTTTTTCTTTTAGAAAAGATGACAGGTAGGTGCTATTTAATATGCAGAGTCCCTTTTTTAGTTCTGGTACTGCCCAAGCTGTTATGAATGAAAACAACTTTTTTAATTTTTATTTTTCAGTGTGGTCCCATCAGGCCTAATAGAATGGAAATAAATTATTACATCTTACATTGTAAAAAACAATGTACTATTTTAAATTCCTAATAAAAATCCAGAAAAATATTTCTCAATAGCCCTGGTGGCAAGTTCTCTTTCAGCACTTCCTAACAACCAGCTAATTATACATAGTGTCAGATGTGGGACCTTTTTTCCTCAGGCTCATTGAAGGACTGCCTTCATTTTAACTTCATGCACCCTAAAATGTTGCTTCTTATGTAGTCAGATACCATTTCCACTTACCAATGAATATTTCAGTATTTCATATTAAGTATTCATTGGAGCAGGAAACCAAAATGATGGTATTTTTCTTCCCCAGTGGGTGCCCTAACTGCTAGCCTGTACAGCCCCAGTCTGTTCTGATTTCTGTCTTTCACCCAATTAATACCTAAGTAGTGTGTACAAAGTGGATTTATTACAAGAAAATAAAAGTTAAGGGCTAGTGGAAAAACACCGTACACCCTGATTCTTAAATCAATGGTCTCAAAAAGAGAAAGGGGAGGGAAGACATAGACTTAATTATGGTATATGACATCTAAATATGTATCAGAACCCCTCTCTTCCAAAAGCAAATGTATGTTTTGCCAGTTCTGCCAGTACTTTGATATCAGATAGGAACTAAGTGACTTAAAGCTACCAGAATTTAGGCAGAGATGAGTAAAATTTAGTTGCAGAGTCAGCTTCAGTGACTGCAAGTATAATGGATATTCTGTGAATATTAGCAGGAGTTAAATGTTATACCGGGGTACTTAGAGGAGCATGTGAGTACATCATCTTTCCGATGTATCCGCCACAGGGTATCTAAACTCAACAGGATTTATCTGATTGTTACAGAGACAGCAAAAAGATTTCTGTTTCTTAATGATTCTCGGTATAAAAGTCATTCTCAGCAGCTCTGTGGAATTAATTTTCACATTTCACTCATTCCTTTATGGGTGGTTTCCAACTCCAGATGAAGTGCAAGTGAGTGAGGGCTAAGCAAATATTTTGAAGGAAACGTTCTGAGCTCTTGAAAGGAAAAGAATTTTCTCTGGTTTTAATTATTTCTAATTTTCATGACAAAAATAATGTCAAGTGAAGCATGTTAAGAATTCAAAATCATTTAATCAGAATGTGCTAACATATTTTAAATCCACATTATCCATGAAACAATGCCACCATAATCTCAGACTACAACAGCAAGTTATTTTAGCACAGCATTTTAGAGGTTCTGTTAAGACCACTTACGAAGCAGTAAACATCCTGAAGCAAATTTCATTAAGATCCTGTTTTCAAAATTGCAAGAAGAAATAAAGCTTTGAGAAGACAGGCTTACGGAAGAATCTATGGCATCGAGACAAAGAAGACCTGAATTTTTTCTGCCACTGTAGCATCCCCTCGCTGGATAAGGGTAAAGCAACAAAATCAAGGTAGGGAACACTCCACTTTCTTCAGTGCATGACTAAAACATAGGGCTAGCAGAGACATTGCCCAGAGTTGAAACTACTACATATATGATAAGGAGCTGTATGACACGGAGACAGTGAGGCCGCTGAAGTACCTTGGTTTCACGAGTTCAGACTCCTGAGAAAGACAAAGCACCTATGTAATTACCACACAAATCTACTGAAGCCTGACATGGGAGTGAGTAACTGCTAGTTATCAAAAGCCTACTTGGTTGCCCAACTATCATAAGGAGTATACAATGATGGACAGGTAAAATATGATGGACAGAAGATCATGGAAAATAGTTGACATCTTTGAAAAGATAGTTCTGCAAGGAGTTAGTCCTGCTCAGTACTAGTTTTACAATGATAAATTACTCTGTGAAATATCACTATCAATAGCCAAGAGGCAGGCCTCTCAAGAGGTGGAAGATAACAAACACCTTGTTCTCTACTTCTACACAAAACCATTCACATGGGAAGGGTCTACTCAGCAACAGAAAAGATGATGCTATTAATAAATGAACAAAAGAGTGCCTCAGATAGAGCTTACTGACTGAGCAAACAAGTTCTATTAAAAAATTGACTTTTTTCCTTATTGAACAATATAGAATCTACATTCCAAATGCAGATATTTGGCATTCTAGTGCCATTGGGGTTTTTTATGAGGAAAAGGAAGAAAAGACAACATGAAATAGCTTTTCCTCCTAGAAACCAAAAGAACTGGGCCTGACAAGGAAATTGCAGGTCTAGGCAAGCATCAGGGAAAAAAAAGATGTGGCCATCAGGCAGATTCAGTTCCCAGCTGTTGTAAAAGGAAAAAATTAAATGGTGTCTCATCAACTCAGAGCACCCATGCCTGGAATGCCCAATTAACCTGGCTGGAATAGACAGCATCCAGAAGGAGAAATTATAGGGAAGGAGTCTAGTAGAAAAGAACTAGACAATGTATGCTCTGTTCTTTCTTTTCTTGGGCACAGAGGCAAACTTTCCCTGCTATGAACATGCCAAAATACAACGTGCAATCTCTCCATGCTCAGGTAAAAGAAAACAAAAAGGTTAGTTTTTCCACGAATTCCTCTGTTCCTGTCAATGAAGGACTGGAAAGGTTCTCTTGGATCTATACCAGGCTTCTATTGCACATTTTGCCTAGCTGCAAGAATACGGCCCTTCTTTTAGAACACTATATGTTCTAATTTTAAAAACTCCACTTGTGGATTATTCTTGCTGTATTAGACTGAAGACATTATTTGAATCATAAAGTTAGCACTGAAATTGATCTACTCCTACTAATTATTTAAAAAAAAAAAAGATGTAGCCATCTTCTACAATATTCGGCCAAGAAAGGTCTTTATTTACTGCTGTTAGTGAAGTTTCATAGTCAGGATTCATAACTAAATTATTGCTTTGTCTAACTCATAGCCTAAAAGCTATTTAAATCTTCCTGCATACATTCCAGGTTTTATATGACTAAAAGACGTTTCTTATTCCCTTTCCCACTCAGGTATCCATCTCTAATCTCAAAAAAGTAATCAAGCAATCCTTACAGAAAAATATACAGTTGACAGCTTTCATTAGATTTCTATACAGATAGGAAAGCTTTTATATTATGCTTTTCAAAAATATACTTATTTGGAAGCAATTTTCTTTCTGGTACCTTCCTCATCAGGATTATCCAAGCATTCCGAAAAGTGTAGAGACATGCAGACAAAGATTCTTTTTTTCTTTTTAATGTCAGTAAATGAAACAGAAGATAAAAAAGGAGATGAAGGAGGAATTATGATGTAAGAGAAAAGGATGTGCAACTTCTTCAAATCTTCCTGGTTTTGTACTTGTGAATAGGAATGACTCCTTCAAGTAGTGTAGTTAATACAAGACTTTACGCTGATGAGATTAGGGGTCAAACAAAAAATGTTTGAAGGTTGATAGAACTCGTAGTGGTGGTGGTACCTTTCTTCTTCAGGCTAGCTTGTGTTGTGTGCCAGGGCTTGAATCTTCCTTCTAATTACTTGCTGACCCAATAAGCAAAACACATTGGTCACGCATCCAAGTCTTACGTGTTGTGATTTAGCCTGCTTTGCAGCACTATGCTAGGCCATTAGACAAATTATCCATAGCACTTTCTAAGACCATGAGTCAATGAGTTGGATTACTGCCAATTCACAAAAGTCCTGATAAAACTAGCTGCTAAAAGTTATTCACTGGAGCTCCTGAATTTTCTAAAATTATCAGGACCAGAATTTAAAGATTCCACTTCATTTACGATGACCTTTGGTATGCTTTTTGAAAAACAAACAAACAAAAAACCACACTTTTTAAAAAACTGATTGCAAAACCCCTTATAAGATATATTTTCTACATATAAGGCATCTCCTCATGACAGAAGTTACCATTTTTACTTGCAAACAAGACCATCTGCAACTCTAGATGTTAAGACCAGCCAATAACTCACAGTTTAGCTCTTTGGAGAAGTTATCTTATCAACGTTTTCTTACATTTTATTTATTTTAATGAGTTTTAACTTTCTGTGTATACCCAAATTAAAAATCTGATTTCTCAAAGTACAGAGTATCTTATTGCTCCCACAGGAGTTAAGAGGATCTGACTGGTTCTGCATATACATATACCGGTAGGGATCCCCCAGCCAATTAAAATCCAATCATCATCAAGAAATGGTAAAATAAACACACTGAACTCTACTCATTTGTGTTTTAGATGCCACCATGATGCTTTCAGCTGTGACCTCATGCACAGTAACATGAACTGTGACAGATTCATGTGTTGCTGGGGTGAGTACGTGCAGTAGTTCCATTCAGGACATAGAAGACTTGCAAATTTTGTGACTCCTTAAATTGGTAGGTATACATAGAGATTTGTCCTGTGTTAAAAATACAATCAAACATATATGTTGTAGAAGAGAATATAACAGAATTTCTTTTATTCCTCACGAAAAAATAGCTTTCTCAGGGTTCCTAAAAAAAAAAAAATGGAGGAGTCAGATTAGATTGAGCTAGATTTTGAAGGAACTTCAAAACTGAAGACTTCTTTTATTCTGAACAAGTAAACATTTCACCTTTCACATTGAACAGTAGTTTTGACATAAAATCCGAGCCAGGCATCTGAGTACCAAATTAGAATTTACAAGCATCTTGTGTCCAGAAATGGAACAGCTGAAGAATAAGCAATTGTCTTCCTAAATACATAGCTAATTGAATACACAATTGTCATACCACTATTATTTCAATTTCAATTCTTGATGCCCTCACATTTCTAATTTTATTTCCCAATCAGGGCTTTATAGAAGGGTTATGGAAATCTACAGACAGAGCCATAATCTTAAGCATCCTGCTGACTGATTCAATAGTAACAGATTCTTCAAGCCAGACATTACTGAAACGTGGAATTTCTTTTCTTTTATATAGGTGGTTTACTTGGATGCAGTGAAGTGATGCCAGTCACTTCAGATAGAGAATATTAATGAACTTCCAAAAAAAAATTCCAAGGGAGAAAACAGCTAAGAAATTTCTAGATTTTCTAAGAAAAAAACATAACGAACATTTCTTTCTGGTTATTCTTCACTTTTTTGGCCTGTTTATTGCTATTGGAGCAGGGAAGAAGATAGCTAATTCAGATGTTCCTACACAAACTACTAAGGCTATAAAAGGAAATCTTGGATTATTTAATGTGGCTTGATCGTCGCAAGTGCTCAAATAAGCTTCTGAGAAGAAAAATGATGAATTTATTGTATACATACTGCTTTTCTCAATTATAAAAAAACCCCAAATCTCCAGAACCTTTAAAATCTCAAGTGGTATTCAGTAAAAAGCATAAGTTTCTCAGAGTCAACGCTCTCCCTAACATTCACAAGTTCTGGTGCAACAATAGAGATGTGAAGTAAGGATGAAGGCACAAAAAGCCAAACCTGTGACAGAAAAACAGAGCCAGACTACTCATGGTTTTGATTTGAGACATAGTTTAGACTGAAAGTCTACTCTCAATAGAAAAGGAAGAACTGGAGAGAGTTCTTTAAATCAATATTCGGGTAGAGTTCTTCAGCATGACAGTAGTCCTTTCATACGCGGCTTCTAAGGAGCTGTTACAAAAAGATTTTTGCAAAGTAACACATTTTTGTATCACTTCCGCTGAATACTTTAAAAACTTGATTGTATCATTAAAACCTTAATCTAAAGCCTGTGATAAGCTATAATGACAAAGAATGTGAACAAGGTAGGAAAAAAAGGTTTAAGTAACAAGGGTGTCATTTCCTTAACGGTGAGCAAAGATATCTGGGCTTTGGCTTCATTTCTACTTGAAAATAATAAAAGTCCATGTACTGTGGGACTGAGCAATACAGGAGCAGAAACCATTTCCCTATGCTACAGGAATCCTGAGAGATGTAGATCATGATTGGATTCCATTATTGTCTACGTTTCACAAAGCCATTAAGAGAGAGAGCTCTCATTCCTAGCATTTACCGTCAGCTACCAAGTAAATCTATTTACAGGTGAAGAGGACAAATTTAGAACGAGATGAGGACAGGAAGGCTGTGGGGGCATTTGGGTCAGCACGTAAGCATTTATAACAGCTAACATATACAGGAATACATATATATGTGTGTACATATAAATGTATATATACAAACACATACAAGCATAAAGGCACTTGTCATAAGCACTTGACAGCTAGTCATGGGTTCCTCATTTATTTCACCAAGGTCAATAAGGAAGGATTGGCATTGAGCTTGAAAACATTAGCACCTAAGGGAACCATTTATCTCAAGTAGAGGATAAAACAAGAGACTGACCAGATGATGAACCAACCCCAAAATGAGAACTGACAGAGGATGTGAGCAGACCAAGAAAAAGGAGGATTTTTCAAGGGCCTTAATGCTAAGCAGAAAAGGGTGGGACGTATGAAAATAATAGTCATATTCCATGAAATAAGTTTGTGGATTATAACAATTGTGGACTGATTTTCACATAATGACTGACGTAGAAAGGGATCTCTGGAGGTCATCTGGTCCAACACCCTTGCTCAGGCAGGGTCACCTAGAGCCAGTTGCCTGACCATGTCCCAGTGACTCTCTAATATCTCCAAGGATGGAGACTCCACAACCTCCCTGGGCAACCTGTGCTGCTGCTCAGTCATACTCACAGTGAAAAAGTGTTCCCTGATGTTCAGAGGGAACCTCCTTTGTTTAAGTTTGTGCCCATTGCCTCTGGGCCTGTCACTGGGCACCACTGAAGAAAGTCTGGCACTGTCTTCCTCGCACCCTTCCTTCAGGTATTCATATACATGGATGAGATCTCCCTTGAGCCTGCTCTTCTCCAGGCTGAACAGTGCCAGCTCTCAGCCCTTCCACATACGAAAGGTGCTCCAGTCCCTTACCAATCTTTGCGGCCTTTCAGCCGTGTGGCTACTTTAGTCATTAGTGTTTATTTTAAAGTTTTCCTGTACTCTTTTCCAAATAGTAGGATTTTTTTCTTTCTCCTTTTGAAAACTGAAGCATTTTGGCCAGTGAAATTGCTATGCTGTTTTGCAGTTATATGGTCAAGGAAAAGTATCTCAAATTACAGATGTTCCGATCATTTGTTGCCTTATGACACACAACGTCCCTTCTCAAGCCGACTTGAAACAGGCTACGAAATACAATTATTCCACAGTCTTCCTGCTTCAAAGCCCTGTCCAAACCCCAGTATACACACACATGAGCTCAAGTACGTTTCATTCCCAAGTTCAATGAGGAGGAGCTGGGGTTCACTTTTCCATCTAGAAACTAGAGCAGAAATAGCTGATGGGAGTTGCATTTCATTTGCAGCACATTCCTGCGTGAGGTCTGTGTAGAATAATGCCACCTGACATTTTAAGATCACTGTGAATCTTTGAATGAGACCAGAGGCCTCAGGAAAAGAACTGAGACTCAGGAGACAAAAAAGCCAGGTGTATTTCATAGAATCATAGAATCATAGAATGGTAGGGGTTGGAAGGGACCTCTAGAGATCATCTAGTCCAACCCCCCTGCTAAAGCAGGTTAGCCTAGAGCAGGTTGCACAGGAATGCATCCAGGCGGGTTTTGAATATCTCCAGAGAAGGAGACTCCACAAC
>VZSC01017979.1:0-10380 GCA_013398225.1 Steatornis caripensis | reverse complement strand
AGAGACAGGGAACTACTGGAGAGAGTCCAGCGGAGGGCCACAAAGTTGATTAGGGGAGTGGAGCATCTGTCTTATGAGGAAAGGCTGAGAGAGCTGGGTCTGTTCAGCCTGGAAAAGAGAAGGCTGAGAGGAGATCTGATCAATGCTCACAAATATCTAAAGGGTGGATGTCAAGAGGACGGGGTCAGACTCTTCTCAGTGGTGCCCAGCGACAGCACAAGGGGCAATGGACATAAACTGGAACAGAGGAAGTTCCACCTGAACATGAGGAGGAACTTCTTTACTGTGAGGGTAACAGAGCCCTGGAACAGGCTGCCCAGAGAGGTTGTGGAGTCTCCTTCTCTGGAGATATTCAAAACCCGCCTGGATGCATTCCTGTGTAACCTGCTCTAGGCTAACCTGCCTTAGCAGGGGGGTTGGACTAGATGATCTCTAGACGTCCCTTCCAACCCCTACCATTCTATGATTCTATGCTTCTATAAGGTAATAAATGAATTCAGGCAGGATACAGCAGACAAGGGCTTTCCCCAACTTAACACTTCCTGGGCAATTCTCTAAACTCAGCACTACAGCATAAGTGATCAGGGCTAAAGGGGAAAGTGCTTTTTGTCCCTGCTGTTGGCAGTAAGACACGATGCAGCAAAACATTAGATACAGAAAGCTAATGAAATAGCTAAATGGTGCTTTTAAGCCCTACGGTTTGTCAGAACTTGACCCCAGAGGGGTTCAGAACAGGTCAAACATCAACTGTTCACATCACAGGTGAAATGGCCAAGGGATGTTTTATTGCCAGCATAAGTTTTATCACAGTCATTGCACAATATGTTCTATTACCAGCCAGATCAATATATTTGCACCAACACCAGTCCCTTTAGGTGTTTCACAGGTATCAGCCTTCTCAGATATTAACAACTTCTTTTCATCATCGATTCACACTGCAGAGCAGTCTTACTGTGTACAAACAGAGACTTTTTTGAATGAAACAAAACCAGAAGATGCACATCCAGAGTGAACCTCACGAACAACAACCACAGTCAGTCTGTGGGATCAGAGCTACTTCAAAATAAACCCTTCCAAAATGTACATAGCATCAACACAAGAGTCTTCACGGCAAGTGATTTGTTCCACGGATCTATTCTTAATTGACTCACAGTACCCGCTAATGCAGACAGTCAAAAGAGGAGGCCTCAGTATTTTGGCTCATAAATAAAGATTTAAACAGAGTTAGGTTTGCTATAGAAGCATCTAATTGGAACTCTTTCTTTCAACAGAATTCAGTAGAAATTAGATTGAAACAGAAACTTCAGGGATGCACTTGTAAATCTTGGAAAGAATATGATCCTGTCAGAAGTTAGGAAGAAAATATAAAGTCTGAATTGAAACAAACAAAAATGGTACTCAGTTCTTCTCTCACACTTTCTTTATAGCTTCACTTTTGTTTAAGAATGGTAATACATAATTGCTTAGTTAATTGAGCACTTAAAGGAATCTTCAACCCTTTACAAAATGCCCATAGTCTCCACACAAAACATGCACAGAAACAAGCACAACTGCATGATATTCATAGGCAACGATGAGCTACACAGAACTAACACAGGTGCTATCTAAGGAGGAAGAAAAGATCCATTAAGTATTCGTTAGTGTACTGAGCCTGGCTGCGATGGGGTTAAGTTTCTTCATAGTGGCCAGTATGCTGCTGTGTTTTGGATTTGTGACTAAACCAGCATTAATAACACCCCAATGTTTTGGCTATTGCAGAGCAGTGCTTGCACAGCATCAAGGCCATCTCTGTTTCTCATTCTGCTCCCTTGTGAAGTAGGATGAGGGTGGGCAACAATTTGGGAGGGACAGGTGGGACAGCTGACCCCAACTGATCAAAGGGACATCCCATACCATATGATGTTGTGCTCAACAATAAAAATCCAGGGAGAGGAGGAGGCAGGGAGCACATTCACGGTTATGGCATTTGTCTTCCCAAATAACCATTACCCATGATGAAGCTCTGCTTTCCAGGAAGAAGTTGAACATCTGCCTGCTGATGGGAAGTAATGAATAAATTCCTTGTTTTGCTTTGCTTGAGTGCACAGATTTGTTTCACCTATTAAACAGTCTTTATCTCAAGCCACAAGTTCTCCTGGTTTTGCTCTTCTGATTCTCTCCCCCATTGCATCCTAAGGAGGTGAGGGGAGTAAATGAGCAACTGAGTAGGTGCTTAGCTGCTGGCCATAGCCAACCAACTACAGCAAGGCTAGAATTATATCCACTGTAAGTAAGTGGCCAGTGGCACTACCAAAAGAGGCAGGTGTAAACTCCTCCTTTGGTAACTATTTATTTTAATAGAGTAGAACAACTTCAGACAGCAGAGACAAACTCTGGCTTCGGCCACCACCAGCCTGAAAGGTAGAACACACAACTGGGATATCTGAGGACAAGGGTATGGTTTAAATAAGACCAAAAGGAAATTAAAACCAAATCTTCCGGGTGAGGACTTCACCTACTGTCATATCCAATCCACATCACCATACATCTCTTTCTCCAGTTACATTTAAACAGTAGATGAGATTTATAATAACACTGTCTAGACTGTAAACCAAATAAATAGCATGTGGCTACCTTGGACCGCCAGCGAGTCCAAGCCAGTAGAACCAGGAGAGGTGCAGGGGAGGAAAAGAAAAAAAAAAACAAGCCCTCCGGCATGGTGTAGGGACTACTTTAGAGCACCAAACCAGGCAGATAAAAGGAATAAGGATTTCTATTTTTTAAATATATATTGAAAAATTCTGAAGTGCTCAACTTTGTGATAATTTAGTACCTAGACATTTGTTGTGGAAACAAGTACAATAGAATACAGATTATTCATCAGTGTCTTAGAGTAAAAAAAAAAAATAGTAGACCACCTCTTCCAAGTTGGAGAAAACAAAAAGAGTTTATTCATATATATTGGAAAAGAGCTAGTTGAAAAGGTGGGTTAGAGGAAAACTTGTATGGAAATGATTATGGAATAATACTGCTAATGCATCTTTAGTTAGGCAAAGAAGGAGGAGCACAGATTTTAAGAACATAGTCTTCAAAACAATTTGCTAGCTAGGATAGCTGGTAGACAAAGATAAGCTTATAGCTGGGAAAAAGAGGTGTTTTCCAATTCTTGAAGAATGATAGAGCACAGATAAAAAGAATCCTTGAGCATATGAAGGACAAGAACTCATGAGATGTTCAGCAGCTTAAAGTTTGAAAAAACCAGCCCATGAAATGAAAACAGGTTCAAGTTACTAAGTATAGGTGAGTCAAGTGAAAAAGACCAGGGCAAAATGAGATAGATGTTGTTCCTTGCTGACAATTAGAAAGAATTTGCCATACATATGACAGTCACAAAAGAAAGAGCAAAGAAAGTGAAAGGACAAACGAGGCAAGAATTATGGCTGGAAATGGAGAGAAAACGCAAGACCCAAATGACCCACCGAATGTTGAGAAGACGCCTCGCAAAGCATCACTACATATTTGTCTTATTTTTATCTCTTTCCCCAAGCTTTCAGGATCCCAGACTAGACAGATGTATGGTCTGACCCACCAGAGCTATTCTTGTGTGCTTTAGCTATTCTTATATAACTGATGAAGGACAGGGCCGCGAAGAGAAGAAATTCCAAAAAAGCTGCAAAAAGTAATTATCTGCCTTTCACAGGAGTACGAAAAGGCATCAAAAAAGTCATAGAATAGCTTGAATTCAATTCTCAAGAAAATGCTGGAACATATAAGCAAGCTCAATTGTAGGTGGTGCAGATAGCTAGACAATTGTTTAACCTGTTAAGAATAAGTCATCAAATCAGTTGCCTTTTCTTTTACAACATTTTTTTTTTTACACTATCTTCTATGGATAATATTTTCTTGCTATCCTTAACTGAATAGCTCTTATCAGTGCCCCAATGTGAAAACAGGGGATGGGGAGGGAGAGGAAAGGTATGTCACTTAAGTACAGCATATTATCACATTTCGATTTTCTTTATTTGCTTAACTTTCAGAAATTCTGTCCCAGATCAGCCTGTTTCCATTAGTGATTTTATGTCACTAAAATGGATTTACAGCTTTTCAGATACTTATTTTTTGTCCCAATTTATCTTTATTGCTCAGCAGTCACCAGCAGTGTGTATTCAGCATTGGTCTTCCCTCTTAAAGAGACATCAGCTGAAGTCAGAGCTGCAATTTTTCATCTGCTCCTAGACGATATTTGATAAGACTTGAATTATTTATTACACAAATGACTATAATGGGGAATTAACTTCAGATGGGCCACTTATTTCTGTAGTGTTAATTCAGCCATAACCTGGAACACCTATAACTTCTTTAAATCAACATGGAAACATCATCATAAAATATGTTTCACAGCCCCACCTCCAACCTCCTCCTCACTGACTCTCACCTGTGGGAGTAACAGATAGACTACCAGAAAATCTTGGACAGCGCGTTAGAAGCATTGTCCACCAACAAGAGGCTTTCACAAGACAGATGTTAATTAGGGACGTGGGCTCTAATGTGTGCTGGTTAGCATGACCGCAAGCCCTTCTCTAACACTTTAAGCATTTGGAAGCATAATGCAGGATCTTTCAGGTCCCTGACAGTAAAAAAGGCACTTTCCATCAAACAGGTGCTTAAGAACAGGCTAGATAAAAGCCTCCTGACAGACTGTGTAACTTTCCTAAACAAGTTTCAGTACTTCGCTGTTCTTGCTATTAGAATTGTTTTCCCAGAAATTCACCCAGCCTGTTCTTGTAAGTCATATTTTGATGCCTAATCGTTCCTGTTACCCTCCTGATAATTTTCTCTCAGCTGCTCACGTGTTTCTGAAATGCCGTACCCAAAGCACCAGGAAGCATTCCAGGTCAAGCCTTAAGATTGTCAAGAGGAACAACAATTTTACAGTTCTTGCAAGTCAGGTACTCATTTATGTGCTCTTACCAATTTGTTAAGGGACTAAACAGATAGTAGCCACAAGCTCTACTTGTTTAGCTTGCAATGCACTGTAATTTCCAGAGCCTTTTCCAAATTAGAACCAGTAGCCACTTGTTCTTCATATTGGCTGTCTGCCCGATCACATCTCCCGTTCCTGTCGTTTGTCAGAGGATTTTAGATTTTATTTTTTTATTCTACAGTGCTTGCACTCCTTCCCAATCTTAAACCATTTCAAGTTCATAAAATCTACCCTCTATTCCATCATCCCAGTCCATTCATAATGTTACTATTGTATAACACTGGATCTGGGACAGACAGCAATACCCAACTTGACACATTTTTCCTAGTTTATTAATGATCAGTTAACATCTGCTGAGTGCAGTTCTCCCATCACTGTTGCATTTAGCCACTAGTAGGTTTCCTGAGATCACTTATCAGAACGTTATCAGGACTGTCAAAATGCTTTCTAAAGCCAGAATTTTCTTCTCTGCCCACAACGTCCCTACCTTTCTCAGGGTACAAAATTGATTTCAGTAAGTATCTATCAACTACTACTTATCTGCTCGCAAGCTTCTAGGTACGTCCCAATTATTCATCTATTTTTCTTGGAAGCTGACTAGGCTAGATTCTTCTGACTACTACTTTCAGACCTCCAAGTGAAAGAAACACTGGACTTGCTCTTTTTTTCAGTGTTTTGACACATCATCACTGAATTCCTCAAAATAACTGAAAGGGTCTGACATCTCATCAGACTTTTTTTGGGGGTATGGAGGGAGAGAAGCGGGGGAGGGTGGTTTATCTTAGGATAAAGTTCAACAGGCTTAAGCCATTTTAAAGTATCTTACTGCAGTACCCTCTTAATCTGTCCCATCTTTATTCAGAGCTACACTTTACCATTTCATAACTGGATTAAATATTTCGGGCACCAGGAGACAGCCATGTGATCCTTTCGGTGAAGACTGGCACAATAAAAATGTTGTAGATCCTCTGATGGTTTTTGCAATGCATGTGGAGACCCACCCTGAGTCAGAGGAGTCCTTTCCTGTTTTCTTACTGATGTTTATAGGATCACCTTCCACTTTAATTAAAGCCCTTCTCTTTCACCTTTGTCTCAAAGGTTATTCTGGGCTCCTCCTTGGGGCACGAAATCCAGCCCAGCTGACTCCATAGCTAGCTGTAATCTGACCTGCTCAATCAGTGCAAATGCACTTACTTGCTAAGGAACAGGCAGGTCACGACAAGTCGGCTCATCTCTGTCTGATCACCTCCTCGCGGACCCCCAAGGGGCAACTGTGCACCGCAATGCCTCAGCACAGTCCAAGAAATCTTTTGTGGCGACTTGTCAAAAAAGCTTGGCTTCTCTTCCTGCAGGTGACAGCTGTTCCCTAGTCCATGCAAGTCTGTTGTCCTTTGGGTACTCCAGCCACATGCAAGGGAGCTGGGCATTGCTAAGGCATACCAGACATCTCCTGCACCTTTGTGTGAAAAATGTCGTATTATCAATTCGCCATTTAGAGCACATTTAATTCAAGTCATACTACAGTAAAACACTCCAAAAATATTTTTTTTAATTAAAGAAAAGACACTACATACTGCTAGTTCAGAAGTCAAGATTAAATAAGATTAGGGTATAAGAGCCAGAGGTAGAAAAAGGAAAGAACGAGCCCTCAGTGACCAGACTTCCCTAGGACACAGCTTCACAACAGCCTAAGACTAATCAGGCAGATTTGCTTTAGCTAGATAAGCTTCCTCCAGAGCAGCTAAGACAGCATCGTATCCACCTTCATGTCTGAGTCTGCAGCGCTGACAGGGACCTCCTTCCTCACACAGAAGAGCACATTAATTCTTACAGACATTTTTCTGAAGTCTTCCAAGGACAGACAGTCTTTCTTCCAGAGACTTCTGATGTGATCCTACGAATAACTTGCTGGCTGTCCTGAGAAGAGCAGCTCCCATCCTTCCTCAGCTCCTTCCCCTACCCCAGTCACGCAGTCCTTCTCCCTCCTTTGCACCTCCTAGACTATTTACTTTTGTTATTACAGTAGTAAACTGAACCACTTGACAAACGGATTAGGTAAACACTAGATGCAGCAGGAATACACAGCGGGGCAGGGAAAAGAAGCGAAATTGTCCCTTTAGGCAGTAAGCTGTTAAAGCACTTCAGCATGACTCAGTTTCATCCTCATTCTATTCCTTCCTTACCCAACGGACAATGTGATTGTGCTGTTTCACTTTGATAGATACAGATTTTTATATTTCTGTGGCTAATAAAAATATGATACATCATACTATACATTAATAAAATATTATAGAAGTGTCCACATTATGTCAATTATGCTTAACATTCCTATCTCTGGGGTGAGATGAGCCGTTACAAAAGTCATTTTACTACTCTGAAGCAACAATTTCCACCCTAGCAAATTTTTAAAATCAAAATTACATCACTGCTGTAGAAGAGCATTTTTCATAACTGAAAACTAATCGTACAAACATAGAAGATGCAAGCAATAGGACTCATTAGTAGCTCTTGAGAGGGACTAACACAATGGCAAACAAACAACTAGAAGTGCTTTACAGACAGTTTAAAAATGGATAAGTCTTGCAGGGGCTGGGCAACTTCAGAGATATTCTGCCAAACTCCCCACTGGAGCACATCAGATAATTTTGGGTTTTTTCTTCATATTGATGACAGCCACTGTAGATGACTACAGAGCAGGATCCTCTCCAGAACAGCAGGAACAAGATCAGCCAGCTGAATCCATTCCACTATGGAGAACAGCTCTCATCCAGCATGCAATTTAACAGTCAAGTCCAATCCATACAGTTTTATAACTGCAATTGCTCACACGGGAGCATTACAGATTTGGGAGTACTGGCATATTTTAAAAAAATAATGATGCTGTATGAGCTCTGATAAAATGTAAGAGAAAAAATACACGTGCCAACCAGCAGCATAATTTTTGCAGTTAAATTGCTGAGGATTTGCTAAAGAATCACTGAGAACTGTTTTGGGAAGAGTCCAAACACCACACTTGTGTCAGAGAGCAACAATGGGGCACTGGGTACAGCGAGAGCATGTACTTTCTTTTATCCATGAGAAGATCGTGGCTTAGGAGAACTCAGCTAAGCAACCAGATTACTTAAAATGCAACTCCCACATCACCTGAGGATAAATTTTGCAACATTATGTAACAAAATGAGCAGATTCCTCACAGCACTTGGAGATCATTTGCCCCCAGGACTGGATAACAATCTTGAACAAGCATTTTAAAAAATAAGTTGAACAACAAAAGCAAAGTCACAAAGCCTAAAAAATTGTCATTGGGAGAAAAATGAGTTCAGTCCTATGTTTAGTTTAAAATGAATAGGTAAATTTACATAAGGCCCTTCAGAAACAGATGGAGTAAGACTAAAAGCAACACTATCAGGAGTGATGTGCTAGGATTTTCATGAGATGAGCTCTTCGATTCAAAACATCCTCGTCGTATCAGACAACTCAGTTGCTGCTAAAAAGATTTGTTCAGGCACTACCCTAGCACAGGACACTAATATGGAAACATTTCTATTTAGAGTACATTCCTGTAGACAGAAATTAATGTATGCAAAGAGCAGCCCTTCTCCACATTACTCACCCAGCCCAATCGTAGATTTGCCAAGACTGAATGACGTACTTATCACTGTGTCTTTGGCAGGGGACCTGGGAGCCTTACTGGGAACTGTGAAGACACATCCAGCAAGCCTGTCAAAACAGGGACTGTTCATGCATAGCTAAGAGGATGAGACAGAACCATCCTCACATGATTTCTGCAGTTGCACCGGAAATCTGTGGAAACAGTTGAAAGGCACTTAAACAGCTCCTCACTTCACCGTAGGTGGATGCCAGCTTGTCAGGATGCTGATCTTCAGCTTCTTGTAAAGCAAGAAGTAGACCTGCTTCATCAGTGAAAGAAGGCACTATTCCTGTTGGTGGGATGCAGATTTCTACTGCTACCACTTGGGGCTGGCACCATTTGTCTGCTCAGCAAGTCGTGCACATCAGCACTGGTTCCACAGCATGATACATCCTTTGTTCAGCAGAACAACAGGGCAGGATGAGGGATGAGTGCTCTTTTGCTTGATTATGTTATGATGTAGCTTTTTTCAAGCCTGGAGGACCAATCTAGCTCCTCCTGGAATACCTCCAAGGCCACAAAAATAATAATTTGCTGCCAGCCAGGTGCACCACCATCAATCTTGGCTTGTGGATGCAGTGCAGAGCAACCGGCTGTAGAGGCTGGTTCTTGTGTTTTTCTCTTTGATGTCAACAGATGTTTAGAAGTCTGCAATACATCAAGTTCAACATTGAGTGCTCCCTCAAAGAAAATTGATCAAGATTCTTTTCCAGGTGTGAAAACAAAAATTTGTTCCATTCAAAAGGAGGATAGTGTCATGATCTACGAGTACTGGGCAGGTATTGCAGACAGCTGGCTGTCAGCATGGAGTGAGTAGTCCCAGCTGTATTTCAAACAGTACAAGTTAGATGTTAGACACATCTGCAGAGAAAGACATCTCTGAACATACAAGGGACTTTAACTACAGATACCAAAAGAAGCCTGGTAGCCCAAATCATGCATTAGTAGTTTTAAAAAATAGCTTGGATCAATCTGTTTAAAATTAGATGGCTCAGGACTTACATAGGACTGACTCAGACTGAAGTTCTGTCCACATCTTTAATCAATATTTGCTACAAATGCAAGAGAATTCAAGTGCCAGGTTTAAAAATCTAGGTTCGGCTCCCACCCAATGTTCGTCTCTCATCTACAAAAGATGTAAAGCCACATCTCCAAATAGGCAGTACAGCTCTTGAGATCTAATGCATCAAGAGAATCATTCTATGAAGAGAATCATAGAATGGTTTGGGTTGGAAGGGACCTTTAAAGATCATCTAGTCCAACCTCTGCTGTAACAAGCAAGGACATCTTCGACTAGATCAAGTTGCTCAGAGCCCTGTCCAACGTGACCTTGAAAGTTTCCAGGGATGGGGGAGNGTCTCTCATCTACAAAAGATGTAAAGCCACATCTCCAAATAGGCAGTACAGCTCTTGAGATCTAATGCATCAAGAGAATCATTCTATGAAGAGAATCATAGAATGGTTTGGGTTGGAAGGGACCTTTAAAGATCATCTAGTCCAACCTCTGCTGTAACAAGCAAGGACATCTTCGACTAGATCAAGTTGCTCAGAGCCCTGTCCAACGTGACCTTGAAGGTTTCCAGGGATGGGGGAGTCTACCACCTCTCTGAGCAACCTGTTCCAGTGTTTCTCAACCCTCACCACAAAAAATTTCTTCCTTACATCTAGTCTGAATCAACCCACTTTTCGTTTAAAATCATTACCCCTAGCCCTATTGCTACAAGCTCTACTAAAATGTCTGTCCCCATCTTTCTTATAAGCCCCC
>VZSC01017975.1:105351-123486 GCA_013398225.1 Steatornis caripensis | reverse complement strand
ATTTATATATTATAATTATATTATTATACATATTTATATATTATAATTATATTATTATTATAATTATAATAATATTATGTTTTATAATCACCAGTAACAGAAAGTCACATATTACTGCATTGCCTCTTGCACTACTGATTTAGCAGAGAAGCAAAATATAACATATGATACCAGAAGGCATCTACTGACTTGAAAGTTCCATGAATTATTTAGCTTATCCAGTTACATGTTAGAATTACTATCCAGTTTAACTACTGAGAGAGAAAAATGCCAGCTGAAATATCTTCAGACCTGAAAGCACTGCTGGACCCTGTGCTAGATAAAAAAGCCTAAATTTCTGTCTGGTGGTAAGCAATATACAAGTTCCATTTCAGGCATACTTGGTACAAAGCAGGGTCAGACAGGTGAGAGAAAAGCCCAGGGCTCTCCTCAGCCATTTTGACATCCACATTTTGACGTCCTCAATGTTTACAAATATTTTGAGATTATGAACAGGAAGAAAAAGAAATTGTATTTAAATGCAATGACCCTAGTTAGATACTACATCTTTTTTTTGGAAAAATCTACTTCTAGGTACTAAAAATAAATTGTCAGACTCATAACATATTTATAAAGAAAGCCTTCTCATGCGTGTATCCATGACAACCTAGATTTATATTTTGAGCTCCAGAAAGTTGTTACAGTACAGCTTACATAAATTACTTTAAAGAATGTAACAAGATAAGATGGTTTGCTACTTGAGGTATTTTATTTGGCATAATATGTAATATTTTCAACTATATTGAAGCATACATGAAAACAAAAGCAACGCGCAGTGGTTTGAAACAAGTCTTGTCATAAAGTAAACATATTTTTATGGAAAATGAAGCTCTTCATGACAAAGCACACTGGAAATTAAAAAATCCCTGAATACTTAGCAACTGAATATTAGCATGCCATAGGTGGGAAAGCAAAGAAACATAACAGAAATGTGAAGTGTACATTGCCTGAAATAAATAAAAGTCCTTTCATTTACACTGGTATGCTGCCTACTGGGATTCCATCTGGACTGCTTTGGGCACAGGCAACCTAATTTTTTTTTTCTCTCTTACCTAGGGAAAAGAGCCTGCTTTCGCTATACTGAACATTACTAAAATTGCATTTCTGTTAGACATACTTTCATTTTGCATTTGACTTGAGAGACATAGTATATTATTTATGTAATAGATTAACACAGTAGGCAATTTCCAAGTACAAAATGGGAAGAGTGAGAAGATACTTCAGGAAATTTTTCCAAAATGAATATCAGTGACTTCCCTAGCATTTTGTTGTCAAATAAATCCATTATCTACTTTGGAAAGACTCTTTGAGGGAAGAGAGACACAATAATTTCAACAACTGTTTAACACGCTGCTAAGAATTCAAGTGCTGTTAACAAGTACAGCCTCTATGAAAATTGTTCTGAGCAGAGCCTACTGCTTTGGACTGTGAGCCAGGAAAACAAAAAAGCAAAGCTCATAACAGAGTCTTCCCTTCAACTCTGTTGAGAGAAAAAGCTCTTTACATCAGCAATGCAGTGTTGGGGTTACACACTGGTGGGCAGCCTGGCACTGCATGCATTCATTATATCTAGACCCATACTGGGGCCTCGGGGCCTCTGTTCATGGGGGGTTCCCCACCAGAAAGGTATCTAGCTGAGGGCTGCCGAACAAGATTAAAGTGAAATTCAATACCTGCATCAAATGCAGCAACACAATGTTCCTCTGTAAGCCCCATACACAGGCTTCAAGGACTGCAACCCAACCATGAGCTGTGCTTTGCAAACTTCTCTTATGACCGCAGAAAAATAACAGAGGTCAAGCTGATACTGGGATGGCACAAGCTTGCAGCCCGTGCTCCTGAAGCAGAACCAGCAGGTGAGAGCAATGTTTACCTTGCATGTGTCCCTAGCTGGTCAACTGTAGCTTTTTGTGGCCTGTTGTTGCCTGTATCATTGCCTGATGGGTGTGAAATAGTAACTCTACGGCTCCCCCTTCTTAGCTGGAACAATGGCCTGGATGTGCAACTGAGGGTTTCTTAAGGGGGGGATTACACTTGGCAGCCCCTTAGCTCTTTTTTTCAGCTGTGTTAGGGCAACATGAGTACTAATTTTCTGGATAAGCCAAATGCAAATTTAGTCACTTGTATAAATATTTGTGGTCACGGCTCATGCAATTCAGTAGTACTGTAAGAGACTTAAGTAGGCAAAGATACTACTCTTATGGGAAGGATTCTGTACCAAATCATCATTCTAAACATATAAAACATCCATTGAATTTATTTTTCTTGGCATATTACAGTACATTACTTTCTACAGCCCAGTATTAGATTTTGTTTAATGAAATGTCATTTATCAACACTATTCAACACTTTCCAACTTAACTAATATAGTGCAAACTCGTCTGTCTTCAGCTTCTTTCAGTTCTCCATGAAAGAGCAGAAAATGTGCAGCAGAAATGAAATTCCTTAATCAAGAAATATCAGCATTAATAATCTCTCCTGAAATTTCATAATAATGATGTGCAAATATATAATAGCTCTCATGATGTACAACCGAAGGCACTTGAGTGACTGGTTTATCATAGGATGATACTGCTTTTTAACTAAAAGTCTTGAGAATGCTACTACTTCGTACATGTGCAAGAAGATGATCTCAAGGGTCCTATGTCGTGTCCTGCCCAACTTGACTGAACTAGACAGCTGTACCTATAATGAAAAGGTCATCCTTTCTAAAGAGCCTGTATCAAAAAACATTTAGAAGACATCATAAAGGCAATGTAACCATATTTGAGTTTATGTTATTAGTCAGATAGAATCATAAGTGGTAAATAAGCTTTACAGTGGTAAAAAGGTTACACATTGCTAGATGCTTGATAAGCATCCTGTTAAATGAAAATCTTAGAAAATGTTTATGCAACTTCTATTCTTCATATTTTAGGTGGTAGGTTTAGCATAACTATTCCTCTGATACTCAATGGTTTTCCATGGAAATTAATTTGTGGCCCATTAAACATATTAACTAACATCTGCCCATCAGCCAGCACAATTGACATATATTGGTTTTGTGCAGACAGCAATGGCTCGAGGGACATCGTGTGTAAATACTTGTGAGGCTTAAAACCCAGAACAGATGCCATGCCATACAAGTGTGATGCTACATAAAATTCTGTGCAATTTAAATGCATCAATTGAAACTATTAAGCAAGCTTATTTGATGGTTTTCCTCTGGTGTTGATTAAAGAGAGTGTCAAGCAATCGTACATGGAGGAGTGGAAAATCAGTGTTCTGTACCAACGTTTAGATACCACGAATTTGTGGCTATATCTCTTGTCTACAGTTATCCTCTACACAGCAAATTAAGAGCTTTTCTTTTGCACTGTTTCAATAACAAGAAAAAATTACCTTGACTGTTACGTTTTCTTAAAGACCACTTTAAAATATGGTTCCTATCTAACAGTTCTTATGAAGCAAGCTTGAACAATGCCACTTGACAAGGGCCACAATGAAACGTAAGATGGAAGTAAATTTCAGTAGTAAAAATGTCAGACCCCAGTCTTCTGCCTTGGTGCTGCTTTTCCATGTTCATCTCAGTTAGAAAGACGAACTCAGTGAAGTCACATCTGGCTCTGCTTGAAATACCACTAAGCAACTCAAATTAGAGAAGGAAAAAGATATTTTTCAAGCATAGCATTGCACACATTAGCTTGTATTTTTAAGCATTTAGGATACTTTTCATGAAACCAAATAGAATATTGCTAAATCTTACAGCTGCTTTTGGAATATATTAAGCACACATTTCAGGAACAATATGAAACAAATATATACATGATTAAAATTGACAAAAAGAAAAAAATAAAAGGGATTGATTAATATTTTAAAGAAAAACTTTGTATGTCTATTTGATCAGCTGGTCAAGTTGATCTTTTGATCAGCTAATAATGGAAAAAACCCTAAACTCTTCAAAATCATGATTTTTTTGATGAACAATTGATCCTCCCAAATGGTCACTCACAATTATGACTTAGCAGAAACTGAGTGCACCCAAAACACCTGAGTATTGAATACTTAACACAGGCACAGAGCAGGGTCAGCAGGTTACCCAGGATGGCATCCCGGTAAGTCTCGCAATGTCAGCCAACTCCCTCAGCACTTGCATGTGCATCCCATTAGGGCCCATGGACCTGTGTGTGTTCAATCTGTTAAAATGTTCCCTAATCTGATCATCTTCCACTAAGGTTAGTCTTACTTTCTCTTGACTTTCCTTCTGGTCTCTGTGGCCTTGGATTCCTGAGAGCAAGACTTAACAGTAAAAACTAAAGCAAAGAAAGCA
Organism: Steatornis caripensis; assembly: GCA_013398225.1. Lineage (NCBI taxonomy): Eukaryota > Metazoa > Chordata > Aves > Caprimulgiformes > Steatornithidae > Steatornis > Steatornis caripensis. The sequence goes on along the minus strand of VZSC01017975.1, from coordinate 119,138 downwards.
CTGAGTACATTGCTTTTCCTGTCTCCTGTGTCACCAGGTTCCCTGCACCATTCACCAATGGCCACACACTTTTCCTGCTCTTCCTTTTTTTTGCTGATACATCCATCCAATCCTTTCTTGTTACCTGTAAATTTCTTCACCAGATTCAACTCCAAATGGTCTTTGGCTTTCCTAACCCCATGCCTGCATGCTCAGAGGGTGTCTCTGAATTCCTCCTTGGCCACCTAACTTTACTTCTACCTCTTGTGAACTTCTTTTTTACTTTTTGTGAGGAGCATCTTGTTTATCCATGTAGGCCTCCTGCTTGATTTCCAGCTTGTCTGGAGCAGACCATTCTTGATCTTGAGGGTGGATCAACTTGAAAAACAGCAAGCTCTTCTGAACCCTTCTTTTCTCCAAGACCATTTCTCATAAGATTCTTCCAAGCAGGTCCCTGAACAGGCCAAACTCAGTGCTCCTGAAGTACAGCGTTACGATCTTTCTTTTTGCTTTTCTTCCTCCTCTCCAGATTCTGACTCCATCATCTCATGTTCAGTGCAGCCACGATTGACCATGACCTTCACGTCCTTGTTTGTAAGTATGAGGTTCAGCAGAATGGAGTTGTTTGCAAAGAGAGGAGCTCTTGAGCTCTCAGATCAATTCTGTCATCAAGTGGTCATCAAAGCACTCCAGAAACCTCCTGGATCTTTCACTCTCCAGCAGATATCAGTGTGATACAAATCTCTCATGAGGACCAAGGCCTGTGAACATGAGGCTTCTTCCATTTTTGAAGGAAGCCCCAACTATTTCTTCTTCTTCTTGATCAGGTGCATGCTCCAGTCTTGAAGAATAAATCTATTCCTATTTATGAAATTAACAATTTTTACAGAGAGGACCTGAGTCTTTTCACACGTTCAGAGTCTCTGGATGACTATTTAGAGGCAAACAAATACTCCTTGGCTCACAGCAATGATATCTGAGACCACAGATCTTTTACACAAAGTCCATTTCAACTCATGAAGTAGGTGTTTTGCATAAGAACATTTTTGGGTTTCATTGGTTTCATTTGGTTTGGTTTGGTTTACAGTAACTTTAGGTATTTAAACAGCCTCTTTAGAAAAACAAGAATGGTAGAATTTTAATTGACAGTGACACTTCACTGACTGTAAATTCAGGTTCATGCAACGTTTTTCATCCTGAAAATTCACAAAATTAAGCAATTTCCATTTTAAATTTTTTAAAAAACCTATTTAATCATCTCACATCCTCTTTCACTGAAAGGTAGCCTTATCCATAGGATATTAAGGACTGGTTAGCTTTGCACAGCAACAGCACGCAACCAGTAAGGAAAGCAAATGAATCTGGTAAATAAATCCTTTTCTATAGTGCATTATAACTGAGAGGTAAACAGCATGCAAATACTTACCCAAGACAGGAATGGTGAAGGTAATGACACTCTTTAAGAGATGGTTGTAAAATGTATAAATAACTACACAGTAGAACTTCTGCTTATGCCTTACAAACTAGGTCTACGAACCACTGTCTTGGCAGACTTGGATTAAAAAAAGGATCAATGCTGCCATACTAAGAGCTTTCAAAGGCTTCAATATCAAAAATTGCTGTGTTTTATTAAGCAGTGATCAGATAATAAAGACCAGTGAGGGTTATATGCACTTTGACATTTTTGAGGAGAGAATAAATAAGTTTAAAAATAGCCTATAAATTTACCATTGCAATTAAGCACTAGTTTATTAAAAATGTATATAGTGAAAAATAATATTTATTATTTTATTCACATCTGAGCCTTAATTGATTATCATTGTGGAGCTTCTTCTGTTTGCTGTTCTCAAAGAGTCACTGAGGGTGTTTTGTAAATGTGGGGTTTTCCTTTATATATGGTGGTGTTTTCAAACAAGCAAAACATATTTATACTGAAACAGCTACCCAAGAACTAACCAGTTTTGGAATGACTATCATTTGGTTCCTTGGGAGGTACAGATCGGTCCCAGTACATAAGCTGTACCTCTTGTCAGCAAAACTAATTCCCACACACCACTCACTGTAGTAGTATAGTCCATGTCTGGCATAGCTACCAGACACACACTCTCAAGTGAATTTGCCTCTGTAATCCAGCTATCACATTAGCAGTATGTGCCTACTCACAAGATGCCTTCACACACTAAAATACTGCAAGCTAGATACACCCCTCTGTTTTATCTCTCAGTTGTATTCTACAGGTGAGGACAGCTGACAAATTCATGGACGTGAGGAGGAGTACGATTCTTACATTAACCAGAAGTGACTACATTGTTGTTACATATATATAGCATACAAAACATACGTTACAAGATTCTTACATTAACCAGAAGTGACTACATTGTTGTTACATATATATAGCATACAAAACATACGTTACAAGATTCTTACATTAACCAGCAGCAGCACACAAGCTACTTACATCGTAAATCAGTGACAATGGCTGAGCTAGTTTTGCTGTACTGCTGTGCACAAGGATCAGAACATGTGGAGCAAAGTCAGACTCCAGTGCGAATGTGCTGTTTAAGAAAAAAAGCACAGAACCAGCAGAATGAATGCTGTGGTCTGTCACTATTTCAATACAGTGACCTTTACAATCTTATTATCGCCTTACCAAGACAGGGGCAGTGACTGTGACTTGTTTAGGGAGATCAGTGTGTCTGGGAGGACAAGAAACGTGACAACAGAAGGCTATGACTACCTTTAACTAGATTCAGTCTATATGAAAACAATTCGTAATGCTGAGGTAGAATTATACAGGGAACCTAAGAGAGAAAAAGCTGTCCTGAGTAGCACACAAGACATTATTCAAAATGTTTATAGTGAAAAGCTTTCAAAGGTGTGAAAAGTATACTTTGATTCAGCTTCCTTGCACAATAAAAAAAAGCCAACAACTTCATTACGGTAGTTTTTTAGAGAGAAAACTCTCTAAAATGAATTAGTGAAGAACAAGTAAAAGAGAAAAATGTTTGAAGACACCCCAGAAAGTATTTACTAGCAACTTGGGTCAAATGCATAGGATCTGTCCTACAAGATTTTAGGAAAAAATAAAGTCTTTGTGGCACTACAGGATAAAAGAAGATGTTAGAAAGAGGAGGGCACCTTTAAAAAGCCAAAGTTGTGTTTAAGAAGGGTAATAAAAAGGATTATAAGCTCTGGCACATTAAAAACATATGGCAGCAAAAAGAGAATTCGAGAAGCTCTTGCAGAGGTTATAAACATATGCATGAATATTTAAGCACATTAAGGAGGAGGAAACCTGCCAGATAGTTCGCAGAGCCAGCAGATGACTGACAGGACACAGAAGATCTCTCAGAGAAGATAAGGTTATAACAGGAAGAAAACAAATTTTTCATTGCTGCGTTCACCATGGACAGCAGAAGTTTTCTTATGTTGGAATCCTTTCTGAGGAGCTAAGTTAATTAAAGTTAAATGAAATAGAAAATGCATTGACAAAATGAACAATAATACTAGGGACCAACTACTTTCAACTTAAATTCATCTAGCTGGAAACCTCATGACGTCAGAAAAACTGGAAGTCATCAAATCTGCTGGCAAAATTTTTACAGGGTTCAGGAAAAGATTCAGGGAAGAAAAGGCCAGAAATCCTCAGACATTTGTGAGGCAAACTACTCTGGAACAGAATCAGTGGAAACACAGAAACAGTAAAACCACCAACGCAGATTTCTGAAGGAAAGACTTTCTTTGGAAACACAAGAGCTCTTCCGTATATTTGATATGCCCATGGACAAGGAAGGTGGGGGTGATGCAGCTTATGTCAGTTTCAAAAGGCACTTCAGGGAGATTTCAAATAAAAATCCTTAAAGAAACTAATCCAGGGAAGCTTAAATGGAAAACTAGCAGCTAAACGCTACTGGAAACAAAGAACTGGGTTGAAGGGCAAGCTTTTGCAATAGAGAAAGGTCAGCAATGTTCCACGATGGGTTTTGGTCTCATGCTATTCATCAGATTTATGAATGCCCTAGAAAAGCAAAAAATAGTGAGTGACAAAGTTTACTGATATTTTCTATTAGGCAACAAAATTAAAAACGATGCCGTAAAATGAAGAGAGGCAGAACGACCTTTCAAGACTGAATTACTGATAAAATGATGAACTTTCATGCAGACAAAGTAATGCATACAAATAAACCCCAATCCTAATTTTATATACCTAATGATAGTCTCTGAGGTGTCTTTTACTACTTAAAAATGAGATTTCAGGACTATAATAGATAGTTCCATGAAAATGTTATCTCAGGGCTCAGTAGAGATAAGAAGCAAATCAGATGCTAGGATTTATTGGGAAAGTAAAAAGCTTAACGGCATCATGATATTTTCTACTATATAAATTCATCATAAATTTCATCTTCGACATTGTGTAGCGTTTGGTTCTTCATCCTAAAACAGTATACAGACTGGAAAAGTTCTGAGGCAGATGACATTGGTAATTGTAAGTATAAATGGAAATGATTAAGCCGACAAGGAGTCATTGTCATGGAAAAGAGATAAGCAGAACAGGTATGATAGAAAGACATAAAATTGCAAATGGAATGGCAAAAGTGAACAGAAAACAATTGTTCAGTTTTTTTTCTTTACAAGAACTAAGAGACATTAAAGAAACTAGCTGGTACAAAATAAGCAAAAGCCTGATCCTCTGCACAGCCTGTACTTGGTGTGGAATGCTTCACCCCAGGACATTACAGATACATAGAAGTCACTAGGATATCAGAAGAAATTTAACAAAGTTATGGAGGAAAGAAAAAGTCCATCTATGTCTGTTAAATAGAGAGTCTATATCTAGGTCTGAATGGCTTTGCGCCAAAATGCTGGAGGTCGGGGAGTGTCCTTAATAAGTCTCACAGTATGGTTGTCCTGTTCTCAGCCTTCCCTGATGGCCAATGTCAGAGACAGACAAATGGTTTGGGTGGACCTTGGGACTGACACAGAAGAAGATGTTCTTAGCCATGATATGATAATCTTTATAAACAAACATTTCAGCATACACAACCTTGACTGCTGTACAAACTTGCCTTTAAAAGGTCTAGTAATTTCTAGCTATATCAATATTTAAGCAAAAAAACCCACCATGCAGTATGCTGATTTAAAAGAATAAAAATTAAGGAAGCTTGAAAGCTTTTTGCCTACAGAGGGAATTAAATATTTTCCAACTCCTTCTCTTCCACTATTTGATGGAACTGTAGGTTACATTACAGAACACAAACAATGGGAAATTCTGCCACCCATACCAGTAGACTAAACAACACTGTGTAGTAGTAAAAACATCTCAAATGTCAGTGTTACAATGAAGCTCTAAGATCTGCAGTGGCCGGTGGCATTGACTTTTATTTGCAAGTTGTGTAACAGCAAGCTTAGGAAATTTCTGCCATGCATATGACAGCTAGAACAGTTAGGCAACTTTAGGAAGATGGATACTTCTTATAAAGTAGGTTTTTTCCTCGCTGAATCATAATGCACCTTTGTTACATTATTTATGTACTCTAACTTTTCCTTTAACTGCCTTCTTGTGATTAGCAACTTATTATAATAAATGTAAAAGCAATTTCTCACTAAGAAAGGATTATATCTAACAGACCAGTGGTGGAGCTTTTTGCCTAAAATGTTATTCAATAACCAAGTTTGAGAAGAGCTTATTTTAGTTTGAGAAAACATTCTGATTATCACCTTGATAGCCAAGTAAGATTTAAATCTATCAGACAGAAAATAAGGTTGTACCATTTTATGAGTAGTCTTGTCAGAGAAATCAATCTGAAAAGGGTGATGCTGTATTTGCTGAGAAACTTACTTAGCATTCTTCTACTTTTTGCACTACTGCTGTTTAGTTTTCTCCCTTTTATTCTCTTCTTATCACAAGAGTATTTGTGAATAACACAACGCAACAGATTAGAAAGACAAGAATGCGCAACATGTATGAGTTAATTGCTATGGAAGGAAAGTAAGTGGTGTCTGGTTATCGGAGCACTAAGAGAAACGAACTGCAATACATGAATGTACCGGAATAACTCTTCCTAGCTATTATGAAAATAAAATGGTGTCTCTAAAAATGTTTACTCGCATTCTTTCCATCTGTACTAAATACAAATTGTATGTCAGCACAGCCCTGTATTATAACTTTCAGACAACCCTGTATAATTCAGAGAAATGTCACTCTTAGGCATAATTTTTTCTCTTTTTCTTTTCTCAGTTTTTCTGACATAACTTCTTTTTCCCATAACTCCACTCTGTGTCACATATCGAAGACAAATTGCCCAATTAATTAATGTTGCAATATCTTCATTGACAGAAGCTATTTAAAGTATCAAAATAATATGACTGTGCTAAATCAGCTTGATTATGCGCTCTCTTCGTACTCCATATCTTGAGCAGACATCTTTAAGTAATGCCAGTGTGAATGTGCACTCTACAAACTCTGCTACACTCTGAGATTACTATGATACAGAGCATGTCAAATTTAAAGGATGACAACTGAAAAGTGGGATTTTTCTACAAAATCACAGATTGGCATTACAGACTAGGTGGAGATCATATCATATGTGCAAACATACATGAAGAACATCAGAACAGAAAGATGGTCAAACCAAAGTGTCCTGACTCCAACATTTGCAAAAGGCAGTGCCGATCGAAGAGTGTAAGAACAGGGCAAATGCACACACAATGGTGAGGCATGATGGTGTCCCAGCATCCATATATTTACAGCTTCCTGGATCTGAGGTGTTTTCTAAGTCCTTAGCAACCCTGAAGGTGGCTGCTGTTCTGGGAATATTGTCCAGTCTCCCACTGAACTCATTTAGCCTTTTGGTATCAGCAGCACCCTCCAGAATAGAGTCCTGAAAATACTTACGCAATCCCAAAGATTTGGCCAAGTTGTTGTGGCGATACCTAAAAAAGCTTACTGTGATGATTAATAACTTTGAATGAACAACTTCAAAAGCCTGAATTTGTAAAAAAATGGGAAAAAATGTAAAGAAAAAGAAAACTACTTATACAGAGATATGTCTTTATATTAAAATTGTGCAGCATATGTATATTTTCTTAACTTTCACCATTACAAACATTTGAAAAGGTTAATTTCAACTGAAAATGGAGTTAAATAAACTGCAAAAGCAGAGATAATTCTTACTGATTATGAGATACCTAGTGAAAAGGAATTTCTCCAGAAGAAACTATTTTCTCTTTTATAATGCAATTAAGAAGAATTTACAGCACAGAATTTACATCCCATAGCTGATTACATGGTTTCAGAACCATGTAACCAAACCAAAAAGAAGATAACCAAAGCCCAAACCTACAGCTTATTCAAGCTGAGGGACTACTCCCTTTGATTTCACCAGGCATTATAAAAGACTTAGAAGGAGCAACACAGTTCAGAGCATCTACAATTGCACATCATTCTGTATTTGCAGTTTGGAAGGAAAGCCCGTTTATTTTGCCCAAGTCTCCTTCAGCAGCTTGTGAAATCTGTATTAATTTGATGAGATAACATGGTAATAATCGAGCTTCTAATGTTTGTGCACTATACTCATTTCTTTTTGGAATTACAATTTACACACATCGTGTGCACAACATAACACCATTTATATGGGTACGCTTCACTCTTCTTGGTCAAACACCTATACAATTATCAGAGCACTGACTTGTTAAAAAGAAGCATACTGTAAAATCTGTCATTATTAACAGAATATAAATTAGAACTAAAATAATTTGTATATAAGATTCTGAAAGAAGCATGCTAATGTGTGAATATTCACATCAACTGGATAGCAAAATTGTGGCTTTTAAAAGCCTCTTCAGATTAGAGGAGGCAATACAGAGTTCATCTACTGAGGAGCTTAAAACAGAACACAATATTGGAATACTTCGTGCTGTTCAATGCTTCGGTACATTTCTGAGAGACAGCATATACCACCTTTGGTCTATGATCTCCAGGAGTCTTCTGCTGCTGTCTGGGTGGACTTTTTAAGACTGTGATTCATAAAACCTAAAATAGCTTTATACTTCACTACTTCAGAGAATGCTTCCTTCACCATGCCATATGACTATAGCTACCATTTGCAGAAACCTTTGTATTTCTTTCCCACCTCGTAAGTAGAGCTGCTGGCAGCATGTGCTACAGACAGGAATCTTTGCCTTGACAATAGGAGCACATCGCACCAAACCAGAAGGGACATTTTGGATCACTGAGTGTGTTCCTCTGCTATCAGTGGTCTGCAACACCTTTATTTAATTTTGCCTTCCTCAGTATCTGAACCATTGGCCATCCAAACATATTTCAGTTGCATTGACCGTGTCAGGTGGGCAAGGCAGTTAAAGACGCCTTGTAAGCCTGTGTTAGAGGACTTGAAAGCTCTTTAAGTCTCAAGACTAATGATTAGCTGGCCTGCAGTAAGGTGTAAGAACTGCTACTTTAGCAAGGCAAATCTTGTTAAGACTTCATGGTGTCTTGTTGAAGGTATTTACAGGCAAGTGCGCGTGTGTGGACAAATTGCATAGCTACATGACAATAAGCATATCGCACAGCACTGAGTAAATGAGATGCCACAGGACAACCCCAAACTATTGCAGGTACCCTACAGCTCCTTCTCAGCTCCCTCCTCCTAGCTCAGCGTTGCCACAGAGAGGAAAAAAAGAGACACGAAAGTTACTTTTGGCAACTAAGAAGCATGCCTGAACCAAGAAAAACATTCTCTTGTCCCACATAATTCTGTACCTCACATTAGTATATTCATAGAATTATAGAATGATAGAACAACAGAATATCTCAAGTTGGACGGAACTCATAAAGTTCATCAAGAATAACTCCCTGGTCCTTGCAGGACTGCCTTAGACTAAATCATATGACTAAGAGTGTTGTTCAGATGCTCCTTATTTGCTGTTTCAATTAGATTGGTAGTTATTACAGCAACACTGGAGTTGCACTAGCACAAAATAGCTTTATTCACACAAATAGACCCCTACAAGCCTTCACAATGGAAGGAAGGAATTTACTGTGCAGATGCTTCACAACTTCCACAAGAGCAACTAGAAAGGTTCAGAGAGAGTTTGCTCTATATGTACGTAGTTTGATATATATGGCCTATAGATACATATATGCATTAAACCAAACTGGAAATGCCCCTAGGAAGTTTGGTTTTTTGATACATGCATTCATGCCAATCATATTTCCTTGATTCATGCTAGTTAGTATCATGGACAAGTGCAAGGACTGCAGAGCAACTTACTGTTTTAAACACTTCTGTATCCAATTAATAGTATTTTCAACATTCTATATACTCACATAAACTACTGAATTTTCTGTCTAGCAGATATTGCAAGTACGCATGCAAATTAAACTAATGAAAGATGACAGAACGTGCGCTAACAGTTCTTTGAAAAGCGAGCACAGTACTAATAGTGTAGGCTGGGTTTTTCAAAGAGTGACAAACTGGTGTACAGATTCTCTGGCATTTGTTTCCTTTGACTCAAAGGTGCAGTTGTACATTGGATGTGTAAGCTTGCTAAATTTGATTTTCCCCATTAGAATCTTCTCCTCTCAAACCCACAAAGTGAGTGGCAGGATTTTCCAAACCAATGGAGATATCAGCATTCACTGGATATGATTTATAAAATATTAATTAGCATTTGCATATGCAAGAATGAGAAAAGCTTCATTGGATTCATCTATTCAATTGCTTTTTTCTAGAAAAATATTCTTCTGCAAATCAATGCCCAGGAAAGTGACTAATATAAACACAGTACAGGTAAGAGGGAAACTAAGCAGGTAACAGTCTGACATCTGAAATGTGTCTGACATTATCCAATGAAAATGTGTACAATAGAAATTGTACTTGAGAAAATTGGATCACTGGGTATCTACCACTTAGAATCTACTCTATCTTGAATCCATACAGTATCATTTCATATTTCAGTTCCAAATGTATAATTAGCATGCCATTTTCTTTCTCTTTGCATTTATATCCTTGCTCTGAAGCAAAAGTTGTCAAAATAAGTGGATCAAAAGAAATTTTTAAAAAGGGAAAACAGCAAGTTATACGTAAGTCTCACCATCATTTTCTTCGTGTTGGCCATCTGAAAGATATAATAGGAATGTTTTGTTTGTTAAAAACCTAGCCTACTTGCACATTGCACACAAATGAAGAACAAAGAAATGCTAGTAGGCTCAGCCATTTTTCTGTTTTCATTTATGCTTAGGAATAGAACATGAATTTGCATCATAATTTAATAGAATTCTCTTTGGAGTCTACTTTGAGTTTGTTTTGGGTTGGGGGTTTTTTTTGGTGTCTAAAAAGAAGGAATAAAATAATTTAGGAACGCTAACATGAAACTGAAATCTCAGAGTACTTCTGTTGTCTTTCTCTCCTGATCTCCTTGGCTTAGGCAGCCCACAGAGTATCTAATAACACTGCCAGAGAAATGTCACACAAACACAAAATTAGAAGGGAAAACCACTGCATTGACTGATTCTATGACATCAATTTTTATATTGATAAAGGGGGCTAAGAGAACTTCAGAAAGTAGCTTTAAACACAGGTTTATTCCACAAAATGATTCACTTAATTTGTTTAACAGATGTCTTTGATAGACATCTATATAGACTTTGTCCATAAAAATTATCTACAGCTATATAGAAATATGACTTGTTCTCACAAGGTGTGAAGAAATCAAGACTCTCCTTTGAGCTTCCTTCACGTAAGGAAAATTTCCTCTCTCTTTCTAGTCTGTTTCTAGTTCAACTACTGTTTTGTTTGAAGGCCAATTCTTACTTTGTTGGGTCTAGATGACCTACATTTTCTTTGAATTTTTTAAGAAGAATCTATCTGAAAGCATTTAATAATTGATACGTTTAACTTTCTGTTCTTTGGAGACAGATTGCCATGGCCAAAAGGCTAATGTAGGCAGTGTTATCATTGTGGCTCCTGAAACACCCAAGTTACTCTGAGAAACAGATGATGAGTGAAAACTCATTGCAAATATCCATAAACAAGTACATTCAGATTTCAGGATATAGCCAGGTATTTACTTAAGGTCCTTCAGACGTTGAGCCCTGTGAAACGTGAATTTTATTTCCCTGATTACAAAAACTGCTCATGAGTTTTATAGAATACATGGATGACTAAAAGGATGGATAGAAGACAGTATTTTGGCACTAAATCTATTTCATAAAGGATTATTTAATTATCTTAAGAAAAAAGTCCTCAAAGCAAACCTTAAACATTGCTTAGTTCCTCAGTGAAATGGAGAAGCTGGCATAAAAGTAGACTAATAAGATACTAATTTATGTATATTAATAGGATAATAATTTATGAAGCCAAAGGACTCACAGAGGATTCTGGACCGTCCCAAAGACTGGACAGCCGATTACAAGGTAGGGCTGGGGGAAACACCTCTCGGCTGTTCTGGACTGCAGTCATACAGACTATTTATGACAAAAATCTACCTAGAGAACAAAGCTCTGTGCTCCCTTCTCCCAGAGAAACACACCATGGTAAATTTGCCTCTGCATCTTGAAAGACTAGGGAGTTGCTCTGTAACTCACTAGTACGGTAGTAAGAATGACCCCAGAGTCCCACTGTAATGGTGTCTGGCATTTGCGCCCACAGAAGGATAGAACCTCATTAGGTTTATTGTTTAAAGAAAAATCAGTGCAAGGTAGCTTACTGCTACTTATGTTCCTGGATAACATGTGGGAATGAATATTCCTGAAAGGAATAAGAACTTACGTTAAGACATGAACAGGGAAGAGAAATTAAAGAGAAATAAGGCTGAACCAGAAGTTATGATTTTTCTCTACAGCCTTTGAGAAACTTAACTTTTCACTTTAATTAGCAACATCTTACTGATACTGGCTCAAACTAGAACCCAAATAGTAAATTCTGAAGTCAGGCAACCTTGCGCTGCCCACGCATTCTGTTGCTGGAGTCTACATAAAGGATAAAGAGATCTCTTAGTGCAACAAAAGATTTACAAGTTGACACCAGTGAACAGAAGGCAGTCACTGGATGATTTTATCCTCTATCCTGGCACAACACTCAGTGTTTCACTGAGACTCCGTGCTTACCACTAGGAAAACAACAAGTCACTGTTTCAGATTTTAATGGTACAGTGGGCAGACATTAGGGCTACCATAATTATTTAGGTTCACATGTCACACATGAGCACAACACAAATGTAAACCCTGCTGTAATTCCCATACATTGGACACTGTTTGCACGGGAGTTGTTGGCTAGAAATATGGTAGGAGTCTGTTTAAAAAGAAAGGCTGTGGATGAGTGCTTTTCCTCAGTGCACCTTGCAGCGTTTTGCCAACTTCCAAATCCACAGCTCTCTGCCAGCCTCAGCCAGGCAGCTCCAGTGCATCTCAAGCATTGTGCGCGCTCCTGCATGGTTAGGGAACACTGCTGTGGAGTGAGTCAGAAAACCAAAGGAATGTCTGAAAGACAAAGCAGCCTGGAAGAGTGGTAACAGCATCCTAGAGAAATCCATGCCTTAGTTTATAAGGCTGAGTATCTTTAGCTGTTCATGTTTGTCCATTATGTGTTGTGAACATAACTTTTGCAATAAGCTGTTTATACTTGAACATTAAACATGGATTTCATTTTAATAACATGACAATCTTGTAATTTCTACAATAGACGTGGTACTGATAATTAGATTTTTATAGATATCTTCTTCTCTCTCTTGTGTTGATGTCATAAGTTTAAGCTGAATTTGCCAAGAGGAAAAAAATAAAGATGAATATTGATCCAATAGTGCAAAACAAGTTTGTTTCTGCAACTGTGAACATTTCTGTTTTATTGCAGCTAGAAATAACATTTTACTATTTGTTCTGAAAGTCTTTACATTGTGTGTCTCTGTGGTTTCCAAGCTCTGCTCAGTGAAAAATTTAGCTACCACTTATAACTATCAACAGCATGACAAAGTAGCAAGTAAAAGTCACATACAGATCTCTGATAGCCATCTCAAGAGTTCTCTGTTATATTTTCTATTCTCTCTGCACCCTTACTTTGCTCTATTTCCTTTTATGAAACTATAGGACTGAATACCCAAATTACAGTGGAATATCTTCTTACGTGAAGACGACTATAAAGAAGGCTCTACTCTATCTCCTCCACTAAAAACAAAACTCAAAGCCTAACATTTCCCCTCCACCATCAGCTAAACAACAAAAAAGATTAAACAGTCCGGTAATATAAAGGTAAGACCAAGAATAAGAGAGGAAGTTACATAAGTAGGCTCTTCAGAATTATAGCACAATTCCAAAATGAAAAGTTGTGCTGTACAACAATCCCAGGTACAGGGCTTCCTCCTAGCCAAAACTGGCCATGTTATACTGGTGGTAGGCAGTGAAGAATGCTCTCGAGCAATATACTTCTTTATATGGATGTCTAATAATCTTTTAGGTCTAAATACTGATTAAGCTAACTGGGATCCTACATAAGTTTTCTCAGGCATGGGTTTTTTTTTTTTTGAGCTTCGTGAAAACTTTTGTTCGCACGCATTATTTCAGCTATGTGGGAATAGCTCGCTATGTGGGGATAGCTCGCTATGTGGAGGAAAAAGATATTTGAATGGATTATATTTCATATTTGACATTATTCTTCTCAAATTGAAATTAATTGTATAAACATTTTGAAAAAAATCACACTCTAGTCCTAACAAAATGTTTACAATTTTAGTATGCTTAGATGTAAAAGGAGAACAATAAACACTAACTCTTTTGGATGGTACATTTTGTACAGCCTTTTATAAGTCATCCC
>VZSC01017975.1:39271-105241 GCA_013398225.1 Steatornis caripensis | reverse complement strand
CCCATCATTCTATTAAGTAGGAGAATTAATTTTTTCCCTCTGATCTTTCTATGAATTCATGGGGTTACTATGGGGTACCATGTGCCACATTCGCTTGAAACACAGATGTATGTACTTCCATGCTGATAACATACACTGAAGAAATTCTATTAACATAAAAATTTCCCCCAATGCTCTGTTATAAATAAAACCTGAGGTATTTATTTTTTAAAGCATGAAGCCTAATAATGCAGGAGTTCTTTTCTGCAGGGGAAAAAAGCAGGTTTTAAAACTAAATAAACATACTAGGTTAGAAAGAAAAAAAAACATTGTGAGCAATGCAGTAGCAGCCTATCTGCAGTGATTTCATTTGCTGGAGCTAGAAGTAAATGCACTTCCATATTTTTTATTTAGAGGGAGAACTATTACCATTGGTCTCAGATGGCTCTGAAATCTGTTCACAGCTGAAATTATTTAGAACATTCATCCATCCATAATGAATCCTTATCCATACCATCTGATTTTCTTGCCTTCTCTAAGCCTCTTTTAGCCTCCCTGTTTTGCTCAGTTCCTAACTTAAATGCCTGAGGTTGATCCACTCTTCTTTCTGTGGAGATAGATTGGAGCCAGACATCAGGAATTGTTCAATGCCATTTCCATGGTTCGCAACATACTCAATACCTTGGGGATTATGCAAGATTTACCTAGGATAAACAGAGGCTTCTGTTATTATTCCCTAATGAAGATTATCAGTGATATCTGGAAAAGCTAAAAATACATTTTGACATTTTTTCTGTTCCTGTAAGAATACCATAATCTCAGTAAAATTTTCTTAGTTTGCTTCTCCACACTGGTACTGCAGATATCTGCAAGAAACCCCTCCTGATCTGGAGAAAGCAAGGTGGAATCCCTGCAGAGGGAAACAATTCAAATTCTGAGGCAAGAGATAAGCAGCTTTGCATATTATTTTTCAGAGTATAACCCATAAGCTTTCTAGCATTCTCTAATTGTATTAGAATTCAACACTGATTGAAATTATTGTTCTGACATCTTTTATTTATGAACAGAAGACAATATCGGATTTTGGGATTTGAACATTGTCTTTTACTTTTATTTTGGAGATTATAGTACGCTTGTGATGTTAAATATAGTTTATCAGATGTTTTCAGTTTTAACTGCAGAATTAGATATGTAGCTATCATTATTCATAGTTACTAACAGCTCTGATGTAGTGGTATTTTCTCTCTGAATGCTGAAATTAAGCAGGACTACTGTCAATGCAACAATGGTGTTATCCACTCTCACTGAACTCTCATGACTAATACTGTACCAGACAAGCTGACTGCCTAGATGGGAAATGGCCACTGAGTAGTGAAAGTGAATATTCACCAGGGACACTGTTGCTCATCAAATGACAGGCATCAAATGTATAAAATGTATCTATCTCAAATATTAACTCACTACCTTTTGTTTCTTGAATGTTTCTGTACAAGCAAAGGCTACACCTATGACCCAACTGAAAATATTTCAGTACTAAACTAGGCTTAAAATTGTAATATTCCTCAGCCATCTCCTCAGTAATGCATTGAAATCACCCTCCAGATAGATACTTCTAATCAGAATGACTGTAAAACAAGCAAATAAATATTTGCTAACTTTGATTCCTGTGGCCAAACTTCCATTCACTTTGTTGAAATCAGATGTATATAAGTAGGTATCTTTTAACATTAGTTTTTAGAGAAGACATTCAACATGAGATATTGTTTCATCAATTGACAATCAATGCAGATTGACAATCTGCACTACGCCCCTCCAACCTGCCCCCAGAATATTGCCATTTTGTGTTTTGCTAAAAAAAAATCAGTTCTTGCTTGAATGCATGAATTCTGAGTGTTATCAATAATTACCTCTAAATGAACTGTATTAGCTATAGATTAAAACAGATGGACAAATGAAAAAAACCACAGACTAATGAAAAACCAACAAAGGATATAGGGAAAGGTGCTATCTTTTTCATGTGAATGTACGCTGTTTCAGAAAAAATAGATGGTAAGTCTTCAAACTTAGAATCTTTTAATCTCATCGGGGACCTTTGTTCCTCCAAAGGAAAACAAAAATCAGTCATCTAACAAAATCCATTGGTTTTTTCCTACAGAGCTTCATTTCTTGGATCATCATGATTATTACAGCATCTTTAGCACATCGAAAACTGAAGCAAAATAATTTCCTTAGCATTTCTAATAGCAAGTATTTGCCAACACAGTGTTCTTTCCTTCCACATATATTTCAGCTTAAGCAATAATGCATGTAAGATGAATGACTTTGAATTGCCTGTGTTTTTGAATCCTTTCCAGAGATTTATTCTGGCTGAGAACTGAATGAAGTCGTGGAAAGGTATCTATTTTGATCTGTGACTACGTTAGGCTCATTATAGGTACTGTTCAGTTGGATTACGCACAAATCTGAATTAAGCATCCTACATAACAAAACAAATAGCTACAAATACACCATCAAGAGATATATTTAAAGGAAGTGTTAGTAAGAATGAATGCATTGCTGATGCTAAATGTTTCAAGAGGGTGTTACTGGGAAAGAGCACCCAACAACAAATATGTCAGGGAGTTCTGTTTTGAATGATTAATATTATAGAAAGGCTCACCCAAGATATTTAGAAAACAGATTATAAAATTAAATGTTGTATCTAGAACAGATTGAAAAGATGAAGATGAACACAGAAAGAGAGTACAGAGAGTTTTGGAAATATTAAAACATTTTCTTGATATTTTTAGAAAATCACATTGTTCTTCAAAATTATTTTCTCATCTCTTCTTCATTGGGTCAATTTGGCTTCTTCTCATTTTCATATAATTTGGACTACTGACACAATGCCAATAAACACCAAGAAACCTCTGCAAATGATTTTTTTTCGTCTCTAAGAAAATCTCTTTAGTTTTCTCAGGGTAAATCTTCACTAAATATCCAATCATAGCACAACTTCCATAGGTCACCTTCTCTACTATTGTCATTCCTTGCATTTGAAAGGAATTCCCTCCTTTGGCCCTGCTTCTCAAATTCCTGGTGACCAGTATCTTATGACCAGCCACAATGAAAACAGATTCACCCAATTTTCCCAACCTTTCTGCTCAAGTGCAAGCATTCTCTCTCTTTCATATTGCCTGACTATCAGTTCTTTCATGTACAACTGCAGAGTTGTGTGTTTATGAGAAAGACAAGAGATAGGAAACAAAGAAAACAGACTATGCAAATGCTTAAATTCTTTACTACTAATTTTTTTCAAGAATGAAGTGCATGGAGTTCATTAGCAGCTTTAGAAAGTGGTAGAAGCTGAAGCAGTAGACAAGAGGCACAAGGAGAGAGAGAAAAGCAACAAGCTGGGTGGGGGTATTGAAACACAAGCAGGTTTATGGGCCAGAGGACAGATTCAGGGAGGTCACAGATTGACATCCAGTCCTCTTGCCAGTGTCTGTGGCTCTATACTGCAAGCCTCGTCACACTCATTTTCAGTATATACATATATATGCATTGGTGCTTTTTTTTTAATTAATTTGTGTGTAACTATTCAGTATGTGGATGTTTTGAGGGGGTATGGTGGTAGCTGCTAACACTATTTAAAACCACGTCCAGTCATAGTTTAAAAACTTAACTCTGGCGACTACTATGCTGTTTTGTCCTCTTCTGAAGAAAATCTGTACCGTTACGAGTTGTAGTCTACTGAGTTGTTTGTTATTTTTCTGTACAGTAAATGACATTGTTGAGAGAATTTGTTTTAAGATATTTTGATTTTAAATATGCTTGGAAGAACAAAGGGCAGTCTACTATGGGAAATATCTATGGAAGTTTTTCTGCCAAATTCTGTATTAAAATATTCCACCCTTGAAAAAAAAAAAATGAGGAGGAACTTCTTTACTGTGAGGGTGAGAGAGCACTGGCACAGGCTGCCCAGAGAGGTTGTGGAGTCTCCTTCTCTGGAGATATTCAAAACCCGCCTGGATGCATTCCTGTGCAACCTGCTCTAGGCTAACCTGCTTTAGCAGGGGGGTTGGACTAGATGATCTCTAGAGGTCCCTTCCAACCCCTACCATTCTATGATTCTGTGATTCAGCAATTTCTCCTCACAGAGTCATGCAACTACATCTCTGCTAGCTCCCTCCACCTCCTACTTTTCTTTCTCTACACTGAAGAAAAGAAGATGAATTAAAAGAACAGATGTTCATTTCTAAACATTATGCTTTAAAAGCTACTCGGTTTTGCAAGGCACTTCATATTCAAGGCATTCAGAAGCAGAATATACTGTATTGTAGTAAAGACAGCTTCTGGAATCAGCTGTGTGACACTCAAAGGGTTTATCATCTCTGGCTCTTTGATCCTTCGCAGGATTGAACTTCCCAGTGTGATGCCCTTCTGTACAAAAAGGTTAATTAATCCATAGTTACAGCATACTTTGAGAGCTCATACTGGAAAAAGGCTACACAAACACCAATATCATTCTGTGGTGAAGCAGATATATTAAGAATGCACATACGAGACAGCACCAGGTAGTGATGTTATATAGCTTTGCTTCATTGAAAAACCCACAAAGAAACCATAAAATACCACTGTGCATAGCAAGAAGCATATTACTAAGCATACTAAACCATATGCTATATTTGCAACCTAAATTGCTAAATTGCTAAAAGCCCCCATTCTGCAAATAGTTGTCCACGGATAGTGCAAAGCATATGAATAGTCCCATTAGGCGATGCAGTGGGAGCGTCTGCACACGTTAAGTCACTGAAGCCTGTGTTGGCATGGTTTGAACAGCAGTGACCCAAGTCCCTGACCCTGTGGAATTAGCTTTCCAAATAAAATGATTCAGAGAGCTTTTTTTGAAAAAGATTAACAAATTGCTCTACATCTACACAGTACCGTGACATAAGCTGTTTATGCTGATGAGTTTTCTCCTCTTTTAATAAGAGATATTTTAGCAGGCAGTTAAAACACTCTTGCAACAACTCTCTCACAAAACACCCAGCCTGTTCTGCCGATATTGTATCTGTTACTTCATCTGTATTCATTATTACTCTAAAAAAATACTGAGGCAAGAAAATTTAAGTCATGTCTGAAGTAGGGTACTGCCTCATCCTGTCTGTTTCTTTAGAAATTACAATGATAAATGATGCATCTGCAGCCCATGTTTCATGTGATACTGCTTAAAGCAGCAGCAAATCTCCTTTTATATACAAAGCTTCTTGGTCCATACAATAAAGCCACTTTTTTCCATACACATGACTCTACAACAAACGGTGACTGTTTTTAGGTTTCCTCTAACTTTACAGGAAACAGAATTCCTACAATTTTTCAAAGATCTCCATCATCTGAGGCAAGCCTTTTAAATATAGCAAGGAGACTGTCCAAGGCTACAGTAATAGCTTTATCTCAGGAAGTCATACTGTAACTGCCTGAGAAAAAAAGCTAATTTCTTCCACTTCTTGCAAGGATTCTTTCAAAAAGTTTTGTCATGCAGGTAAAAAAACAAGCAAAGGTGAAAACACCGCAACCCTGTTCCTTCCAGAACTGCTATAGAAGCATTCACTGCCAGGAGCACATACTAGAGGAGCTGTCAGCATCTGAAGGTAGTGTGTAATATAATTTGATATACAATGGACGTATTAATAGATAGTATGTTACTTTAGGAACAGACAGTTCTCTACATACGCCTTGTTGCGAGACACTGAAAGTGAAAAAACACAGGAATAAGTCACCAACAATATACCCTTATTACCATCCTGCACACTGGGAGGCATTTTACCACATCTGCCTCATGCCAAAGAGTTTTGTTCAGAATCTGCTGGTTCAAATTTTCCCTGTTTCTTCATGCATTCCTGCTCTACGTACCCATTTTGGCTTAATGTCTGCTGTTAAAGTACAGGTGTTCACCTAAAAATGCAAGGACTCAAGAGCAAGCACTCTTTGAGTAGGGGAATGAAGTTAGGTTTCTGGTGCACATTCTGTGCTGCATCCCTTTCAGGGAGCAGTAGCAAGGCTATACTTCAGCTTAGAAATGATTTTTTGTGGCTTTGCATGTTAGATTGAAGTTTATTTGTAGCTGCCTTGACTGTTTGGCAATGACTTTACGTACACTGCTTTGTTAGGTTCTTTAATCCTTAAACGGTAGGTGTGGAGACTGGGGTAATGTGAGAAACGATCAGTAGTTCATGGAGAAAAGTTTATCAGCATGCAGCTGTCCATGCATTCTTCTCCAGGGCAGAATAAAAGTCTGGCAGAAAAGCATAGTTCCTGATGGAGGAAAATCTGCCATGTAAACCTAAGCCCACTATGACACCATATACTGACACCTTAGGAAGAATGACAGATGAATTTGATCCTAAGTAAAAATATTGGCACTTCCTTATGCTTTATATACTTCATGTATTTATTAGCTGCTTCTTCTGAGAGCAAGAGATAGTTAGCAATGAAGGCTAGAATATAATGCTTATAATACATAAAATGTACTTCCTTTCCACCAGAATTTAGTGTTGCTGTATTGTAACACAGTATCAGTTAACAACAAAGTTACAGGAAATATTTTTAATTACACATAAATTTCCCATCTTTCATTAGAAACAATGCAATTTTCATCCATTGCTTTCAGCACCATTTAGTTTTTTTAGTAAAAAACTAAAACTAACACCTTCTTCCACTCACCCTTTACAACTGAGTCTGACTTCTCATGCAAAATGCCAGAAAACTGCAGAGTTAGAAAAATGTGAGTGACGGAGCATCAAATTTCATAGGTACACTCACTTTATATCTGCATGTAATAAGCTACAATCGACTGAGGATAACAACATTGAGATAAGTAGACAGAAGAGAATATATTTTTTGTAAAACATCTAATGTATTAACAGCTAAATCAGAAGGTTGGCCTGCTTCTAACAGCAACTTAAAAATAATTAATGCAAAAACCGCACGCTTCCTTCTGTGTAACGTGAACACATCACAACCCCTGGCTCATTAATGCGATAACTTGGGCTGCAGACTTAGGTTTACTGCAAGCTGGTGTGTGTCACTTAATATGTGAGTTTTTTATAAAGACTCAGGTACTTATCACCAGCCTTCAGAACAGAGACTAGCAATTTTGCAACCCTAGCAGAACTGTTGGCACTAAGCTCCACTACTGCTCTTGTCTTCAGTTTGCCAGTATTCCATGGCCCAAAACAAGATGGAGGGAAGTGACAGTATAGTAGACATAACACATGGTCCTGTAAGTACAGTATATCCACCTACTCTAAATTAATATTCTTTAGGAGATTTCTGAGACCAAGGGCATGAGAAAAAGCACATAGCGAGGTCATGGACATACAAAATGCACCTAAAGGACTGACTATTTTTTTCCCAACAACGTTGCTGTTCTCATAAGAGGTAAAGTTACCTCTTGCAAGAGATTTTTCTTCGAAAACTGCAGGCAGACAGCCTTCTGGGGACAGGTACTTTGTCCTGAAGTGGCATTTTGCCAGAGCACACATCTGCAGGGCTGGTCTTTAATTCTGCTGTTTGGCGTTCATGTTGTGTTTCTTGGTGTGCTGGAAAATTTTGCAGAAGATGAACGGCGAGAGGTAAGCTGACAAACTTTAGAGGAGCTCAAAAGGCCAGTCACGTGGCCAAGACAAGGTGCAGTCATGATTCACACCAAAATTATTCAGATCATGTATGCAGGTAGGAAAAGGACAGGGAAATTACGTTTAGAGAATGTCAGAGGACATTAACAGCACCATTTGAGGCAACTAAGAGTTGTCACAGTAAAAACCAAATATACTTACAACAAATCAAAACACAGAATTGGGAAAGCTACCAAGTTCCCTTTTCTCGTAAACAAATTACAACCAATACAACTCCTTTAGGAGCAGAAAGTTTATGTACGATTAGGAAATTTAACTGTGGTGTGGAATGAGTAGGAGGCTCAGTCTTGGATCATGAAAAGCAGTGAATCAGCCTTGGCTATCTGCAATTTCCACCTCTTCTTGACTCAATCTAGTCTAGCTTGCCACTGAAAAATCTGTAAGATCAGAGTTTCAGGGAAACATTCATTACAGCAACAAGTTGCAGGTCTGGTTTAAGTTGGTTAGTCAAAATTCTCAGTTCCTCTGTCTACATATGATTTCAGATACTGCAGATGCCTCTGAGTCTGTGGTTTTTCTAGATTTAGTTACACTTTCTATACTTTAAAAATATTTTTCTCTTAGTTTTTTGCTATTAAAAAATCCAACAGTTTAATAGCAAGTAGGAAATGATTAATATGGAAGATAATGTCTTGCCAAGTAAACAAAATGAATAATATGGAAGATAACATCCTGCCAAGTAAACAAAAAGCAAATGGAGTTGTATCCTTTAAGGATCTTAACTAAGATGTAGGAGGATCCTTAATATTGGTTACGTGTACTGATAGAAAGAACATCACAGAACATCTTAGATTACTCTGATATGGTAAACATGGCACTAAAGGAGGGTCTAAGGAGAAACTTTACCACAAACATGACAGTATTATTGTTTAACAAATACACATCTCTATAACCCAGGTAGAGAAATAATCTGGAAGGGCTTGATCATTTCACAGCTATCAGAAAATAAAGGCAGGACGGGTGGCTAACAGCAGGATGCCACTGGCTATAAACTCAAAGGGATTAAAGCAAAGTGCTCATATTAAGAGCAATTTAGACTAAAACTACAGAATCAAGGAATGATATTGATGTTGCGTCAGAAATATCACTAAAAATATTTCATTTTAAATGTTCCCATTTCCACAGTTGCACCACATAAATAAATAATGACTACCAAACATTTTTCACTATTTGAAAATTCACCTCTGGAAAATATTTTAAAAATTCATGATTACAGAATGCCCAGGCTAAAAAAGAAAGGTTAAAAATAGGATAAATAAACACAGTAGGCAAGACCACCTATTTACGAACGGCCACAATATTGCTCCACATAATCCAGTATCTTCTTTCTGTTACCAGCGTAAGTAGCAGCAGTGGGAGTAACAACAGGGCAAAAGTATACTGTACTTCTCCCTAATGCTGTCCTAGACACTGTTTGCATTTGAGCGACAGAAAGCAAACCAACAATTTACATAAAAATTAAGAAAGAAAGAAAGAACGGGGGATTAACAATAACATTCACTAGGCACCACATCTAGCTAGTCACCTTGGCTCTTTTTACAGTCAATGAGGAAAGAGAGATGTGTTTTCTAACATGGGAAATGCAGGATTTTTGAGGATTTCCCCACACATAGAGTAGATGCTTGCCAAATAGCTGACAGTAGGCGTGTCATGCAAACTGCCCTATACAGTACTGATAATGCATATGAACATTTTAAAATCCACAGTTCTCTGTATTTACCTATCATATTGTAATATCACCTTTGTTGGAGACAGTTCTTCTGGGTATAAAGATCATTAGAAACAAAAAAGACCTGAGACTGAAAGCCTTCAGAGACCATGGTAAGATATATTACGTCTTTACAAGAAAATTTTAGTAAATGCATTGGGGCCTTTTACCCAACAGTATAATTCTCTTGGGTTATAGTTTACAGAGGAATGAGAAATTATACCTTAGAAAAAGATAGTTCATATGCTACAAAATTGTATTATTAGTAATGACACAGCTTTTATATGTAACCAAAATATAGTATTACTTAAGTATTGCTAGCTTTCAGTTTAGCACAAGCAGAGTAGAAAGACTGAAATAGTCTATTCTGATTAATCATAAAAGCATCATGCAAATCTGTCCTATAAATAATTTATATATCTAGTTCACTGTCCTGGTTTGAGCTCCTAGCTCAAACCATTGCCTTTAGCCTGAACTTTTGAAGTGTAGAAATGCCAGCAATTTTTCAACAGCTTTCTCATCTGTTCCTGTGGCTACTCAGAGCACAGACTTTATTAGTTTCCACAGATTTGTGCTCTGTGCAGCATTCGTTGTTATTCAAAGGGTCAGAAGTCAGAGGGGAAAGAGGACCACAGCAAATGAAGAAACTTTCAGGTACAGTTCTTTGCCTTGTCATACTTTGCAAGGAAAGAATGTAATTTATCAGGAAATAATGTAATTTAGCCTGTCTATGAGTACTTGCTTTATTGTCATACGACATCTTCTGATAACTTTTCTCCCAACAAGCTTGTAAGTAAACCCTGATTCTACATTTCTGAAGCTGGCTGAGATAAGAATCTCTGGGAAATGTAACTATTTAAAGACACCAACAAACGGGCACATTATATAGGTGCCGACGACAAATTGCCACGTTCAAGTCAAAGGTAACAGGTAATTAACAAAGCGAAAATAATTTCATATAAAAGGGCTGTAAAGAGGATTTTTATATTTCCCTGTGTTCCTCCCTTCCATGAAACTAATGCCAAAATACAACAGAAGTTGCTAATAACATTCAGATTATTAGCTTGCTGTGTATACATGCTTTATGGTCATTTTCTTCTAAACACTGGTCCATCCTTAAATTATAATAATGAAAAAAAAAAAACTAAAAACCTCATTGTCTAATTTGGTGTATTTACACACATTTTTTATTTTAATTCCTTTTGGCAAAGTTTGCCTAATTATGTTTTTTCCAATTCTCAAATCCCATCCATCAGGATGCCTCCCACAGTTTTTCAGAGCAGCAGTCTCAGGTGGTTGTTGATTTTGGCACAAGTCTCCTCACACAGTTCATCTTCCGGCACCAGGGAGATGGCAGAGATATTGATGATGCCTTTAACCATACTGTGCTCTTTCTATATGCTGTGTGGAGCCTGCTGGTATTGCCAAATCCCCAAAGTGATATAATCAATTTAGGTTCTTGCATCTGTTTCCAAATGGGCTTGCCTCAGACTCATTCTGTCTGTTTTCATGTACTGGTATTGTGGTGTCCAACTGAGTTCCCATTCAGATTTTGGCTTCTAGCACTCTATAGTACAGACAGTCTCAAGCAGAGTCGAACAGCCTGTGCTTTGAAACATGTTAGAGGACCTGCTTGGTGAAATTCTGTGTTTTGTTTTGGTTTTTTTCCACAAAGTCTTCTCTCACTGAGTGTTGTATCCCACAGTCTGAACCAGAGTTACTCTCTCATTAGACATTCAGCTTAGCTTTCAGAAATCTTCTACTGCCTTCTTAGACATAAGTACTTCAATCCACTCCGTCTCCATTATTTAACCTTGCCTACATTCAAAAATATGTTGTTTAGATTTTATTCAAATATGCTTTATTAGAGAAAAATCCCTGAAGTATTTATAATGCTGTTTCACTTATCCTTCTTAGTTCAAACTGAAAACCCACCTAAGCACCAACAGCATCAGAATCAGCTGTTGACTACTGCTACTAGTGCCATTTTCCTGCAGAGTAAATGATTCCAGCATTCAGTGCCATGACATTTTGGGGAGACTTCCAAATTAGATGAAGTTTTTAAACTGCACCCGTCTTGCACTCAGACCATTTTTTCTATTTCATTTTGGACTTGGCAGCACATATTATTCAGACCTTTGAAAACCAGCCAGTTGGATCTCTAAATCTAACAGGTGGACAAGAAGGAGGAAAAACATGGTACGATGCTAAATAGGTGCTGAAGTAGCTCCAGCGCCTCCAAACACATGTCAGTCTTTTTTCCATTCCACCTGAGCGCCAGGCACATTTACTGAGATCTNCGTCTTGCACTCAGACCATTTTTTCTATTTCATTTTGGACTTGGCAGCACATATTATTCAGACCTTTGAAAACCAGCCAGTTGGATCTCTAAATCTAACAGGTGGACAAGAAGGAGGAAAAACATGGTACGATGCTAAATAGGTGCTGAAGTAGCTCCAGTGCCTCCAAACACGTCAGTCTTTTTTCCGTTCCACCTGAGCGCCAGGCACATTTACTGAGATGTGTGGCTCCCATACAGAAGTCTTCTCTGTAATTCCTTACTCCCTTCACTTCTTACCCTGTCTTTCTCTGGCAGAGCNTCTAACAGGTGGACAAGAAGGAGGAAAAACATGGTACGATGCTAAATAGGTGCTGAAGTAGCTCCAGCGCCTCCAAACACATGTCAGTCTTTTTTCCATTCCACCTGAGCGCCAGGCACATTTACTGAGATCTAGAGGAAAGGACGGTTCCTAATTCCTCCTTGAAAACACCCTGGAACACAGGAATGCAACTAATAAGTACCGCTGACATCACTAAGCTCTTCTACTTCTTTTTTAAGTGTTTTCTACCTCTTAAAAATCATTATGCATACTGTTCCTACGACAACCGACCCAGATTCCTAATGAGCTTCCCTTGGTGCTACTACTACTACTACTACACGAATGAATAATAATTTCCTGTGGGTAGATTTCCCATGTCTGTGTTCTAATTCAAAGCTTGACCTGTCTGTCCTGGATTACATACAGTGTGCCAGGAGCCTCCAGCTTTATGGATTTTTTTTTCCTGCAGAACCATTTCTCCCTCACTGGTTTGGAAATGGATTGGCAGCTCAGAGATGCTGCAGCAGCATGGAAAGCAGCCAGATGACAGCCACGAGCAGATGCCATTCAAATTTTACAGGAAAATGAATTCTAGATGTGTGATCAGGCATTCATGGATCTTAAGGGAAAATCAATATCCCCACGAGTCAAAAATTCCTGTGTGCCTGCATGATTACTGCTTTCAAGGTCTTGTGCACTACTGGGAAAGCTATGATACCACTGTTTTATTTAGGTCTTGTATTTCACAGAAGAACATGCAGTAACTTTGAAGAGTTTGAGCTCCAACGTGATAATGCAAATCCACGCCTGTTCTACATGAAGTCGTTTAATCTCTCCTGATGAATTTGTTTAGTCTCCCTTTATTCAGGGATAAGAGATTAAAACTTCAATAGGTATACTTGCCTGAGAAAGACTATTTTGTTACTGGGTTGGTTTGGGGTGGGAGGCAGAGAGTAGAAAGGGCACAAAACACAAGCAAGACTTATTTAGAAATAAAATCAAATTAACCAGGAGAAATATGATGAGGTTTAAAAATGTAAAAATTCGCTAATTATCAAGTGGATACTCTGGACAGTTAATTACATCAAAATATGGGTGGTCTCACAATAAAAACATAGTTAGTCTGTATGACCTAGTGCTGTACCTTTTCTTCTGAAGTCTGTGATGGTAGGCTGATTTTTTTTTCTATGAGAGATTTGCAAAACTTCATGGATCGCTTATAACCTCTCTCAAGTGTTTGTTGCAACACCACCATTGTGGTGGGTGATGCCAAAAATTAATTCTGTGCAGTCCTCGAAAAACTCTAGATATTTTCCACGTCTTCTTCGTTGTTTTTTTTTTAATTACTGTTTTTGCATATGATACATCTATGAACATGCCTTTTTCCTTCTTTAGGGTCATCATGTTGAATGGAAATGAGATTTGGTGTTTGCTGCACAGTTAGCAAGTTCTGTTTTCCTAATTTAATCAACAAATTTGCAGCAATCTGTATTAATTCCTGAATCCTGAATTACTTCAGAGATTATAACATGGTAACTTATGACTGGCACACAAATCAAGACACCTAATGAAAATATAGAAGTAAAATCCCCATAATTAATTCACTATTTTATATATCTACATGGTCTTAACCAGTGCTGTTACCTAAAACTAATTTATGCTTTTCTCAAAGCTTAGATTATACTTTTCTCAAGTCCCTCTAGAAAAATTTTTTACGTGAGTCACTTCTGGTGCAACTTGGATTCCATGTTTCGGGATATTTCACAACCTGTGCAGTTTTCCCATCACCACTACTGTCATAGTCTTTGCGGACAGAGTTATAGTATGAAAAGTTAGTGAAAAAGTATCATTGTTTCAAATATTGTTCCTTTAAAGACTCTCATAGTAAACCTTCTTGTTTATTAAAAAAAAATATTATTTTTCTAAAAACCTAGGCAGTAACTTAAAAAAAATCCAGGAACTTTTTTCTCTTATTTGGCATCTCACAATCTCCCAAGTCTCAGCTACTTTATGAATTGGTTGAGGCCCTTCTTCCACTATCACACCAGTTCTACAGAACTAAAAGGAGCTGAGAATAATTTTGCTCAGAAAACAGATACACTGACAGTAGTTATTTTATCAGAAACATATGTCAAGTTACAATCAGAAAGTTCAAAAGATCTGCCAGACTGAAATACAACTCCAGCAAGAACTCAGAAAGAGAAACCTCTGAAAAATGGTGTTTTTACCAATCCTTATGAAAGCAGCACAAATCATATGACCCATCAATGTACCTGAAAACTAGGAGTTTCCAAATAACTACAGAGCTACCTATGTACCTGTCACTCCTTGACGAATCACAAACACACCATCTTGAAGTGTTATTCAAATTCCATTGCGATTTAGTGTGAAATTAAGTTTATTTAATACTAACAAGGAATATTTGAAGATTCTTTAGTTGCTTCTGATTTGTTCTATACTCTGCAAATCTGAAATGATTCTTGCTACCATATAAACCAAAAAGAAATTGCCTCCTCGCTGCTGGCAGTGCTTTCCATCTGCAGAATTCTGTTCAGTGCAAGCTGAACTCTGGTGTGGTTTAGCTGCCAATGAACTTGTTTCCCTTGGGTCATACCGGACAATTTTATCCTTTCCCTTACTACTCTGGATTAAGCAAGTCTCACTGGTTCTCTACCACTTCCAGGACACCTGCATGCACTATTTCTAAAGCNGTGAAAAAGTATCATTGTTTCAAATATTGTTCCTTTAAAGACTCTCATAGTAAACCTTCTTGTTTATTAAAAAAAAATATTATTTTTCTAAAAACCTAGGCAGTAACTTAAAAACAATCCAGGAACTTTTTTCTCTTATTTGGCATCTCACAATCTCCCAAGTCTCAGCTACTTTATGAATTGGTTGAGGCCCTTCTTCCACTATCACACCAGTTCTACAGAACTAAAAGGAGCTGAGAATAATTTTGCTCAGAAAACAGATACACTGACAGTAGTTATTTTATCAGAAACATATGTCAAGTTACAATCAGAAAGTTCAAAAGATCTGCCAGACTGAAATACAACTCCAGCAAGAACTCAGAAAGAGAAACCTCTGAAAAATGGTGTTTTTACCAATCCTTATGAAAGCAGCACAAATCATATGACCCATCAATGTACCTGAAAACTAGGAGTTTCCAAATAACTACAGAGCTACCTATGTACCTGTCACTCCTTGACGAATCACAAACACACCATCTTGAAGTGTTATTCAAATTCCATTGCGATTTAGTGTGAAATTAAGTTTATTTAATACTAACAAGGAATATTTGAAGATTCTTTTGTTGCTTCTGATTTGTTCTATACTCTGCAAATCTGAAATGATTCTTGCTACCATATAAACCAAAAAGAAATTGCCTCCTCGCTGCTGGCAGTACTTTCCATCTGCAGAATTCTGTCCAGTGCAAGCTGAACTCTGGTGTGGTTTAGCTGCCAATGAACTTGTTTCCCTTGGGTCATACCGGACAATTTTATCCTTTCCCTTACTACTCTGGATTAAGCAAGTCTCACTGGTTCTCTACCACTTCCAGGACACCTGCATGCACTATTTCTAAAGCATGGTGCCAACTTCATTGCGGTTGAGATATAGTCGTGAACACTCATCAGTGCTTTCAGTTCTTCAACAACTTTTATGCAAGTTATTTTAATTAAAAATCCGAAATCTGACTCCAGCAGTAGCTTTTTAGTACGAGGCATCAACACCAAGACTTCTCTAGGTGTGCAGTAGCTCTCCACAGTCTTCATTCACATCACCTTAACCTGAAAATCATAGAATCACAGAATCATAGAATGGTAGGGGTTGGAAGGGACCTCTAGAGATCATCCAGTCCAACCCCCCTGCTAAAGCAGATTAGCCTAGAGCAGGTTGCACAGGAAGGCGTCCAGGCGGGTTTTGAATATCTCCAGAGAAGGAGACTCCAGAACCTCCCTGGGCAGCCTGTGCCAGTGCTCTGGCACCCTCACAGTAAAGAAGTTCCTCCTCATGTTCAGGTGGAACTGCCTGTGCTCCAGTTTGTGCCCCAAAAAAATCCATGTGTTTCCTTGAAAGATTTTTCTCATTGTTAAACTCTGAACTGTACTTTAATAACACTTGCATCCTAGTGCTGTGCATGAGAAATCTAGGCAAAAAAATACTGTTAAAGCCAAATTGTTTACAACACCTGTTTAAATAATAAATTATTATTTGGTGAAGAGATTGTCCTATATAGCCTAGAGACAACTCAAAATAGGTTTTAACCTGAGATGCTCCAAGCATTTATGGTTTGGTTCTTCACGCTTAAAGTAAGAGTGTATCTTACTTGGAAATTAATAGGTTTTTTTATAACTATCTTCAAACCTTGTCTTAGCTGGGTCCTTATCCAACTGCAAATGATTCCTTCTGGGTGCCAGGATGCTATTAAGACCAAGTATTTTGAAAACATCTTGACTGATGCTAATATAGCCTCAGAACAGATTTGTTTTCCTGGAAAACAGGTAATAATATTCATTTAACATGCCCACTTAACCTGTATGCATCATCTACATCCCCAAACTTTGTTGTGTTAAGCTCGAAGTGATAGAAATACCATTTGTAATACTGCAAGCTTCTGGCTGACTTCACATCTACTAGCAGTGCGTCCTTTTCCACAGTGTCCCAGTTCACTGTGAAATGAGTGACGTGCTTAGTCTGAGCCGTTAAAAAGAAACATCTTTCACACATCCCTAGCACTTGGGGGTTTGTTTTTGATACTTGAGCAAGACATTTGCTACTTACGCACAGTAGTCTTTTCTACTTCAGCTTGAGAAAAACATTACCTTCTGTCCATGTAAATGTAGCAAAAATAAGTACTTGAACAGGAGGCCTCAGGAAACAGTGTTAATTGAGGCAATATCTTAAAAAAAATTAGTGGCACAATATCAAAGCCTACCAAAACAGAAAACAAGAGTTTGCGAACACTATTTCCCCTTTTGTTTCTGGAGTTCATCTACAGCCTGATTTTCAGCTGCAACCTCACATTCAGGCTCTAAAGCACTGGAATCTGCAGATGTATATTCTGCATATTTGAAAATAAGGCTGCAAGCAGCTTCCTTGCACTCTGTTTATTTGCTCTGAAATCCAAACCTGCTGCCGCTGCTCTTCTTACTTCTTTTGAACACCTGCAGTTTAAGGACAAACCTCTAGGAATACATTAAACTTATATTTCTTGGATGAGTTTAGTAATTGAGCTTAAGAGCAATTTTGATATTAAGTTCTTGGAAAGGTCTCTCAAAATCCTAACCAGTGCATGCTTAACTGCTTTTTCCTGTTTGAGGTTTTCAATTTAAGCTGAAATAATATCAGAGTAAAACCATTTCAAACTATGTTATTCAGAAAATATTAAGTAGTTAAAAAACCCCAACACTTAGGATAAATTAACAGGCATCATTTTTTTAATAATTTATGAATATTTGCTCTGAATGTTTGGTTTTTGGCAAAACAAAACATAACCAGCTAAACTTTTCCGAAGCAGAAAGCATTATCTGGTTATCTACCCTGGGGGTGAGGTGGGGTGGAGCGGGTAACACAAGTAGGAGTAGCCTGAACTAAAATTTCTTGGGAGAGCAAGAACAAAAAGAGGAAGAGAGATACATGCAAAAATACTTTTTTGCTCAAACCTAAACATATCCTAGATTTTGCTCGCTTCTCAGATGTCTGCTGACTAGTAGTTTCTTTGTATTAAAATTGCTTGCAAAACTTGATGCATTTTCTCTTTCCATTATTTGAAAAAAGCAGGGTAGGGAAGTGGACAAGTAAACCAAAATGTTTTTCATGTTAAGACATATTATTTCCACTTTTTTTTTTTAATTCACACCTTTTACATGGAAGGATACAACAGAAGGTGGACAGTGCACAGCATAAAATTAATTCAAATTTCTGTATTTATCCCTTAATTTCCTATTACTCATTATCACAGTAAGAATCAACCTGTGAGTTACAGGAAAAGGCATTTACTATTCAAAATACTATAGCTCTATAATAGGGTCACTGCAATCCAACGAAGTTGTACATTGCACCGACATGTATTTTAAGGAGCTGAAAGTACCAGTAACAATCATTCGTCATAAATGCATCATTCATTCAACATGAAAACTGAGGGATACCTTATGTCTGTTAATGTATCCCACTAAGTATATCCATTAATACTGTATTTCAATGTGTAAATGAAGTAAAATTTGTACCATAGGCTATCAGGAGCACCCCCCCAGAAAAATCCACTAAAAATGCAACACAAACAAAAGTTGATTTGCATTCCTTATCAAGACAGGATCAAAACACTTCTGTATTTTCTTCAAAATCATTAAAAAGACATTTACTTGGGTCTTCCAGAGACTAGCTGATTGTCCCTTGGCTATTTGCTTACTGCGATTTTCTTCTTCCCTCAACTCCTGCCATTGTATCTGTTTGGAGTGTTTCCTCTTTGTTTAACTGTGAAATATTCATGAAACCAGTAAGAGGCTGATAATAGAGTATCACTAGACTCTGTTGACCAGAACAGCAATCTGCAATGCTGAAAATGCAATTTCAAGATCCTGCTGTAAAACAGAAACATCAGCTTGATCTCCTACACTCACAGCGAACACTTCAGCCATCAGCCAACCATTGACAGCTCTGGGGTTTCAGATCTCTACTTTTGCTTTGACTAAAGCAACTATTTATGAAAAACGTCTTCTTGAAACTAGTGCAGGCAAAACAAAAGTTAGTCCTCATTTAAATTAACTGAAATTTTCAATCTGCCCAAAAAACATTTAATCAAAAATTTCCTATCCTACATTACTCCTGTGTAGATTCCCACTGAAATAATAATGATAAAGTAAACAGTTCTATGGTTTTAATTCTTGCTGGAGTAAATACCTGATTAGATGAGACAGATTACTGTAAGTCTCAGATTTTAAACTGCAATTTGAATGTGTAAACACAGCTGTCATATATATGTCTTCCATGAGTTTTAATGGCAATTATGATGCTCAGACACTACTATATATTTTTTAAACATTTAAAATAGGAAACTTCAAAAGCTGTCCCAGGAGGATTGTAAATGCAGGGCAATTTTGCTGTAACACAGACAATATTACTCAGGGATCAGAATGGAGAAGGGAGACATAATGGTCAGAAATAACAGAAGACTACAGTGAGGTTTAATTAGCAAAGAAAACCTTTAGTGTACAAAATACTTGCCAAGACAGTAAAAATGTCTGCTGCTTCCTACATTATCCATAACTCACTAAGATGGAGAACAGTTTGACTTGAATCTGTATCAGACAGGTCTTTTACAAAATGCCTCCCTTATAATAGAGTCACTGGTAAAGCTGCATCAAGAGCAACTGAATTTAAAAGTTAAGCCCATTCTTACTCTGCTAGTATTTTAGCCTTACATAATCCTTCATTAAAGCACTTTTCCTTTTCCCTTTCTTAGAGAAAACATAGTTGAACACATATGAGAAAACCAAACCTAAAAATAAAGACAAAGTAAACTGAGGAATTTCACATTTTATGCTAGTGAAGGGCAGGCATCTTTCATAATCACTGGCAGGAGAGCCTGAAGGAGTTACTTGAATTAAAAAAACATTTCAGAACATCTCTACAATCAAGAATAACAAGTGCTAAGCGAACTAGCATTTTCAGACTTTCAGCACTTTTATTCCTTGCTATTTTCTTCTTTTTAAGAGCTTTTCATTTCTGTATCACTTTCCTTTGAAAAGTCTTACCAATTTGTAGACTTCTCAGAGTCTTACTAGAACAGCAGTAGGCCAACAATTTCAAGCATGTTTCAGTATTGTTTCCTGTCTGCCTTGCTGTTTCCACCACAGTGTCCTCTAACCTCTTCACCCCTCTGTCATTACAGCTCACTTTCTCCCTCTCCTTTGGATCCCTCACTGGTCACAAAACACTCAAGCACCTTCAGTCAAATTGTCTGATCATAGGAGTATGGGTAGTAGGTTTTAAAGCAGAAAATAAGGAATACAACGTAAGTCTAAGCATGGAGCAGAAGAGACAAAAGAAGCTTCATAGCATCTTGAGGGAGTTTTCAACAGCAGACAGCAATAATCAGGAGATGTAATATTGGATGTATTCTTTAATAAAGGATAAAGAACTTGGGACTGGAAAGTCTCTAGCATATGACATGACAGGCAACCTTACGCAGCAACGGGGTTCAGACTTTCAGACTTCTGCCTCCCTAAACCCATACTCCTCCCTAAAAATAACCAAACTGACTCACACTATTTAGCCCAACATCTTTTTGTCATTGAGAGATATGGAAACCTTGGGAAAAGTCAACTGCTACAGGATTTCTCGTAAGTATCTTTCCACCCTCTATCTGCTGTCAAGTTCAGTAGTCTTCCAAGCTGCAGATCACTTAACACACCCTTTTTGAATGCTTTATTCCACTATGCTCTGTGGTCTTTCCTTGAATCTATGGAAATTTCTAGCCAACACATCCTTAGGTAAAGATGTCACCACATCAGCTGCCCATCGCATGTCCGCCTGGAACCTGGGAAACTGGAGTTTGGCTTCCACAACTTCATTTGCTTCAACTACCTCCAGCCTGAGACCAGCTTTGCCTTTCTTATACCAACAAGCCTTTCAGACCCTGGCACTCCCCCATCCCTTAGTGGTTCCTTAAACACAGCATAACATTGCTATGCTCATGACAGCACCATCTCTTCCGTAGTTAGGGGGTTAAACGCTTGCATCCATGCCCAAAGAGCTAAGTTTCAAAAGCCTAAATCTGCTCAGTTTTGCTTCAGAATGTTCAGGAAGAAATACATTTGCCAATATTTTACTTCTTACTAGCTTCTTTTTACTTTTGTTTTTTTTAAAGAGCAAAGTTACTTCATCTGTTTAAAGTAATATTTTTTTCCTGACCTTTCATACCCAAGATATCACTTCTCAGCTCACACCACAACCTTTATGTGAGCTGTAATTTTATGCAATATCGGGTAAAATCAAAAGAAATCTATACTACTTATTTGCCTGTTAGCTGCACCTGACCTGAAAAATTAGAATATGAATGCAACACATGTCCCTTTTTACAAGTTATACATCAGCTTTGTGCTCAGCTGACAACAAAAATGTAGTCTAGACAATATAAATTATTTTCATTAAATATAGCTAAATATATTTAGTAAAAAGAGTTCAATGTAATTATTAAACTCCTCAGAGAAACTCCCAATTTCGAAAACCAACTAAAATGCCACAAAACTGTGTTTCTGAGTCTTATTAGAAATTAAAGATGAGGTGCTAGTACTTCGAATGCCTAGTGCGAGGCTAGATTATCTCTATGACATTAAACCCTTCTACTTCTGGTGTGCTGGTCCTCTCACAGGCAATCACTGCCTAATGCATAAACTTACCACACTTTGATCTCTTGATCTGCCTCAACCAAGACGCTAGACTTCATTCTCCATTTAATATTTTTTTTTATTTTTTTTTCTTCTTTACTGCTTTGCAAACATGGATGCATCCTGTCCTGCATCCTACAACTCTGAAGCTTCTTTACCACATTCTTTAAATAGCTCCTTACAGGTCTCCTCTTTCATGGCAGCTGATCTAACTGTGGTTGTTTCATTAATACTCTAGGCTTCCCTTTTTTCTTTTTCTAAAGAAAGAACACATTTTCTTCAATTTCAATTCATCATTTCACTCATTCACTTCATATTTTCACTCATTATTACGAATTCAGTACATTTCATTTCAATTTCTTGGGTTTTGGGTGGGGGACAGGGGAATTGAAAAACCTGTTGGAATGTAACTGAATGGTTAATATCAAGACCTGTGAATGGGGATTTTAGGCACTAACTTAATACAAATACAACAAACTAAAGAGCAGGAAGGTATGAAGGGTCATACTGAAATAAATCAGCAAAAAAAGAAATAGAAAGAAAACCAAAGAAAGTGGAAAAGAAAGTCAGGAAATGCTAAAAAGAAAGAAGCAAGGCATAACACCAAAGCTCCTGTTCCCATATATTGCTAATTCTCTATCAAGTCCCTTGCCTGCCAGGAAGACTAAGTCCCAGTGTGGTCCAGAAGACGGCACAATTACTCTTTATGCTCTGAGAGCTCGCTACAGAGAGGAACACTTAGAGCCTCTGTTTTATTCTTCCAGTGTCAGCACTGCATTGAAGCCCATCCTTCCTGCCATACAGAATTGGTCACTGTAGCAGGGAAGGAGAACAATTCATCAGAGATGGAAAGAGCCAGTTATCTACAATGCAAATAAGCTTGATATCACTAGCAAAATTGATTTATAATGAGGTATGACAGAGTCACTAAACGAGGTTTAAACCTCAAATTCATAGACTAAAAAGATTAATAAACAAAAGATACTTTCCTTTCAGCATGAAGATCAATAATGAGACTTAGTACTGTTTCATTTAAGACAACAGGATGGATAACAGCAGTTCTAATTGCACAACTGAAGCTTTCAGTGCTGTATTTTCTTATTTATTTAAACATCAAACTGTAATCACTTGGCGGAGACACCCATGGGTACATGGATCAAAAGGATTACAAAAGTTCACCCTAAATTTACAATAAGGACAATTATCCATGAAAGGTACTCCTCCAAAAAAGGTAGCTTTGCACTGATCTGAAGAGGGAATCTGGCCACACCGTGATGTTTTGGATCTCTGAACACTCGAGTATCAAGAACATATTTTCTAGCTCAAAGTATTATTGTACATCAGGAAAAAGGCAGGTGAGCAGTCTCACTGTAACCATCCAAATCACAGGGAGACAAGAATATTGTTCCAAGTTCTTGCCTAGGAGCTTCTGAACTCTTCTCCATTATCATAAGACTCTTTCCACTAAACTGTTTGTATTTATTTTGCTTTTTATTTAATTTGTAAATAAAATGCAAAAGTGACCTGAAATGTTCTGACTATCCTGGTAACAGCGATACTTGGGTAATACATACAGATGCTTGTACCACAATCATCCCATGCCCCAGCTTTTCCCTAGACAAAGCATCACTTTATTTTGAGACTGCCAAGTTCCTTCACTCAGTGTTTTGTAATCCAAAATTTATCTGCAGAGTGCCACAGACATCTCACTGGCACAAAAGCAAACACCTACCAAGTGGAAACTCAAGGCTGGCTGTGAATGCAATCTTTGTCTCCAGTAATTCTGTTAAAAAGGTGAAGCAAATTATTTTGTAACCCGAAATGGGGTACATCTGTTTTTCAGCTGAATGCATACTAACAGAGTATGTATCCACACACTAAGATCCTGACAGCATTTCTTGATTCACAAGAGAAACTCTGTAAAGTTCAGACTGTACCAGGTTTCTGCGAAGATTGTATATAGGATTAATCTCTGCATTATATCATTTCCCCTCTTCCACTGAAACAGATGGAAATCTTGTACAGCACCATTAAATCATTAAAGTATCATTAAATCAGAACCTAATACCCATAAATAAGTTCAGTAGACAGGGTCATTGTATCACACTTGTCCCATGTTATTTTAGGAGTTGAGAGAGAAGTGTGCTTAAGGACTATACAGAAGTCACAGTGGGGAAATTCAGCTTTACTGATGTACTCTGAGATGATAATAATTCTACTATAAAAGAGCTTATGTGTGGCATTTTCTGTATTTTCTTAGTTTTCTCCTAGATAACTAATATTGCCCTAGTGTTCTAGCTGTAGAGAGTTAGAATAAAAATAATTTTATAATGACTAGCAGAACAATACGAAAAATGAACTTAATTTATGTGATGTAAAAAGGACGCGTTGGGTGTTTGTTTTTCTTTTTTAAATCTACAGCCTTTTTCTTACTTACACCACCAGTACTTTAATCTCCAATAAAAGTTCAGAACAGGATGCTATCAGAGGGTTCCACAGTGTGCTAAAAAAGCATGAGTGTGATTTTTTTAACAGCAATTTATAAAACATTAATAGCCTAGGCAGCATCATCTCATTCCCACAATATATGCAAGCATCAAATATGTTGCTGAAAAAAAAAAAAAAAACCAAAACAAAAAGACAAATCACCATACACTGTCAGACACAGTTATGAAAAATCTTAAAATACTTTGAGAGACATTTCTCTGTTCACCTAGCCCCTAGCAATACAAGCTCATTTTTTCCACATGTAAGCCACGCAATGTTATAAAAAATCGTATGTTTCTCTAACAAATTGTTTTATGATAGCCATATAGCAGTTCACAGTGGCAGGAAGTGTAGCAATAACAGGAAAGATCAGAAATTCAGTATTTTTTACGGGAACTTGAATCCCAAAATATTCCAAACTATTTCCACTTTCCTGATTACCAGCAACAGATAAATCTTGATATCATATTGTACTTGGAATAACCTTGACATATGAGAACACTAATGATTTTCAAGTTGAGAACAATCAATATGCATTAAACACACATACTAGACAGAAACAGCATTCATTTAGCATTTCAGTTACCAATACTTTGCGTCAGTAAGTTCAATTCTATGATCCCACAATGTGTCAGTTTCTTAGGGTTGAATCATATTTGTATCCTGAAAGTAAAATCTCAGTGGTGACTGAGAAAGATTTAACAAATTTCAGTATCTAAAGGAAGCATAAAACTGCTGACTAGAATATAGGTCCTTAAATAAATCCAGCTTATTGCAAGGTGGTGGAGGTATGCACAGAGCTCATGCTTTTAGAAAACTTAGGCAAATCCTCCTTAGCTCATCTTTAAATAACCAGAAACTCAGTGCATTATGCATGAGGAGAGAAATTTCAGCATGCAAAACATTTGGGGAAGGGTGGAACATACATATTTAAAAAAAAAAATGTAAACAGTTTCCAGTATCTTTAGAGTGAAAAGCTGCAGTAAATATTCTTTAAAAAATGAAAAAGTGAAAGGAAGAGGCAAAACAGATAACGAGTTCATTAAAATAGCCACATCCCTTAAGTATTTATGAAACTTGAGGAGAAGCATGAGTTTATTTAAAAAAAAAAAAAAGCTTTCCTGTAGTTTATAATTGCTAATAGGATGATTCTGTCATCCTTCTGTATAAATAATGCAGGTAGATTACTTTAGCCACTGAAAAGTGCCAGGAAGATGCAATTTTCTCAGCAAATGCAGTAGCACATTTAACAACTAAGTTAAATAGTTACATGCAACCTGGACACATTCATTACAATTTTAAGTTTCCCACAGGTTATCTATTGTAGTTTTCTTCAACCTTGGTCTTCTC
Source organism: Steatornis caripensis (assembly GCA_013398225.1). Classification (NCBI taxonomy): domain Eukaryota; kingdom Metazoa; phylum Chordata; class Aves; order Caprimulgiformes; family Steatornithidae; genus Steatornis; species Steatornis caripensis. Next base: position 80,049 of record VZSC01017975.1, on the reverse strand, counting down.
TACGTTCAGAAAATAAAAATGAAAATAAAATCAGAATCATGTCTTTCTACCCTTAATTGAACATCGAAACATCCACTGAGAATCCCTTTACATGTTGGCCTATCTCCCAAAATTTGACACCTGCAATTTTGAACAATTTTGGATACTACAGCAAAAACTTAATAAATAAACAACACAACTGTGCACAAAATACGCATTATTGAAATAAATGTCTTGTACAATCCTAATGATAGAGATGCAGAAAACAAATATAGAAGGGAATTTCTGAGCAGATTAAAAATGTCTTGCATTAAAACAGTATCCATTCAAACCCAAATTCTTGTACTACATTGTTTCTTCTACAGCATATTGTTTCTTCTAAACAAATGGTGCTGAAATCACTGAGGATTATCCTTTTGTTTAGCTTAGAATCTCCCTTCATCCACATATTTCTAAAAATTGCATTCAAGCTGAGTTTCTAAAAAAGGACTATTTTTATTGCCTTGCAAAATTACATTTTCTATCTATGAAAGAATAATACATGTTGACTAACAGTATCTCTAATGGCAACTGTTCCACCTAAAAGCCTGTCTACAGGTGCTTGACTTCTGCTCCACAAACCTTTTCATCACTTCTCTGCTCTGTGGGTTGATGCAGGGTTTCATCCAACACAAAACACCTGACTACTGTTTATCCTCCTAATGGTTAATGTGAGTGTGATACTCATAGCAGAAGTAGTGCTCAGCCTCTCTCAGTACATAGCAGGATCTGGTCCTACTGCATCATGGGTGTGGTGGTTCTCCTGAGCACAAACCTAATGCTTATGAACCAACTCCAATAAAAACACAAGAAGTAAACAAGTCATGCCCATGAATAAACATCTCAGCTAATAAAATTGAATCCCATCTAGAGAGGGAAAAGTGGGCAACGATAGTAAGTATAAGTGCAACTAAAAGAAATAAACCAGCATTGCACAAATACCTTGCTGTACAGGTAGATTCATGCTAGATCTATAAATGTCAGAGAGGTCATTCAGGTCAATCTCCTGTGTGGATAAACAGCAACGCTTCCTTGAATGGATCACCACTGCATGGGAATGCACATATGACAAAAACCATCTAATTCTGCTTTAAAAATTGCCAGCAAACAGTAGCTTCTGGCAACTCTTGTATTTTGCAATTGACAGAGCTGTGGTTGTTATAAGCACATGTTTTTTTTTAGATTAAAACTTGTCATCTTCCATCCATGACTCCTGGTATACTTACGTGTTAGAATATAATATTCTCTTACCAAGTGTGAGCTGACACTGATCAAATCACTTCCTAACTTTCCTCTTCGAGGAGCTGCTGGATTGAGCTTTCTGAGATACTGCATGGTATAGTGCCTCCATGGTCATTAACATCACTCTATATTTAGCATGGGGTGGGGGAGTCAGGGGGTATCCTTCACAAGAAACAATAGCTATTTTTGACATGTTATTTTAGTTCTTGGTTGAGTTGGTACAATGTTTGTATGCATACATCACTCTTACAATACCAGTTCTTGCTCCTCTATTTTTAACTGCATTATAAATGCATAAAACCTGCACTACACTTAAATTAAGGAACCAGAAAGCTAAGTGCTCAACTGAAACAGACATTTCCCTAACCTCATGAGAGCAACTATTCAAAACAGTCAGTATGAAGTAAATTCTGTCACTGCTTTTGAAAGCATTTACCCACAAACCCTGACAGTTGCCAGAACTGAAGCAAAGCTTCAGCACATACCTTGGAAGCATCATAGACACATTGCCTTTTCAGTATTGCAACAAAATGTATTTGTGTGGCAAAAAATATCTATACATGTCATGAATGCATCAAATATATGAAATTCCTAAAGAGAAAGCAGCCAATACTTGCAAAAGAATAATGTAAAAAACCAACCAGCTCAAGGCACCTCTAAGGTTCACTACAGAACTGTAAGGTACACTAAAGCCAGGCCTTACATGTTAAATTAAAAGCTCTTTGGAAGAGGGATTGTGCTTTTCTAACCCTAAGAACTGCCATACATAACCCTTCAGTAAGTGACAGTCATTACAATAAAGTAACAATGATGACCAGTATGCTTAACTTACACTATTAGGCCCTGGTCCTAAAAAGATAAATGCAGTCAGTCAGTGTATGTGCCTGAGAAAACCTTTTGATTTTGGAAAGGAAACACGTTTCTGCCAACAGGCACTTTCCTAATGGCCGGCAGGTTTAAGTCTCCTGTAGCTTTACTTACGCAGATTTTGCGCAAACATGCTTTCAGTGAACTTGAAACAGCATAAGTAATTAATAGAGGAACTCTACAAACATAATGAGGGAATTACCTAGCAAGATACTAATCTGAGAAAAATGTTTCAACATCCTTCTCTTTAAAAAGGCCTTATCATATATGAAATACAACTTAGTTGAATAAATAAACTGCAATCAGTTTCTGAGTAGGGCTTGTTTGGATTGTTTTACTATCATGTGTTCACTTACTAGTTAAGTCATACTAAACAGGAAAGGCCAATGCAAATTATACAATTCCATGTCTGCATGTTTTATAGAGAATTTTAATTCCCTAGTTTCTCAATTATTAGCTAGCAGCTAAAGATCATGGATTTTTTCCTTTGAAAGGCATCAGAACTAATCATTCTCACATAAATTACATTACAGCAATATTTGTATCTTTGTAAATCACAGATAGTGTTAAAAACCTGGTAGAACTGTTTTTGTGTGTCCTATTTGTTTAGCAAATGCATTTTTGGTTCTGTCTTAATATGGCAGCACCTGTCAGTTACAACACCCACAGGGGACTTTATGATCAACGTGAAGGAACATTTCAAGGTTATAACAGCAAACATGTTTGAACATGATAAAATCGAATTTGATAGAATACATTCAGGGTGTCTTGTTATGAATTAGTGCATGAGAACACGGCAGAACAGCAAAGGCTGCTTGAAAGCTCCTTACCTCTGCTGCTTTCTAGAGTTCAGTATGGCAATACACAGGTTTCATAAAGACACTGATTTGCTGCAGTCTTGTGTGGGGCACATCAAACAGCATGATAATAAATGAAAGCATGGACTACCCATAAAGAAGTTACTAAAATAAAACTATTTTTCTGACCTTTAAACATCATGTCTTACACAATGGGTTGATTCAGGTTTCTTTTCTTTTTCCCTTTCTCATAGGGAGCTCTTAATTGACTATTCTTAATGAAAACTGAAGTGTTCGTTTTTATTTCTAATTTCCTATGATTTGTCCTTACCATTGTCAGATTGTATTAAAAATCCTTATGCTTCCTAATCCTGCACAGTGGATGTGAGTTCATTTTACCTAAATGTTTCCTGAAGGAGTAAGAGTATGCTTCACATCCTTAAAATTTCCTTAAAACTCTCAGAAAGCAGGAGAGTTCAGACAGGCTAAGTCCATTTTCTAGAATCATGGATTTTAAACATAGCTGGTTTTTTTCCCCTCACATACTACTTTCATACCTCTCTTTACGGCAGAATAGTAGAGCAGTTGCAGAAGAACTGCAAAAAGAAATATTTCATACAGGAGGAAACAGACTTTCACGGACAATTCAAATATGGAGTAAGTTCAATTCACTGACTGAAAGCTCTGTCTCAACAAAAGTGTTATTTTTCTATTGCGCTTAATAGTTTGTTTACTAGCTAGTAAAAATAAAGAAGAACAGGTAAAATCCTGGCCCCTTCTGAGTTTATTTAGAAACTCAGCATTTCTTTCTGAAATCTCCAAAAAAGAAACATACTGTCTAAAACTGGGAGTCTAACAAATATAGACAATGTATTGGGTATGAACAAACATTTTAGAAATGTGGGAAAAAACAGAAAAAACAGCAGGCTGAAGTTACCTGCGCTGAAGAGTCAGCAGCAGCAGAAACAGAGTTTCTTATTGAGAGCTCACATCACTCTAAAGACACCTTGATGATGGCAAAGAAACAAACAGGAAGACCTTGGCCTTCAGAGCAAAGGCTCTTTGCTGTATACAGCACCTCCCACAATGGGAACAGTGTCCTTGGGCGCTACAGCAACGCAGGCGGGAGGCACAGGAGTACGTGAACTAGAAGATTCAGCAGCACAATTCTTGGTGATTACCCAGTGCAACGCTACCTGTGACTATTACTGCAGAGAGGTCCACATGGAGGGATAGAAACCATAGCTGGGGCTGGAGGGGCAGGTAGTGTACACAGAGAAATGGAACACCGGAAGAGAAGCTAAGGAGTCCTTCCCTCCACAGAGGAAATTGCTGGGTCTTGGTACAAAAGTATTCACAATGAAGACAGCAAACAGCCTAAAATAAAAGTAAATCACTGTAGATTTAATACAAGATTGGATTAGCAAAATCTTGGTCAATTATTCGTAAACTGGAAGTGCTGTAGATACTAGACGGTATAAGTTAGTGGATTAAGTCACTGCAATCTTATCATTATGACTATAACGATCAGCGACTTAACTTTTATTAAATCTCTTTGTTTAACATTTCATTAATTAATGTACTCAATTTATAGAAAGTTTTTTCTTGAAAGCATTCCACTGAGGCTGGAGAGTTGGGTAGAGAGCAACCTGATGAAGTTCAACAAAGGCAAGTGTAGGGTCCTGCACCTGGGGAGGATTAACCCATTGCACCAGTACAAGTTGGGGGTTGACCGGCTGGAAAGCAGCTCTGCAGAGAAGGACCTGGGACTGCTGGGTGACAACAAGTTAACTATGTGGCCAAGAAGGCCAGTGGCATCCTGGGGTGCATTAAGAAGATTGTGGCCATCAGATGGAGGGAGGTGATTCTCACCCTCTACTCTGCTTTGGTGAGGCCACATCTGGAGTGCTGTGTCGAGTTCTGGGCTCCCCAGTTCAAAAGAGCCAGGGAAATACTGGAGAGAGTCCAGCAGAGGGCTACAAAGATGATTAGGGGACTGGAGCATCTCTCCTATGAGACTGAGAGGATATCTATCTCATCAATGCTGATAAGTATCTAAAGGGCAGGTGTCAAGAGGATGGGGCCAGGCTCTTCTGCAGTGCCCAGCGACAGGACAAGGGGCAACGGGCACAAACTGGAGCACAGGCAGTTCCACCTGAACATGAGGAAGAACTTTTTTAGTGTGAGGGTAACAGAGCACTGGCACAGGCTGCCCAGAGAGGCTGTGAAGACTCCTTCTCTGGAGATATTCAAAACCCTCATGGACAAGTTCCTGAGCACCCTGCTCTAGGGGCACCTGCTTTAGAAGGGGGGTTGCACTAGCTGATTTCCAAGGGCCCTTCCAACCCCTACCATTCTGTGATTCTGTGATTCATAATATTCCTCTGGTTTCCTTGTGTATTCCCATTCAATTTTTCTGTTCAAATATGAAGAGATGCACATGACAGGTTCATACATCACCCATTAAGTATACTCATGTGTTCTTGTCAGTAATTAAGGCTAACTACATCCTTCTGCTTCTAGATGTAACATGCAAATCATTGCAGAATAGGTCGCACTTTAACTCTTAGGCAGATGAAGTCGAAGTGTTGATTACCCTGTGGAAAAAAACACCTGTTTTCCAGAACCAAGGATGTGATAATGAGTTAAAGTATATCTTACTCAGTGGCCAAAAGAAGCGTGCTTTGTTTTGCTTTTCAAAGGCAGTTGATCAACCACCAACGTCTTACACCATACTTCCAGCCCACAAAGACAGGTTGGGGTTTTTTTCCAATCATTTTCAAATTCTGGAACCCTGGCTAATTTAATGCACCATACACACAGGTGGACCTGAAGACACTTGACACAACAATATGGACCAAAACCCATCATGTTTTGGGCTTACTCAGGTGCAAAAAGCTAATGGAGTACAGACCTATGCCAATTTACAGCAGTCAGTAAGTTTTATCTCTGCTGCTATTAATTCCTTTTGTATATAAGAAAAGTCTCCAAAAGCAAACTGCATATGACACTTTTTACACTCTTACTTAATTAGAACAAGCACCTACCTTTAGTAGGTATCAACAAGAACTTCACAAGAAGATTAGTTTCACACTGGAGATGAAACTTCTTAGTATCTTAGAGATATTTTAAAAGTACACTTTAAGTGATACATATGTGAAGGCAAGTGATAAGTTGAATTTCTTTCTTTGGAAGAAGGGGCCTTTACATTCCACTGCAGGTAAATGAAGCAGCTATAGATATATAACCAATAGATTCTGTGAATTTTAATTTAAAAATCTGGACTGAATTTATCACTGCAGCCCATGGGGCTTGTTAAAATCTCTGTGAAGACCTAAGCATCAGCTTCCCCTATCTGAATGGGCTTTAAAATTGCTCTGATGTAATATTATACAACAAATAAAATAATTTTTTAGCAAGGTAGTATTACAAAAATAACCTCACAAGCAGAGTTGAGCTTTGAGATGAAAGCAGTGCACATTCTTCTTGTACACCTTTGCTGGGAGTCACAGCCCGTCAGCATGATGGTCTGTGCTCATGGGTCTCCAAGAGGAGCCACACTGGCCATCTGCCTCAAATTTTGAGGAAGCAGAAGCACTTGCAAAGTTGCTTCTGCAGTGCAAGATGACCAAGAAGGATCCTTTGTGTGACGTAGCATATCTCCACCCAGCTACGCATAGGCATAATTTGAGGTCAAACATACAAGCTAGCAGCATAGATTAGCAAGGAAAGCAGGGCAAGGGAAGCAAATGCCGTGCGGCCTCTCGAGGGAGGAAGGAGCTGGCATATCCTCTCTCTCCACCCTCAGGACAGATGGGCTTTGCTTACAGATGCAAAGGATGCCAACCATATCTCACTGCAGGTGACTCACATTTGGCATCGCCGGCAGACCTACCCACACAGCTAGACCAAAATGCCCACCTAGAGTTGGGGGCAGGAGATGTTATCCCTCTGGGTGACCGGGGACATGGCAGGGAGGCTTTGGAGTCTTGATCCCCTGGCCACCTTGTTGATGCCAGGCTAGAGACCAACCCTGGAAAAATCCTAGACGCTTCAACAAAACCAACACTTGTGTTGCTGAAAGGTTATACTTGTATAAGAGCCTATGCCTCTGTCCCGGTTTTATTACACTGAGTTTGCTAGGCAAATGCCAAATAAGCAAGTATACAGATGCTTTTCAACACCATAATAACCACAGTACACTTGCATACTCTTTTCAATAAACCTGAAAATTTCTGATGAGGCTCACAGAATTCTTCAGGTCTCAACATCCCTAACCCTCACAGAAACTGCACCACAAGAAACCTCGCTTCAAGCAAGACTATTGTATAACTACTGAAATATACATCTTCCCATTTCTCTTTTGAGTATTATCTTTCCAGACTTCATTAAAAATCTAAAATTCAGACATCCATATTATTTTTGTTTGCAAGCAGAACATGGGCTTTTACAGGCACTGTAGCATTAAATGAAGCATTAAAATAATCTGTTTTGTGTAAATGAGCTTATGAAAAAACCTTGTACCTGAAAACAATTGAAAGATGCCATCCAGTGGCTGAAGGCAGCACGGAGTTAATATAAAACTAGCGGTAGGATTCAGCTACAATGACATCTAGTGGTGTAAGAGATCAAACCGGTAAAGCAAGTTTCAAAAACTTAGCTAAAAAAGGATGTTTTAATAATGTTAACTTTAACACTAAATACAAGTTAATCCAACGTATGATTTAAAATACACCTTGGCAATTCTGTGGTATCTTATTTCTTTTTCATTTAAAAACACGGCATAGTGCATCATCCAGCATTATCAGTAATTCTGAATAGCTATTACTCACAAAAAAAATGTATTAAAGCAAATCTAATAAAGAAATTATGAATACACCTCTATTAATCCAACGGCTTTCATATTGGTACTGCTTGTAAAGCTAAGTGTCATACAAGCCATTTAAAGGTAATTTACTTTGTTCATGAATCCTATGGATTTTAATCCAAAAGCATTCTTGTAGAACGCAAGTTATAAGAGGCTTTAGAATCCCTATTAAAAATACTGTATGGATGAGTATATTGGATGAATTACATTTTTACATAATCATATTATTTTCCTATGCAACACAGCAATATAGCTGGACACTCAGCATAATTTTGTTGTATTAATAAGAGTACTCTCATCAACGAAGTTTGAAACAGCCATTGTACATTGCTTGCAACCACTTACATTAAAATGTAAGTTCAGAAACTGGGTGCAGCTTTTTCATGTTATTTCTTGCATTTTCATATTGTTTCTTTCATATCATTTCATCCATNATAGCTGGACACTCAGCATAATTTTGTTGTATTAATAAGAGTACTCTCATCAACGAAGTTTGAAACAGCCATTGTACATTGCTTGCAACCACTTACATTAAAATGTAAGTTCAGAAACTGGGTGCAGCTTTTTCATGTTATTTCTTGCATTTTCATATTGTTTCTTTCATATTATTTCATCCATTGCATATCTTTGATTCTGGTTTCTGATAAAAGCCTTGAAAGAGAAGAGATCAGGCTGAGTTGATTCAATGCAGGTATTGCAGATTCCAAGAATACCATGCTAAATGGAAGCTCAGCAGATGTGAAAGAGGGAACGGAGGAAAAAAAAAAAACTTTTAAAAAGCTCCATCAGGAGACAGGAGGTAGATCTTTGTTACTTCATATGACAAATACCAATATCAATTACATTGCATGCCAGTACAAAAATGATCTGACAGATACTGATCCTAGAGAAGCAAAGAATGACGTCTCACATTTTGAACAGTCTTTTAGGCAAGAACTAAGGTACTCTGAAAAGCACTATTCAATTAAGATAAATAATAACTGAAGAAGAAACTGGTAACTTCTGTGTTTGCTTATAGGCTTTATATATTTTGTACAAATTATGTACATGTATCAACCACTATATGTCTTTGAACTGAACACCTGGGTCTACATCAGTAAGAATTATAGTGTTGGTTCAACACATAGTGTGGCTGAATTACTGTACAAGTAAAGAAATAAACTGTAATGAGGAAGGCTATGTTTTCCCTCTTAGAGATGCGGCACCACTCTGGCATGTGATGGCCCAGCACTGAAAAGACCCAGACTTTAGCTCTGCAGATGCAGTGAAACTCATTTTGAAATATGGGAGATGGAAAGAAGAGCAGATGATTTAGGAACCAAGTCCTGGAGGAGTCCTGCAGTTCCAGTCTTAGGTGTCATGCTTGTTAAAGCATAGGAGTAAGAACATTATGTTGTTAAAAAATAAGATAAACAGCCTGGAGAATAACAGGTAACCCATCAGTCTTTGATGTTCACTCTGAAAGAATAATACTCATACACATGTACAGATTTTTTTTCTTTTTAATTTAGTCTAGGATAAACTGAATACATAACAAATGCAGGAAATAAATGAAAAAAAGCAATTGAGAAAAAGATCAGAGTAAGAATGAAGGAGTAGCAGAGGTGGGGAGGATGAGAAAAAAGAATAATACAGTTTTTAACTCAAACACAGGACATCTACAATTAGGATATACTGTTTGACCACCCCAACTACCTGGTATTAAATAATGGCTCCATTATAGTAACCGGGTTTTGTTTAGCTGAACTTACACAGACACAGTTCTATACAGCTAATATTACAGGAATTTTGAACTTGTTTTATTCAACTAAATCAATCACTATTGTAGCAAAACAATCCCATCAAATTGTGGATGTGATTCATCTTTAATATAAATGCTTAATCGCAGGATTTGAGAATCTGTGTTTCTAACTGGAAGTGTACCCTGCAGCAACAGCTGTATTAATCAGGTTAAATGCATAAAATGTTTGCTAAAGGAACTTGATGCCAGACCCCATCCAACATCTAAAAGCATTTCTGTGGGCCAGTCCTTGAGTGTGGAAGTGGCTCCACTCTGTCAGACCAACACTTATTAATAAAAGGTCAAACTATATATATAAGATAGTTATCTGAACATCAGCTGTGCCATATGCTTTCCTGACTGTATTGAGAAACACTGTAAAGACAGCAGAGGTAACTGTTCTTTATATTGAAATATTTATCTTTTTATTTAAATAAATGTTGAAGCCTCACTAGTAATACATTAAAGAAATTTTTCTTGGAAGTTAAAGTTGTAGTAGTGTGAGAAATTAATGTTGTCACATTTGGGTTTGTCAATTAGTTTGCATTTTTTAAATCAAACCAAAGGTGATTTTTTTTTTTCCAAAGAACTACAAAGATTTGCCCGTACTCTCTAGTCCATCGACATCTTTGAGTTCACTTACTGCAAACTAGTCACTAAGAAAAACTCCCACTTTCCTACTAAAAATAGTTTATTTAAAAAATAGTTTTATATAAAAAATAGTTTCTAAACCTGTTACATTAAACTGTTAATCTGGGACATTCGGCATCATCAGGACTATTTTTTCAATCCTTTTCACTGCAAATGTTAATTTGCAGAATATCATGCATTGTAATTTTAGGGGGAAATGTACAGCTAGGAACATATTTCCAAAGCTGTTCTGACTAGCTCCACTCCTGAACTCCAGTTTGAGTCAAAGTACATTAAATGCATTTACCAGATGAAAAAGCTTAATTTTCTTTCTGTGGTTGTTAATTTGGAAGTTAAAATACCAAGAAAATTGATATAGTAAGAATCATTTAGCACCACTGATAGCTCTAAATATATTCCAGCACAATAAATTGTAATGCCTGTACAATTTCCATTAAATAAATATTAGGTGCTTTCTTAAAATCTTCCACTGTTCAGTGTTGCTATCCAGTTATCTACAATTTATTACCAGGCAAAGATATTTTTGCCACAAAGTGCAACACACAGACAATGCACTAGGAAGAGGGGAGCATGTGAGGGGGTAAATATAAAAATCTCGGCAAAAGTTTAGCAGAGAGTAGGTGTATTTTTTTCTTACCAAGGCTTAGAATAGGCAGATAAAATCTGGTTGTGAAGCATTTTGACAAAAAGCAAAAACTCAATTTGCATGATAACAGAACAAGTTGTTCTTTCTGCCTAGCATACAACACCCACCCAAGTCTCTCCTATGCAAATTGGGTGCGTATATTACTTCAGTATGAATTAAGAAAAAGCTGACTTTGAATTTTCCTTATGCAGAAGCTGGAAAGGGTTATGCCCCAATTACACTGTTTTTTTTCATTCACTACTACTGGGTTTTTTCTGCAAAATATTATTCACATTAATCATTCATCTTGTGATTTCTTTGGAAGAAACATCTTGGGTATTGAAAGGAATGGAAATTACGTTGCTGAAATGTTGTTCTGAAAGTAACAGCAGAATAAAGAACCTTTAAGAAACAAAAAACAAGTTCTCATGAGTTAAGTAACATAGGAAAGCAGCCTGAGGGATCTACATTCCAATTAGAACCATAGCTTTTGAAAAAAACAGAACTACATAGTGTCAAATGGTGCTTAAGTTTCTATATGTGGATCAAAAATGAGAAGGAAATTATTTGCACTGAATAATACCTTTATGAAGATTAATGCTATTTCACCAGTGTATTAAGACACAGATTTACAAATGTTTAGGAATCAGAATAAAAGCATTTGCATTACATGAAAGGAAAGGATTTTGAAAAATCACATTTAACATAGATATATGTTTTTCAGGATCCACTGAAATACAATTTTTATCATATGATCATAAGATCTTGAACAGAGATAATAATTGAGTGAAGATTTGAATGTTCAATTTTATGACTAAAATACCGGTGGATGTTTGACAAAATGGTACAGATTTCCATGCAATACAGTAACATTCCTATATCGCATGCAATACAGTAATTCATGCAACTGTGACCAGAGAATTCCACTTTCAGAGAACAATTGATATTTTGAATAGCCTTAGTCAAATTGTTTTCTACATTTCCTAATGTGTTTTTTTATAATAGCTACTTCTCTGGTAATGTTTTATTTGTTGCTGCTGAAGTAACCCTTGCACACTCCAGTTTCACAGGAAATCCAGTTGCTAATGTCAGCATCCTGAAACAGCCAAATAAAAGCTGTTGCAGAAGTTAATAGGACTTAATAGAACTAGCACTCAGGAGAAGTTGCACTTACAAAAAAGCAGAGTCTAAAACCATACACCTTAATGCAATACTGGTTACTGAATCAAGACCATGCTGTGTTGAGTGAATCGTGATTGCATTAATGATTCGGGTATTTTTCAGTGTTTTCATTTTCCCTACTTTCAGCACTATTCTGTCATAGCTATACAGAAAAATAAAAAACTCTTCTATATTCCATTCTCTCATCTCAATAAACCTATTCCCTTGAGCATGACCTCTGCTGACTATAAAAAAAAGTTAGCAGTTCTTAAGCAGTCTAAGGCATCCTTCAACCTCAGCCCAAGAGCAATAGAGCACCATGTGTGACACAAGCACATAAAAGATACCAATGCTTAGAAACAACACCTTGGAAATTGCTGGTGCAACAAAAAGTTATATTGTACCCAGAGAAATATTATTTATAGAATAGTCATGATTCGGAGTTTTGTATACGCCAAATCTTGTAAGAAACCTACACTCATTTTCTGATGCTAACTCTCCAAGCTAAGCAACGCTTCAACCTCACTGTAAAAATTTAGGACAATAGAAATGAAATGTATTATCTCTACATTTATACTAAATGAGATGCAAAAATATAAGAAAAAAAGGAAAAGCAGGTAAGTGCCGCACTTTGCCAGTGCCACATAGGCTGTATTCTAGACAGAATAAAAAGAAATATTCAGGGACCTGTTTTCAGCCCGCGGCTTCAATTGAGTGGGGGAACAGGAGCAAAAGGGGGAATAAGAGGCAACTGCAGTAAGGGTCTTCTGGAAACCAAACAAATAACTCACACAATCCCTCCCTAATTTCCACTTCCCCAAAAGCCCTCCAACAACCAATCAGAAATCCAGCATGCTCAGGTATCAAAAGTTTGTTGCTTGCTTGGATTTATCGTATGTCTTTCTCAATAATGTAGATGCTTACTTATCAGCAGATTCTCAAGGTCTAATAGGTGACATCGCACAAATGATAGTATCTTTGTGGCAGTTAGTAAGAAGTTGATGAAAGGAGGAAAAACAGTTGTTGAAAGTTGTTGGAATAGTAGGAATGATACAAGCACAAAAAAGATCTATGTTTAAGTCAGAAGGGTTCATATCCAAAAATTTGTACGATTCTTAGACATGCAGAAATATCCCTACAAATATAGTTACAGAATGGAATTAACATACTTGTAATCAATAAATTTCTTCATTTTTAACAGCATATAGTTTTGTGATTCAATTATTACTGTTTGGATGGGTAGTACTAGAAAAAATAAACGATGAAGACTGCAACAGGAAAAGAGTCACTTAGTAACATGGATATACTTTTTTTCCCTTCAGGAAAAAGTGTTGTTGCTCCTTATATTTTCACTCCAGGGAAACTGTTCGGAAAGTTCCTCTGGCTATAAAGAAAGAAATCTATATACAAGCATTTGAGAGCTTCTCCTTTTAATTTCTACCAACTGCTTATTCTGTATTCGGTAATATTTCTTGAGTAACATAAAAAGATTAATTAGCCACAGGGAAAATTATGCAAGCATTGTATGAGAAGACTGGTTCACCAACACCTTTTTTTAATCATCTGGAGTAGAAGAATATGAACATTTCAGAGTACACTCAACAATTAAAACTGTAATAGCAAACAAAGGACATCTTTGATACAGCTACTCAGTAACATACACGGCATATTTAAGCAGTGATTATATTTATACTATTCACAGGTAAGAACTACGAATATAATTCAAAATAACTACTAAAAGCTAATTGCTGAAAGAGTTTTCTTCTTCTTCCAGAAAAGGAGGAGAGGAAGAAATGTTTCCAAGCCTTAACTTATTCTCGTATTGCACTACACCTCAAGATAAGTTTGCCTCATATGGTTTGATCAGACAGTTGGACTAGAAGACCTCCTGAAGTTCACTGTCAATCTTAATTATCCTATGATCCTATCCTACAATTTCATATATTTGTTGGATGATTATCAATAAAGTCTCTGTGCCCCTCTGTGCATATTTCTTTTACAGTAAGTGCTTATAGAAATAAAAGAGGAAATAATATAATGGCTTTGGGATTTCAAAACTTCATAATGAGGTGGTTGTTGTGTAACAATAAGGTTGGTTTTGTGCAACTTATTTTTAGCACCAGGCAAAAGAGTATTTAAATTTTGTTTTCTCTTGGCATAAAGATTTTTTATTCAGTGATAAAGTAAACTAAGTAGAGCTGGCCAGAAATAAAGATTACTCCCTGCAGCTAGCCTTCCTAACCATAAAATATGCTTGCTCTGGGAGTTCGTGTTTCAACTATTACTGTTATTTTAAACAGATGAAAACAGTTGCTGGTGTTATGATCTGTGACTACCTTCTCCTAAGATTTAGCAAAGTAGGTAGGCAGGCAGAAAAAGATATTGGCGTTCTTAACAGAAGCATATGATCTTTTATTTTTATGACTATTACCCTGCATTAAGCCTACCTACTTTGTGTGCTTGACTATACTATGTTCAACTACCACAAATTGCCCTGTACAGTGCAATAAATTAATCACTTTCCGTTTATGAATTCAGTGGGATTAGATAGAGTGCAAAAAGTTAAATTATCTTATACTTTTACAAAGTCAAAGATTATGAATTCTCTGATAGGAAAATTAATTCAATTTTTATAATTAAAATTAAATTTATTAAAATATTTTCAAAATCAAAGTATCTCAAGTACTATGCTTCTTTTAGAAATCCACTTTAAGTACTGGTGATACAGTATTATATATATTCCAACATGTTTTTCATTTTAAACATTATTCTTTTAAGGTTTTGGCCCGCTATATTACTGTTGTGTTCTGCTGTCAAAAGTTTAGGTTGCATGTTTACTGCAAAGCTAAATATATTGTCTAGAATATTCAATTTACATTGTTGCTTTTAAATGTTCTGGTAATTGAATTATCCAATACTCTGCCACTTATTTTTAGTCTCATGTTGTAAGCAATTATATGTGCATTTACAATGAATTTGGGTTTACTTTGTATAAGTTAGTGCAGGAAAAATACATAGGTATGAAACACCAGATTTTGCTTCTTTGTTGAAACAACTTGTAATAACTTCTTTATATTCATGTATCTATAAATACTTGTGAATAAAACCAGCTTTTAATTTTACTTATATTTATTCTGACCATTTATCCCACTCAGACACACAAAACCCCTCCTGTTTCAATGCTTTGCTTTATTTCAAATGGGTCCTCCTTCCACCTTCTTTACACCCTTATTTCAGTGTAATAGGAAAGAAAAACAAAATTTGAAACCTTTTAAATTTTCATTTAATATTTTCAGCTAACACAGGTTCCCAAGGCAAGTCTATCACTCTTACATCAGATTGGTTTTCTGTATGAGTAAAATCTCAATTTTAAACCTATTTCTGCTGGAGAAAAATAATAAAAATGACTGCATCTAAAATGAAGATAGGCCTATAAATACATGTGCATTGCAAAATAGAAATAGTAACGCTATACTGCTTATTTCTGTGATGGGGACTTGATAACCTCCAGAAATAACATGGTAGAATGGTTGACTCATCTACATATGGCCATATTTGGGATGGTTCCCACTGCACTGCCTTCTCAACATCTCTAAAACCTCAACAGTACCCAAAGCCGCTCTTTGAAAGAGATCCCTCCCTTCTACTCCTCTGTTGACCCTCAGGTGGGAAAGGTTCCTTCTCTTTCCTTTAAGCAGCATATCTGTATAAACTACTTTCTCAACAAGTCCTCCTTCAATGCATTAATTGATTTGGGCCTCATAAGAAATTTTACATATTATTAATATACAGTATCTGTGACGAGTATACTGACACATAACCAGTGGGAATCACGCAGACAAAACAGATGAGATCAGTGTCAAATAGTCACTGTAAGAAGAATGAGAACCAGAAACGTGAACCAGCGTCTTCAGTGTAGGGAGGTTTTACCTTCTCTTTCTTAGCCACAGCTCTGAAAAGGTTTTAGAACAGGCTAAACAATTCACTGTCAGAAGTTTTATTTTGTATCTTTACTCACAGCACCGTTGTGGGCGGGGAGAATTTCCAAATTAGATAAGGAGGGGAGAAACTAGTGGGAGAGCCCAGCGGGAAAGCAGTAAGTTTCTCTGCCTGCTACTTCAAACATCACAAAACATTTCAACAACTGGTTCATCAATGTATCCTCAAAGCCATCACTGCAAACACACAGGGAAGGTATCTCTTAGCCTAAAGACTAAGTTGCTGAGAAGCAATTCTCCTCAAGATTTTGCAGTTCTCTGACAACTTCAAGGACTTTAGGGTTTGATTCTGCAGCTGGGACAGGTCACAGGACTAGAAAATGAAACTGATGGAGACACCAACTCCAGAACACTCAATAAGGTCTGACTATGTCAAGACTGTTGCTCAAATACTTCTATCCCTGAGTTAACCAGACATACACACTGCAAAATGGATATCTGTTACAAAACAGATTATGTTTCAACAGCAGCACATCAATATTAGCTTTTCCAAAAACATTTTCTCAAGATATCAACAGATTTTTACAAAACTTCAGTCAGAAAATTTCTGAACATTTCTCTTCTTTATACAATACACATGAAAAAAAAAGAAACAACACCCCCCATCTCATGTGCCATTAACTATGCATAATACTGATTTTTAAAAAGTGTATTGCTTCATAGAAGTTAATCACCCATTCAAAAACAATACAATCTACTTTAAGTATGTTCTGAAGAAAAAGGAAAATTGCAACTTATTGAAATATGTCGCATGTCAGCACAAGCAGTTCCTAAGCATTTGTACACGGTCCCCGAGACCAGCAACAAAGTACAGAAAAATCAATTCTGATTACTCCTGGATATTAGTCTCTTCTGTAAAACTTATAATAAACAACATGGACATCTAATATCTGGAGATAGGTGGCATGACGGTACATGAAGAAGTTCCAGAAAAAGTTTATCTGCCATCATGTTTGATAAGCACACAATATTGCAATTTCTTGCATGGCAAGTTTTGCATGGGCAGGTAACGAGGCTGTTGTGGTATGTCACAGAAATAATGAAATGGTATGCTAAATTAAAAGTTTGCTCTTAAAATGCGGAAACATTTTGAGCCATTGGAGGTGGGGTGGGGAAAGAGAAAAATCTAATTTCTGGAGAAAACTTCCTAGAAGCTGTACCCTGAGTTCATTACCATATTGTATCTGTAGAGTCCGCAAGGGCAAGTATAATTTACACAGCTTAACACAGGAAGTCTCCTGCTGACTGACAGATCCTCTCTCAAACATACTTTAACATGTGACTCTGATTATTAACTTTGACCACAACTGTTTGTAAGTCTACTGTATTAGAAAAAATATGAGTACTGGTAGGACTCATGCACATTGTGAGACTAAAGGTTCAACCTCTTGACTACTAGTGAGTCCAGTAACAGAGCAGAGTTGAGTGTGTATCAAACCCCTACTCCAGAAAGTGGTCCTGGTTTTGTTTCCTTCTCTCCCTACTTCTTATTTTTATGTTCTTCTGAAATGTCTCACTTCAACAATTTTCTTTTTTTTTATGGCCTAGATTTACCAAGGTTGCCAGAGACCTGCAAATTAAATCTGCCTTTCTCAAGTCTCTTATTCTCTCAGAAATTAATTTCTGGGAGTACTGACTTGAGTACCACCCCACCTCTGAGTTTCTACCAGGAAAGCTCACCCACACGAGCTCCCCAGGAGCAGCTACGATTGCATTCTCTTAAGGGAATCACCTGCCAAGGAAAGAAGGAGTATCTCTAGTCATATAATCCTGCTTATGGATGATGAAAGACATTATAGTATTTAGTATGTACAATTGTGTACATACTAGAGATTTACTCATGAAATACATTACAGTATTTCGTATGCACAATTGTGGCCTTCTGAAGATACGAAGTTTAAAACTTTCTGAGCATTATACATCACTATGCAAAAAAGCTCTTCCTCTACGTTGGGTACTTTATTTCTCTTTGTAACCATGCTTTTTGAAGAGGAAGGACGCTCCAGCTTTAAAAGATTTTTTGGAAGATGAAAAATATCTGACTGAATCTTCCCTTCGAAAAAAAAGAACCCCAGAGGTAGATAGGAATCATGCTGGGAAAACATACAAAAATGATTTACTAACTGAAAAAAAAAAAAAATACAAAAATTAGTGTGGGAACATTTTTCATTACGCATATTGTCCTGGTTTGAGCTAGGATAGAACCAATTTTCTTTTTAGTAATTTTACTTTCCATTTAAGTCTCTTCAAAGAGCCTGCACTCTCTGAAATTAACAGTGAGTTTTTCAGCCAATGTCTGCTTCTAGGAGTGATAACGCTCAATGTTTATAGTTAGTGCTGGAGTAACAGTACAAATGGTGTGCAGAAAGGCTCTTACTTATACTTATTCCTATGGAGACCAAGGCCATTTTTTGGTTCTGCTAACTTTCTTACGCAGTGGAAATGAAAGAGGGGAGAAGTGGTCACATCTGCAACCCTCCGGTGGGGAGGACCAGGCCAGACAAGTGGCCCAAACCTGACCAAACGCTGTATTCCATCCCACATGGATCATACTTGGTATAAAGCTAAGGGATCATGAGGGTCAAGCTCTCTGCTATGGCTGGAATCTGAGGAGGACTCTGTCTGATTCTTCTGCCTTTGATCCTGGCCCACACATTCCTGAATCCAGTTCCTGTGTGCTGCTGAGTCCAGCCCAGGACTTTCCCAGCACCTGCCCCGCAGCATCAGGGGTGACGTGATCGTCATCACAGGAGCTCAATATTGGTTTTGTATATAGTTGCATATATTTCGTTATTTTTTCCTATTATTACACCTTTTTGTTTTGTTATTGTTTCATTAAAACTCTTTTAATTTATTCCAACACATAAGTCCCTCTTGCTTTTCTCTCTCCCTTCTCCTTCTGGGAAGGGAAAGGGCTAATAGACAGCATCTGTCCTCTGTTTAATAGCCAGTGGAGCCTTAAATCATGACAAACATAACTAAAACACTTTATAAAGCAGGATAAGTTGGCAAAAATCTGCTGAAATCAATAAACACATTACTGTACATAAAGATCTGACATTATATACTGAGTAAGGTGCATGGTAGAACATCAATAAATAAAATAATACACCATGAGTTGTTTTGGCTTGAAAATTATTTGCAAGTATACACAGTTTTCATAAGATTAAAGAGACAATTACTGACAGATGAGAAGTTACACTTCAAGAAAAACTATTTTTGCTAATAACTGCTCTTACAATGTGTCTAGGCAGGAAGGTGAAGACCAGAAATGTACTTTGAAATATTAAGAACAAATTATGTGCCTTGGTAGCAGTGTCCTAAGTCCAACTAGGATTCATATGTTTTACACATATATATATATATATATCTCATAGACCAGATTTGTGTTTGTGTAGCATCTCTAGTATAAAATGCTCTTTACTAATGATGCTAACAAGAAGGTATTATGGTCTAGGCATTATTGCCTTTATAAAGAATGAAATTGTCTCTATTTGTTACCCACATATAGTCAGATGCACATTTTTTCAGAACCAATATTCCAAGAAAAATTTTCAAAAATTAGTTGTAGAGATAAAGAGTACGCACATTAACCATGGTCTAAAAAGGTAATGTTGACATAGCACAGAAAATTCTGCACCTTCCCAATTTACTTCAGTGATTTTTCATGGAAAACTGTGAAGAAATATCTTCTTGCAGCACATAATTTCATGACAATGCAGACCAGTATTCTCTTTTTGTAAGAGTAAAATCCAAAGTAAAGAGAAGGTTTTTTCTGACAAATTTAGATGCTTAAATTGTGATTGATTTTTTTCTTATTTTAATCTTTAGCATAACATCAAAGCATTCATCTGCATAACTCTTCAAATATTATCTGACAAACAGAAAAGTAAATTAGTCCACCAGCGCATGAACTGTTGCATGCAACTTTTAAATGCCTAATACTATGAGACCAATGCTCTTCCTACTCATTCTAGTCATAGATGTATACAGCTTCATATGCAAACTTATGCAAACTTCTGAAACATCTATCAGTTTCTAAAGCTTGTATTTATTGTAGAATTACAAAGAATTTTTTTTTTTAATGAGATGACTTAATTTTCAAAGTTGAGAAACTTTATATAACACCTGAAGCATTTCCAAAGCATTATGCTGGAGAAAGCACAGAAAATTTAAAAAAAAAAAAAAGAAAGAAAGAAAAAGAAGAGGAAAAATCAGGAAAAAAATCTAATCAATTAATCTCTTTTTTGGAAAATATTTTTTCTTTACTTATACATAACAATGATTGAAATTAATTCTACAAATGCCATCTAAGAAGAAAGTGAAAAATTCTTCAGTATCCATATCACACTTTGGAGTTTCTTACTTGAAGACAAATGGTAAATTTACATTAAATAAAATTGCTGTCCTGTGCACAGGCCTAGTTCATCGTCAAGTAAGAAGTGACCTGGTATTAATGAAAATTTCTGTATGTCTCACACTTCTGGTTTAAGAGCAGCTTACAAGGAATAGCAGACAATTTACCAAAGCTTCAGCATGTTTGAAATGTTCAGGTTTGGGTTTTTTTTTGAGCATACAGCTCTGACCTTACGACTAGTCTCTTTGCTCCCATTTGCTAAATACTTGTCTTCAGGTCCATAGTCATTCACCACCTACTCCTTCACTACTGTGATTTCCATCAATGCTTTCCCTTAAGGCACCAGAGGAGAAGCCTTCTACCCTCCCTAGTGATGCTCTCAGAGGATCCTGAAGCCTTCTGTACTGACCTGTAGACTTTTTTCCCCTACACTTACTTGTTGAGTTTGTTCTACAAGTAGAGGCAACAGTCACATTCTTGCTATAAAAATCACTAATGAAGTACTAAAACACCAGAAAATAGTTTAGCAAAAAAAGGTTAGTTCTGAACTTAGAGAAATTTACAAATGCAGACATTTGGCTTTAAATGTGTAAGTAATCTTCAAGTTCAGCGGCACCACCTGCGTTTGGACAAGTTCATGCACAACAATTTTTTGAGCATCTAGGCCTAGAAAAAAAACTGAAAAACTGTGATTTTAACTAAATGAAGTATTTTTAAAGTTAAGGTATTTCTGTATAAGTTTTGGAGGTATGCTATCCCCCTGGTTGCAGGGTCACATGGGGCTGACAGGGCTAGTGTACAGACAGCAGATGGATCTCTACTGGGCTGCTGACAGGTGCCCGCCTCCTGCAGCACAGAGGGCACACGTGGGAAGTCCCACCTGCCAACACAGGTATCATAACGCCTACAGGGAACCATCCTGATTTACTAAATAAGTTTTATCCAACCTACAGGATGTGCAAAATTGAACTATATTTACCAGAACTAGTCATTTTTGAAAACGAAAAAATTGAAATATACTTAAAATTCAGAGCTCCAGTCTGAGCTGTATCACCACATCAGATGGCAAAAATCACATCATGGGGAAGCTGTTCAGTGAATGGAAAACCGTCTGGTTTTTCAATATCCAAAGAAAGTTTTGACAGATTGGTTTCAAAATGTTCCTGGAGTATTTTGCCATGGCATTCAACCTTCCACGGATGTTTCAGGAAAGCTGACTCTATTTCTGCTAAATTAGTCAGTGAGATGTAAAACAGCAGCAAAAATAATTTATAAACATAAAGCAGCTTTCACCTTCCTATACAGATTAGTGTCTTTCCCTAATACAAGTTGTGCCAAAAAATTACAAAGCTGTTTGCATATTTATCTACATATGTAGAAAACTTCAAAGCAGAATTACAAGTTTAGAAGTTATTGACAAGAGACATCTGTTGCACCATCTGCCCAAAAATTCAAGAAATAAACCCACCCTTTTGGAGAAGAGCATTTTTTTATTTTTGTTTTAAGCCTTGTAAATCACTTAAACCTTAGTCAGTGCTAATTATAGCTCACCATAGAAGAACATAATTTAAACCAAATTATTAAAATTATATTTTAATGAAATAGTGAAGAGGTGGTTGGATCAGAGTATAGTAGTATTGATGTGAGAACATTTTCTGACAATAGATTCTATCAAAGATAAACAACAATGTAATAGCTAGAAGCAGAAAAAAACAAGGAATAAACAAGTGGATTACAGCAGTAGCCCTAGGGCCTGGATTTCTTTCTGAATCTTTATCTGCAGCCTCCCTGTAGAAATTTTTTAAGTATCGGAAAAAAAAAGAAGTCCTCAAACTCCAGAAAACATCAATTGCAAAGGTGAAAAAATTAAAAAAGCAAAAGCTGGAATTCAAATAAATGTTGTGCTGAAACAAAGAAGGTATTTTATAGAAAACACTGGAAACAAGAAGGATCTGTAAGGTCAGTATCTTCACAAAGGTTTGTATTGTCAGTTAAGGAAGATTACTGAGAAGCTAAGTGAAGGAAATACATCCAGTTCATCAACGAAGAGAAGGGTTGTCCAGACAAATCTATATATTGATATGTCATGCCAAACAGCCACACCCCTAAGACTTCTAGAATGTTGAGTGGTAATAAAAACTTTCTATTTCTCACTAGTTATGAGCAACTATTTATTAGAGTTGCAAGACAGAAAATATTACACTATTCTAGGCACAAGGCACCTTTCCGGGGAACTGAAAATATAAAAATACATAAGATAACTCAGTAAATAGGCATCATTGCTAAATTGTTCATTAAAAACTAAGAAACACCTCTGAGTTTGTGTGGAATTTCTGCAGCTGATGATAGATGGGCAAGAAAACAGATAAAGTTTTGGTTATCAAACTGAACATCAGAAGAACTCCTGGTCACAAGTGCGTGGCAGCTCCCATGTCCAGTTTATAAATAGATTAGTATTAATTTTTTCAGCTAGAAAACACAGCAGACAGCAACAGATCATTCAAAATGTGCAGACCACTGTGTTGCCATAGCCACCATCAAATTTCAGATAAACCCATGCCTTCTTTTTCTATTTTTATCTTAAAAAAAAAAAAACAAAACAACCAAATGTTATGCATTGCTGCCCATCTACTGAAATAGTCATACTAAATCACATAAAGAAATGTGCCTGCTGAGGAAGAGGCACTGAGCAGTATCTTTCATTCCTGGTGGCTTCTCTGGCTGGTTATAAAAGCAAATATATTACTAGATACATCTTCAGCATCTGATCTTGTCAGCAGTCATTATATCAGATGTTGCTGTTGAGCTGAGAAGCCATAACCTATCAGCCACCAGTTCCTAAAATAATGGCAAAACACTGTTGAGAGTGATGAGTCACAAGAATCTTCAGCATACAGTAAGACTGCTAACTTACTGCTAGCATCACCACTGATGCTGAACTGCTTAAGGTTATCATAGAATGGTAGGGGTTGGAAGGGACCTCTAGAGATCATCTAGTAAGCCATTAATGTAAGCAGCAGGAAAATTACTATTTGTCTCTAGAATATTCCTTTAGTAGAAGGAAATGTCACAGTGGAAGGAAATCTCAGGGTGCAAAGTTGTGAGGTAATGAACATTTGAATTGCAAAAGAGAAATTGTGTCTCTTACATTTCATTTAGCATGCCCAAGCAGTAGATAGAAGGAAATGAGCCGACCATATCTCTAAATTCACAACAGGTGTCTTAATTTTGGTGAGGTTTTTTTCCAAAAATGACAGAGTGCTAAGGATTTAAATGGCAAGTAGTTTCATCTTGGACCAAAAAGTTGGGAAAACGACAACAAGCAGAGAGAATTTAATTGGCCAGTTTTTATCCTAGCAAAATGAAGAGCAGTACTTTATCCTTCCCTCCATCAGCAGGGAGAGCTGTCTCAGTGCTCCATAGGAAGTCCAGCATTCCCTAAAATTTTTATATTGGTGTATAAAATATATACAGAGACAATTTCTGGATGACAGTTAAGGTTAAACAGAATCACAGAATTACAAGCCAGCACCTGAAGGCTCTGATTCAAATTTCCTCATTTGCAAAACTTGGATAAAGACCTATCGTTAATCTCACAAAGCAGTCCTTTATGAGCTAAGATACTTTAGAATTGAAGTAGTAGTGCCAACAAGTACACAAAAAGGACTGACTCACCTGAGCATTTTTAATAGTCAGAACCACCCTGTGAATAAAGACGGATTTCCATTGCCTTCTCGCCACATGGAGAGTTGTCTGAGGTGACAGCAACCTATTCCAGTGTTTATTTGCTTTCATCACAAAGATTTTTTACTAATACCCAAACAGATTTTCCCCTTAAACAATTTGTGCTTGTTGCCTCTTGTCTAGCCACTGTCCAGACAAAGATAGTACATGCATCTTATCCGCAACTATCTTAAATACAGAAAGACTTTGACGGCATAGAAAACTACATTTTTAGCTAGTCAAACTCATAGAAATTATTTTTGAGTACATATGATGCATGGTTATATATACTATAGATTATATATACTACAGGAATCACATTATTTATTACTCTTAAGAGATTACATATACAGTAAAGCCAAATAGGAGCTGATCACTTTGCAAAATGACTAGGAATACAGGATTTCCTTGCAGCGTTACGACTGGCAATGACTGGATAAAGCCGAAGTTCCGATCATTTCAGGAAATAAATGGCTTTATTCTTGCAGATGGATTACGAAACCTATCTTTACAGACATTCTCCCAGTCATGGCGAGAAAATGAAGATGTGGGCAGTGGGACCCTCATCATACTGTCTGCCCTGAAGTGGCCATGAGAGGACCATGAACATGAGCACTGCTAAGGCAAAAGCCAGTTACACTGACTTGCAACATGAATGTGTGTGCAGCTGACACATTTTGGAAAGTTACTAATACATGATTTTTTTCCTTCTGTGAAGTGATCTGCATTGTATCGCTAGAAATAAAAATGAAGAAATTAACATGTGTGCCATTTGAGACCTGAGAATGTCTGTTTGCACTTGCAGTTATTTTGCAAAGCGGATCAAAAAAATCTGCAACTTCTCATTATTCTGAAAATAAATAAGTGAATGGACTAAATCCATTCATTCACAATAAAAGTGAAAATTCTAGTTATTTTGTCAATGCTAATTTTGATATTATATTATTTTGCATATGCTATTTGCAGTGCTATTTTGATAACTGCTGAGGTGAGTTTCAGCTCTGTAGAATTATCTGTATTTTTTTTCATGTAAACCACTAGATGTCTCTAGCTCCATTCATGATAAAGGCAAATCAACAGCATACAAAAGGCACTACATTAACTTTTGAAAATCTGCTTGGAAATACTCAAGTGTAAATGCAGAATCCCAGTTTCTTGCTGTGACTCCAACAGAAAGTCAACATTCTGTATGAAAAGTGTTATCCTGTTATTCTAAAACAGGAAAGGAAATTTAAAATATTCTGGCTGCAGTATAATTCTTAGCCACCAGTAAGAAAGTTAGAACAAGTATGTGCTGCATGTCTTAAAGTTTTTAAGAAATAAGTTTTTGTCTTAGATGGACAACTTATCGAGGAAGCAACTGAACGACAAAAGAAGCTCGCAAAACTCTGTAGCCCTTTTTCATAACAAAGATGGAGAAACAGTTTCCTCAAACAGTTTTATATAGCCCTTAAAAACAATTTTTACATTTTTTAAAAATCCAACATTTTCTTTACAAACTACTGCTTTTCATGTTTTCGTATTAATAATAAAAAGTAGTTAGTAAATTTACATAAGAAGATGGGTCCAGAAATATTACTGGAAGAGTCTAGATCATCATCTTAAGGAAAAAAGATTGCATAGTACTAGTTCCAGTGTTTCGATTCAGTATGCTGCATCCCAAACACAACATCACACCACAAAAAAAGATGGAACTGCACTGTAACTAGGATTACTTAATCTTAAATTACCTCTATAGGTCAAATGATGTGAGTTTCATGGTAGGCACAGGAATAAAGATCTCTCGAATGATGAAATAAATTTTGAGAGTTCAGAAAAGGACAGCTGATGATCACAGAAATAAGTTTTGCCTACTGTCAAGTGTAGGGAAAAGCAATGGGGTGGTTTACAGGGATGTTTTTAAGAAAATACTTCTGTCTCTTTGTGCTAGTGGTCAAAGTTTTAAGCTCTAGGGAGAGATTTACTAAAATGCATTCATGGAAAGGAAGTGACTGTGTTTTCAAATGCAATTTCTGAGAGAGGCACCAGAGGTGGGGACCCATAGTGGTAACCTGGGGAGAAAAAAGGTCATATAGACAAAATGTTTTGAGAGTCATTAGGTGAAAGAGGATGAGTCAGAGCTATGGAAAACAGCCAAGAGAGACTCTTCAGAGAGACAGGGAACTACTGGAGAGAGTCCAGTGGAGGGCTATGGAGATGATGAGGGGACTGGAGCATCTCCCTTAAGAGGAAAGGCTGAGACTTGGGTCTACTTAGCCTGGAGAAGAGAAGACTGAAAGGGGATCTGACCAATGCTGATGAATATCCAAACCCTACCACTCTGTGATTCTGTGAAGGCACAAGGCCTCCTGGGCTGAAGGTAGCTGACAGCCCAAGTAGAGAAATTGCACTGATTTTGAGGTTTGGTGATGAACATAGCAATGGAGATGGGATAGTCATTAAATACCAAAATAGAAAGGGGAATTCAGTATGGAGTCAAAGAACAGAAACGCCAAGCAAGCAATTACTAAAACACAGAGGGCACATAAATGGCTGGAAAGGGAAAAGCAACAAAAACAAGCATTTTGAAGGCAGATACAGTGAACGTAGTATCATGGAAGCCTTCGGCAAATGGAGCTTGTCCTGCCTCCCTGCCTTGTATTCATCCCAAATATTACTACGACAATCCTTTTGCTAGCACATATGTGATGGAAATGTATATCTAATTCCCTAATTTAGAAGGAAAATGTCATGCAGTATCCAGTTATGCTAAAGCATAACATAACAAAAAAAAAAGAGCAACTGTCAATCAAATTAAAATTACAGAATTGCGTCTCAAACTTTGCTCATCCTAGTGGGCACTTTCCAGACATTATAAGGGCATCAAAATACTGAATATCCAGGCTTGCTGGAAACCTGTTGCTCTGTGAAGCCCACCGAAGATCTAATTTACCAAAATTCTCTGAAACGTCTTGGTTTATGGGTTGAATTTCTTCAGGGTACAAGAGTGTTCCACATAAAAAAAAGTAAATTTATTCAAGAACAACACCACTTCAAACATAAAAATGAAAACAAAAGCCCAGAACACACAATATCTTTCACATTAATTTATCACTATTTGGGGTAGTTGGCAGCCAGTATACATTCAAAGAGGCAGTTCTTGCCTCACATACAAAGGCCAGTTCCTTGCAGCCTAAGACAGTAAACGAACAGTCTCAGGAATGGAGCAGCTCCTAGCACTTACTCATTTCCCTTTCTGCAAAAAGAGGTTTTGAACATCTCATCAAAGTAACGAAAGACACACACCTATCAAAACTTCTAAGAAGTGACTTCTGCCCTGACAAAAAAATAAAAAAGCAATAAATATTTATTTTCAAATTTAAATATTTTTTTAAAAAGATAATACAGATTTAAACACCTGTTGCAAAAAAAACCATTAAAAATGGAGAGATTTTATTGCCATTATGAAGTACAAGAATAACACACATGCAATTAAATTGCACTTACAAGTGGAACTTCAAGTCTAGCAGAGATGCATACAGAAACCTCATATTTAACACTAAAATTCAAAAATATTCCATACAAATTCTTTAAATTATTATACATATAAATTCCTAACCCGTAAAAAACCGGGAGTTTGGAGAGCACAGTGAGGGATTGTCCTCATAGGATTAATTTGTCCCTAGATTCTCTCCAAAAATTCTCCTGGCTAGATCAGTGTCTAATCTCACCTGATACAACTGGTCTATCATAAAATAAAAATCTGATAAATTGTAATCATGAAACATATTATTGCACGTTTTCTCCCCAGGCCATAAAATTTAAACAGAGAAAGTTAGAGAACTTTGAAAAAGAATTACACATAAAGAGCAACTTTCACAGCTTATACAGACTGTTTTCCGCATTAAGCATCCATATCAGTAACCCTCACGAAATCCCATCATCCAAGTCTTACTATAAGATCACATTAAGATGAAACCTTATTTATTTGTGTTCACATCATTATTCTGATACAATGCTCTCTAGTATCTTAGGTTTCTCAATACCACCATTTAAAAATTCCTTTAACATGAAGTTATCAATTTTTTCCTTGAAAATGAAGCTGCTGAGCATAAACTCTATGGCCATGAGCAATTTGATTCAACTTTCAAAGTTGGCCTTAATTTGAATAGGAGTTTGGGCCGTATCATCCCCAAACTCATTATTTTGTGGTTTCAAAACATACGAAACATGATCATCACCAGTTAGACTCTCATCAGCTACCACAGTCACTCTCCTGTCTAAACACTGAAGCATTAAGCATTGGACAAGCTGTTTACACTGACATTAAGTTACAAATGGATCTATAGTCCCCATATACAGAATATTTATGCCAAAAAGGACATTCAATTTACTTGATAGATTTATGAAACACACAAAACTCCTTGTCATTACTCTGATTTTTTTTTGTTGCTGTCTATTTCTTTTTGGGAAAGCAAACGTCTTTTTCAAGTGCCATTTGTAAAAGTTCAGGAGGACTTTCTCAAGAATTTTTTTTTTTTCAGAACAACTGATAGAAGTATTATTTAACTGCTACCATGTGAGAATCAAAATTTAAAAAAAGGTGAATAAAAGGATTCTGTATCAGCAAAAGAAATACGTGATAAAATCTTCATTTAAAAAAATCAAACCAACCTCCCAAAACCAACAAAAAAACCCAATCAAATAAAACCAACCCCAAAATCTGCCTCTCGGGACTGCCTTGTCCTTCCCTTAATTCACTCAGCAGTTGGGGCAGGTTTCTCATAAGTTCTGTGAGGGAATCATAAGTTAGAATAGCTGTAAAAGCTATTCACGTGAGGAAGAAAAATACAGTTATTTTCTACTATTTTAATGTTTTAAGCAGAGTTTTTAAGAACAGAACTAGACAAAAACAGTGAAAAAATTTATTTCACATTGGTATTAAACATGTTAACTTCAGATCACGTAAGCCCATGATAGAGCTTCTGGTTTCAGAGGTTAAGGAATTTTCAGTGCCTTAGCATACATATCTGCCTATCATTTCACTTCACAAAAGTGTTAAAAACAAACCCAAAATTAAAGGACTAGATGCTCAGAATATTCTCCCTAACCACTTTGCAATGTTCCATTTTCTATGCTGTGCTTTTAAGAGGACTTGTCTCATTTAATACTGCTACTTTGTGACACAGCATGAGGAAGACAAAAGCACCCTACATCCTATAGCTTCGAGTTTGTCACACCACCAAGTACAACCAAAAAATTTTCCAGTTCCAAAACAAATTATTTAATGACTCATGTGATTTTCAGACCTGCCAGTACATGCAACGATAACAAATAAAATAAATAATTAAACTGGAAAAAAATGGACTAACAGGCACTGTACATTTTTGCCATCACTACTGAAGAAGCAACACACAATTATGTGCAATACTAAAGTTGTGCAATACACAGAAACAAATTTTAAAAGCCTCTGGGAAACATTTTCTTCTTTCCTTCAGTTAAATCCCAGTTCATGTTGGCTGGAAACACTAACATATTACGAATGAACTGAATGTTACTATAGTACAGTCAGATTTTATTTTAAGAACCAGATAATAAAGTAAGCTCATGTATCTCTAGGAGGCAACAGCGTGCAGAAGAAAGTGGGTTATTGCTTTTGCATCTGAAAATTTTGTTCTAATAATAATTAGAGGAATGTTTCTTAAATTAAGTGGGATCATCATTTAATGCTAAGGTCTGACTAGTTAATTCAAGGGAATTATTCTAGTGCACTAGTGGATAATTCAGAGTTTCACCTTGCTAACAAATGACCAGTACTTATCTATGCTCTTCATTTGTCTATCACTAATAATTACTGTTACTAGCACAATATTAAGTGTTAAACTGTACAAATATAACAACAAAGATTTTCACTAATTAAAGGAATCAAATTCTGTTCACGATTAACTTTAAGACTGCACAACACAAAACCAACCCAAAAGCCTTCACAACAGGAGCAGTCTTTCCAACCTTAACCTTTTGGATTACTTGCAGCACTACCAAATGATCATGTCCAGAGAGCCATGTGAGACAAAATGTAGTGCACAACAAATAAGAAATTTTTAAAGCATATCAGTGTTGTTAACAAAGTAACACAACATCCTGCAAAACATACGGGAATATTTTCTTAAATAAAATCAGTTTTTAAACACTTAGCTTGGAGATGATTCACATTTGGCATGGATGACACAGCAGAACAAAGATGATGTCCTCAAAGGCAGTAAAATCACCACATAGTTCACATATTTAAAAGCAGTGTTAAAAGTATAAAAGCACTGCCTGCTCACAGGACACCATGGGACAAAGATCACTGTTAAAGAAACAAGAGTTTCAGAAAACTAAACTATATTTATATTTCCATTGCTTCTTGAAGAAGAAGCAGCAGAACCAGAAAAGAAATTGTCTAAGGGATTTAACAATGTAAGAAGAGTTATATCGTGTCCGCTAGTGAAAGTTACACTTAGAACACAAACACTTAAAATATTTCTCTTGCTGTGTTCTGAATCACAGCTATTGCTGTGAAACTGTCAGAATAAGTCTTTCCCAGCCATTGCTAGAGTCACACCACACAAACGTATTCCATTACTTGATTGATGTCTTCAAAGACAGCTATGAAGACTGTGCTGATTCAGCTTCAGTATCTCTGGAAAATTTTTTCATCCATATATATAGAACGCAAGCTAACACGTTCTCAGTTTTCATTAGAAATTATTGCATTATTGTTGCAATATATATTAAAGTGTGTTACATGATAAGAAAATCCAAATTATTAGTAAGAAAACCTGACACTAACTCTTTTGAGCATCCTGCATTAAGATTTTCAAACAAAGGGATTCTAACATTGTGTTTATATTGTTTTTGTACCTGCCTGGCAAATGGTCACTTGCAAGTAACTACTATCCCTACCTGGACTTCTGTAAGGCCTTTGACATAGTCTCACACAATATTCGTGCTGCTGAATTGTAGAGATATGCATTGGATAGATGGACAATTAGATGCGTAAGGAACTAACTCTGTGGCCACATCCAAAGAGTTACAGTCAATAGCTCAACGTCCAAATGGAAACCAGTAATGAGCAGTGTCCCTAAACGGCCCATACTGGGACAAATACTTTTTAATGTCTTCATCAATTAAATAGACAGTGGCATTGAGTCTACCTTCAGCAAGTTTGCGATGACACCAAGCTCACTGGTGCAGTTGATAAGCTTGAGGAAAGGGACACCGTTAGAGGAACCTCAAGAAGCTTGAGAAAAGGGCCCATGTGACTCTTGTGAAGTTCAACAAGGCCAAGTGCAAGGTCCTGCACCTGAGTCAGGGTAATAACCAGTATCAATACAGCCTGGGGTATGAATTAATTGAGAGCAGCCCTGCAGAGAAGGACTTGGGGATACCAGTAGATGCAAAATTAGATACAAGCCAGTAGCGTGTGCTTGCACGCCAGTCATGTCATGGGCTGTGCAAAAACAAAAAACATGGCCAGTATGCTGAGGGAAGTCATTCTTCCCTTCTCCCCCTCCCCCGTGGCACGAGACACCCTGCTAGAGTACTGCATCCAGCTCCGGGGTCTCCAGTACAGAAAGACAAGGGCCAGTTAGAGGAGGTCCACCCAGGGGCCATGAAAACTATCAGAGGACTGGAGCACCTCTCCCATGAAGAAAGGCTGAGAGAGTTGGGATTGTTCAACCTGGAGAAGAGAAGGGGGCTTAAAAGAAAGACAAAGATGTCGTCGTGGATTGAGGCGCAGCGGGGGGGGGAGTGAGAAGTGCGGTCCCGGAGTAATGATGAGTCTCAATATGAGTATGATCATTCTCCTTTATTAATAGTCAGAGTGCTGCTTATATAGTCTGTGCGAGAGCTCACACGCAACAAGTTATACAATCATTGAATAGTAACAGTGGTTTACACCCCCCATCTAGTGGTCAGCAGCATTCTGCTCGAAATGTCCTGGTTTCTCTCATTCCCAGCCAACCCCCACACATCCTGGCTCCTCTTTCTCACAGCCGGCCTCCTCACACCTGCTGCTCAAGGACACACCGCTTCTGTCATGTAGGCTGGAGTGTACGTGCAGGCCTGTAACAATACTTCATGCCCAGTGTCTGCCAGGATACTCTCAACACAAAGACATTTACCAAGGCCTGTAGTGACAGAATAAGGGGCAGCAGCTTTAAACTGAAGGAGAGTAGATTTAGATTTGACATGAGGAAGACTTTTTTTACAACGAGGGTAGTGAGACACTGTAACAGTTTGCCCAGAGAAATTGCAGATGCCCCTTCCCTGGAAGTGTTCAAGGCCGGGTTGGATGGGGCTTTGAGCAACCTGGTCTAGTGAAAGGTGTCCCTGCCCATGGTAGAGGAGTTGGACTAGATGATCTTTAAAGGTCCTTTCCAACTCAAACCATTGTATAATTCTATGATCCTAATTACCCCACAGTGTTTATGCAAATCAGCAATTCTTTAACTGCACGCTTAGGGGAAACAAACAGCCAGATGTCAGTGATTATGTAATATTCTACCATCATTCCAGAAAACACTATTATCTTTAGATCTGTATTACAGAAAACTGAAAACCCTTCTTTCCCTTGTTCTAGTTAAGTAGAAACACCTGTTAACAGTGAAGTGACATTTGTTGACAGACGTCTAATACCTGGAAACATATACTCTGTTGAGAAAAGCTTGCTGCATTTCTACACTCAAAATGAAGATAAACATGAAGAGCTTGATTAAGGTCAAGCATCCCATGCTACTTCTCTCCTGATATTGTAAGTGTTCAGATCATTGACTAGGTTTCATTTGAAATTTTAATAAGACGTCCTTAAGATGTCTTCTGCCATTGTTGCCTGGGAATACATAATTCAAAATACTGGAATACTAACCACTTAGTAATTTGTCATACTTTTCTTATACTCTAGACATTTGCTGCATAACACATAACTATGTTTTAGTCAGAAAGGGACTAGAAGCACAGCAAGTGCCTGCACACATTATTCAAGGAAATAAAAACAGAACTGTAACAATGTATTATTTAAATTCAATTGATAATGAATATACTTACTAATGAGCAATAAGCTTCTAACTAATAAACAACTCTTACACATCACAGTACAAATCTCACAGCACATTAATAATCTGTCATGTCATTAAAAACAAAATCCTTCTTTTGGAGTCTGTAGATTAAACAGGTTTTGCACTACATATATTCTCTAAAGATTTAAATAGAATTTCTGTTTATTTCAGTGAAGATTTCGGCTGAGGTTAGTTGTCATGCTCTAGCTTTGACTGCAAACTAATTTACTTCAGCAACCAAAGGAACAGAGTTCTTTGACACTAATGGTACTGATGTGCTTTGCAAATGGAACTAATAAATGACAAGAGAGACAGAAACATGGCCAAAAACAATATAACAAAGTTTCAATTTAAAAAATCCACTAAGATTAAGCAGGAAGGGGCAATAGGGTTTCACATTGTGGTGAGATAATTGATTCCTTGGGATTTGAAGTCCAGCCAACTGTTTCTGTATACTTTGAGATATCCCCAGGAAAGAGTTTTTCCTAATTTCCATCACAATGAGTCTTGAATGAATGAGTGAAGATAAATTCTTTGCACTGAAATCTGTGATTATATTGCAAGTATTACCTTGTGCTGTAAACACTGACCAAGCCACTTAGCCAAAACTTAAAGTCAATCATGTTGTACCACTTATCTGCTCTAATGTATCAAAACCCATAGAGCTTTAAATAAGTCTGAAAACTGCTATCTTAGAGTTTACTTCCAATAGAACTGCTTATGGATAAGGATACAGGGTAAAGCTAAGGTTGGACACATTCATAATGCTTCAGTTATCCCTGACGACAGTTACAAGAGTTTTAGGGGAGACATGCACCATAAAGCAATTGCATGCTTTTCCCCCATTTCTTCTTCACAGTACACATCAGTGCCTACAGTGTCTTGAACTGACTTCTGCTTTACAGAGCAGATGCTCTTGGAGAAGTGGAAATTACATTAAAAAGTGTGGCTGTTGTTACACTGTGCTGTTCTCTGAAATGCACAATGAAATAAACTGAAAAAAGACAGAGAAATAAATGTCATTTTTCAGTCATAGGAAAAGTAATTATGTATACAAGTAATAAATACAAAATTATCAAAGGAAAATGCATCCATGCACCTTCAGGCAGCTGGCTAAGGATTCCATACCTTAGATAGCATGCTTTTTCCCTCACTAGACTGTAATATACATTATCACCCTTTTAAACACTTAGAAGACACAATTCCATAGAAAATTTCTTCACTCCAAGACCTTTCCAGACAACTAACAATGTAACTTATGACAAAATCAGTCTATCTACAGCGTTATGAATTTCATTTTGCCAAAGCATGCACGTCTAAAGCGTATCTGCAGATGGGGCCCATAAGAAACAGATTTTGGAGTGGTTCTGCTTTAGTATCTGAAGATACTAAAGAAATTTGAGTGACATGGGTTACCAAATTTCCAAATCCAGGCAATAAGAGAAATGGTCAACACTCCCAATACCAACAGGCAAAAGAATGTTTAAGTCATTCTGCACTCACCACTCACTAAGGCACCTGGTACCTGTGTGACCCACATAGGTATGAGAGTACAGCACTGACTTGTCCCACTATTTCATTACCTTTGTCTGTAAAAAGCAGTACCAGAAAGACTTGTTGGGATGCAATGAAGGATGCTCACATCCCATCAACTTTTGAGCCCTAAATTACATGTCCAGGCTCCTTATGCCTGAATGTGAAATAGAAAAGATATTGCATTTTATTTCATAGACCTTCATGGACCACTGTGCTAAGCAACTGTTCTTAGCCTTCAAGATGGGCAGATGATAACAAGCCATTCCAGAAATTAAGCTACTTTCAGTGCAGACGAGATATTCTTTTGCTGTTTCCTAATAATGCAGTTACTAAAGGGTTATACAGCCTCTTGGGATTTCAGGCAAATCAGCATCTGTCAGAAGTCAGTTGTTACAACAGTTGCACAACACCTAAATAAAGCTGTAAGATGTCAGTAAATGCCATTTACAATAACACGTATTTTGGATGCAATTTGCAACACTTACTTCTTTTCTGAAATAAAATGCAGTTTAAAACTGCTAGCTTACCCAGATATTCTGAACTGAGGTGTTCATTGGACATTGGTGGCAGGAAATGCCATCCTACTTAACAACCACTAGACTCCAAGCTGATCACTTAGGTCAATCCTTTACCTTCTCCATGCAAATTCATCCAGGCAACTCAATCCCACAATTGCTCTGTGGATATTTAGACTCAACTTTGCACAATTTTGATTTGTTTATGGTATTAACACTGGAAATTGTTCATTTCATTAAGACTTTTTTGTGTTCATAGATGGCTGTAACTCTGACAGACAGTCTTAACACCAGTCCCACTACTACATTGTTTCAAAAACAGAAATCAAAAATTGTGAAGAAAACACCATCGAGGTCACAGGAATACTAATTCAGATTATTTGCAAGTCTGAAATAACAGCAGGGGATGAAAACAGTATGATATATACGTGCACAGGTCTCAAAGGAAGACATTTGACAGCACTATTAGGCACTTAAGACTGCTGTGCCTGCTGGTTGCTATACACAGTAATTGCACATTCCCCGATGTTGAAACATAACAAATCCTAGTTTCTAGTTTATGCTGCAGCTCAAGGAGTGGCAGATGCTTCCCCAAGTGGAATAGATAGTGCACGTGGTTGTGTATATATCTTAGGTTAAAGTGAATAGCTGGGAGTCACATCAGAGGCTAGCACATCATCAGACAAAAACATAGTAAAGCAGCATAGTCAACTTACTTATTTGTGTCTTGATGTTTGGCAATTTTAATTAAAAAAACTAGCTCTTGCAGGTAAATATTAGAGTAACATCTCCATTTTCCCTTCAAATAATAAAAATTATATTATTGTTTGGTAAAATTACTCTTTCTTGTTTTGTTATGTCTCTTCATGCTACCTCAATACACACAGTCCTACGCAATATGTAAGAAGAAATTCTTCCTCTCTAAAAGTTTAGCACTCGTGTTTACAAACTATCCCCTCAGAGAATTAAAAAAAAAAATTTAACTATTATCCAGATAAGGTTGCTGAAAATTGTGTTCATCATTCAAAATGTTTGTGAAATGCTATTCTTGGAAGGAAAGCTGCGACACTTCAGAAAAGCTTTTCTGTTTATATATGTTTTTCCACCTGTGCCTGTACTTCTATTAATTAGTTTCTCATAATTTCTATTAATATATGAAACACAGCAGCTGTAGCACTCAAGATGCAAATATAATTAAATCCCATCAAATGCAGCAATATTGTAAATGCTGCCATATTGTGTCTAGTTCAAATTTTTAGCTTAAACCAATTAATTTCCTAAAAGACTACCTAAATTTATCTAAATCTGCAAAAATCTTCAAAGTGGATTACATTGTCAGCACTGCAGAATTCATCACAAGAAAAAAAAGAAAAAAGAATAATTATAACAGAGCTAAGTTCTAGGAATATGAACAGCTAAGTTTTGATCCACAAACTGTTACTTTTGCTTATGTCCAAAGAATGACTTTGAAGACAGCAGGAATGATCACAGTTCTCTAAATCTCTGATCTGGGCAGCAAGGGTTCTGGTACCTCTTCCAAAACACGTTTGCATGCACTTGACTATTTTGTCCAATAAATAATTATTCCAGTTCTTCCACATAAAGCTGGAAAATTATATATGCCTCCATGGCGACTATATAATAATCACTCAGGCTTTCTTGGTTTTAATATTTAACAAGTTTAATTTGTTTGCTAAAAGATTCTTTCTAGCTGTAAAATTCGTAAATAACGATATCTATGTTTCCAGAGCTAAATGAATGAGCTTACTTGTCTCAGAGCCATTCTGTTAGGCTGTTTGTAAGTTCACAAAGATAATACCAGGTTCATTTATAACTAAAGCATGATTTTTTATGCCTAGACATACTGTAAGGTTTTTTGTGTTTGTTTCTAGATACCCCTTTCTCCCTTGTTGTTTATTGGTCCATATGAAGCTAATGAATCCTCTGCCTCAGACAGGGCTTGGCTATTTATCTCAAGCCAAAACTTTATCAGTCTAACTTTTGTGGTGCCAAATCAAAACTAAACTGGTGTATACACCCCATCCCTATATACAGGATAATAACTGTTGCTATACTAATATATTCACATATAATCTACCTTAAGGAAATAATATTATTCTGATTTTACAAACTATGTCAATGGTTTTTTGTCCTTCAGCTATTGAATACTAGGCAGAAATCAGCTCAAAATCCACTTTTTTTTCATTTTTCATTAAGGATTTCTACAAGCTCTGTAACATATAGCATTCTAACATTTCAGGTTTTACGACTTGCAGAAAAGTATACATAGGTAAGTTGACTACAAAAGGGTTTTATTGCAAACATCTTTAAATTTAAAGTTTTTCTCAAAGACTTATCAACTGAATTACAGCACCAGAAAAAAAGTATGTTGACTAACTTCTGATTTCAAAGCAGTACACAACATGTAAAGATGACAACAGGACTTACTCAAGAAAGCAAAATATTAGCACAAACAGACTTGAGAAATCTAACAGGCTGATGAGCCAGAGGGCCAGGATGTTGCACTGCACCCTGCATCATGGTTCAGCTCAAAGGAATAAATCAATTTCTATTAAAATTCTCCACCTGCAGGAAAGGCCCTTAAGATTGTGTCCCCAGTTGGAAATGTATAAATATATAAACTTACAGTTGCATTTTACAGTAAGATGGTATGGCATAGCTAAAACAGAAATTAAAGTTAAAAAAAGAAGTCTAAACAAACAGAGGGTTGCATTAAAATGAATCTCTGAGATGCTGAGCATGAAAAAAGACCAAATAAAAATGTTTTTCAAGATTTCAAGAAAAGGTCATGTATATGGTCATTACATCATCTTGAAGGATTACACATTTAGACAAGGTGTGGGAAGGAGATACAATACAATCATTGCAATGGTAAAAGCAAGAACAGTATCCACAAGCGTGCCAAGAACAGATGTATATGGAGGTCACCAAGTCCTGAAACACAGGATATAATGTTCTGCAGCAGCATAAGGAATGGCTAGGACTTAAGAGGGTTGCTGTATTATTTAACATGCTCATCAAGCAGTTGTATTTAGGATTTGCACCATTAATCAGCCAAAAGAAAAACATCCCCAAAGTTTAAGTAATTTTCATATATCAAGATTTACAAAAGACTGTATACAAATTGCTGGACTCTCTGTGACTCTTTTTGAAAAGGAAAAGTTAGTTATAATTCTCCTGATAGTTTGCAATGCTTAACCTCTAAGCTCTTCAACAACTTTTGCAACAAGAATTTGCCACAGAACCTAATGAAAGCAATAATCACCAGTGAAATTTATGAAACTGATCTCTTCTTGTCACTATGTGAGACATCAGGTGGACAGGGAGAAGCTGTCCAAAATGAGACTTATCATCCTTCCCTAGGTACGTCTGCCAAGTATCAGTTTTTTCCAAGCTTCCAGAGAAATACAACAGCCTACTTCCTTCATCCCATATTTCCTTCCAAGGGAAAAGGACCACTCAAACGCTGCCTTTCCTCTTATACCTGTTTTAACATGGGAAAAAAGACATACAATCTGGGAGCTCAAAAATATGTTCTGAGGAAAGACAGTTCTGGTTTCTGTGTGTGTAAGCACAAAGTAGCTCTGTGTTAGTCGCCAGGGTATGAAAGTATTTCATTTTTTCCTTAGATACATAACATATATATATATATATATAATATAATATACATATAATTATATATAATTATATATAATATATACATATAATTATATATATTATATATATAATATATAAATTATATATATAATTTCATGTATAATTTAGTTAAGGTCAGCATAGGTCCACGATGGAAGACATATGTAAACAGTAATCTCTGGTCTGAGTAAGCATTTATAGGGGCATTCTATAAGAAATTAACTAAGGAATACATTACCAGAATGATTAAGAGGGTAAATCTTCTATCTAAAAGATGCTTTCTAGGGAAAATATTGCATCTACAGAAGCTACTGCTGGAAGTTTTCAGCTAAAACTACTAAAAAACACTACTGCAAAAAGTACCCTCTCCAGTACTGGCAATTTGTGATTCAGAGCCCAATTATTCAGTACATTATAAGGATGTCAATCAACAATGACAATGAATATAACGAAGGCCAATCTCAGTTATACAAGCAGAAATTCAAATTCTGCAAATTAGAATTTTATAGTAATTTACCAAAGAGACACACACACTTACACTTCTCACAATGTAATCATTAGTTTCAAATTTGTATCACAGAATTACTAAAATATGAGAAATTTAAATTTTAGGTTACACGCCTTTAGAGCAAGAATTTAACTTTCTTTGGAATGATATGAATTATGCAACTTGGAGTCAAGGGAGATTTTAAAATCATAAAATATTTAGAAAATCAGTCTCTTCCTCCTTTGAAAATGCTGACTTCCTCAAAATAACCCTGAGAGCCAACACTAAGGAATAAAAAATTTAGAGCCAACTCAAAATACACTAAAATTTTGGTTTCAGAACAAATATTACATTAAATAAGAACTTCTAACAAATTAATGGATTTCCATGTTCAAAACTTTCTCTGTTGTATGTTTCAAATGGATTTTCCACAATTCAAAACTTCAGTTTGATTTTTCTTGATGTATAGAAGTAATATTGATATTGTTGCCCTTTTGTCTGACTTGAGCACTTCAATCTCATCATCATATAATCTCTTTGCAAGGAAAAATCAAAACCAGAAGCTGGAAATAAAAGCATGTAGACTATTATTTTAGCTTGGTCAGAAAAACTGTACTCAAAACTATATGAAATACATATACAGGGAAAATATGTAAATATTTATTTTAAGCTTTAGGACCTATCCCACTAACACTGTTCTCACTTTGGGACTGGCCCACCAGTTACAGTGAAATAGAGGTAACAGAGGGTTTGAAAGGACATCAGTCTCGTTTCCAGTCTTTGAGTGACAATACACTGGATCTTGATAATTTAATTTCTCAAACCCTAAACTATTCCCAGCCCCAAGCATTGTATCAACTGCAGTAAGGGTTCCCTTCTTCCCAGCTGTAAGACAGAGCACATAGTGTGTAATGGCACCATGGCCAAGGAGCACTTACCTCTACTAATCTTGCACAACATAGCAATAGAGAGGGATCTGCCCCAGACGTAACTTTAAATGCATCTAGGAAAATCATTAACAGCACTATTGGCATATTCACTACAAAACAGAAGTTTTCTAAAGTTTGTAAGACCCTAATCATACTGGCATTTGCTTACCGGAAAAGAAACGCACCATCTTTAGTACAACAATAAGCATTTATATATGAAATTAAAAAGGTAATTTTCCAACTGCTTTTAGCTTGCAGATATTTGCATATAAAATTTACAGATGATAGAAGAAATGAGGTTTCTCAAGACAGATCAATTTGCTTATT
This sequence comes from Steatornis caripensis, assembly GCA_013398225.1. Taxonomy (NCBI): domain Eukaryota; kingdom Metazoa; phylum Chordata; class Aves; order Caprimulgiformes; family Steatornithidae; genus Steatornis; species Steatornis caripensis. Next base: position 39,432 of record VZSC01017975.1, on the reverse strand, counting down.
TACAAAGTCTGGAGACTCAAATTATAGCAGATGATCACCCTGGAGTTAATAACAATATAAGGGAGTTAATAACAATCCTCCATGATAGTTTATGTTCTGTCATTCAGTATTAATTATGATCAGGAAGTGTTTTGTTTGAACATTATGCAGCTATTTGAGAC
>VZSC01017975.1:0-30750 GCA_013398225.1 Steatornis caripensis | reverse complement strand
AAGCCCATGTCTCACAAAAAGAAGGAATATTTATCATCCAGTCTCAGGTAGAGGCTGAACAAACCCTTGATAGTGGTTCTTAGTCAAAATATCGTTAATGACTTTCAGCAATAGACATACAAATGTGACCTTCAGCTGGTCAGAAAAGCCAACCAGAACAGAAATAAAACATTATTTTGTCACTATAAAAAAACAGTTTGCTTGTATCTTGGGTACTGCATGCAATTCCAGCCTTTGAATCTCTGAAAGAGTGATAGCAGAGTAAGAAAAGGCCTAGAAAAGAGGGACTGAATTGCTGCCCTACTAGGAGAGATTAAAGAGGGCAGGACTGTTCTGTTTAGAATGCAGAAAGCTGGAAAGAGCACACCTGGAACTTACAAAATTGTGACAGCTGTGCATGCAAAAGATGCAGTTGATGACATTGGAGAGTATGGCCATGCTTGTGGTTTCTCTCTAACCAGCCTTTTCTACTGCCACTGACAGAGAAAGACTACTGAGGCAGAGGGACCACTGCTCCGCCCCATCTAAGTTTTTCTTGCTATAGCAAAGATACGAATTCACAAAAGAAACCAAATATTACGGTATTTCATTTTACAATGTATCTTTTAGATGTGTGTGTAATTGTGCATTTGTTTGTTCATGCAAAAACAAATAAAATGGAGACACACAAATAAGGAAGACATCTGCTAACTGATTATTTTTCTGGAAAAAAAGAAAAGCTTGTGATCGGCTATGTACCAGGAATAGCTAATCAATAACTATGAGTAAGTGAGCATAGTAAACATCAGAGAAAGCCAAAGATGGTCCCAAGATGCCAAGCCCATTTTACCTGTCTTTTGTTACACAAAAACCCATTATAACGGAAGGAGGAAAAATCAACGTATCAGTTCCCACTGTTTAGGCTCTACTTGTACCCAAGACTGTCATGGTCAGAAGCCTTCAAAGAGTTTTTATTAACCACAGAAACTAAGGGAAGAAACATATAAGGGAATTAAATTCCTATGACTTTAAAATCCAGCTTCATTGATACAGCTCGCTTTGCCCTTTTCCCCTTGACCAAAAGAGTTCATCCAGGGTTTTTTTTGCTGGTAGTAACAACATTACATTTTTATTCTTTTCAGCTTCAAGGTTTATATTAGCATGCAAAATCTCTTCCCTCAAAAAGTCTAACTTCAGCACTATTGCTTTACTTCTTAACCGTAGTGTCACCTACTTTTGACAAGTTTTGCACAAAAAGAGAGAAACATCAGCTGTTCACCACCACCAAGCGAAGCTGGAGACTGATGACAGATTACAGGAGTACACACAAGTCTGAAGCAGTTGGGAAGCTCCACAGCCATCCAGTTTAGATTAAGCAAGGAATGACATAGCCCATCCATGTTACACATATATGAAGCAGTGAACATGCAGCAAGTTTCAGATACAGTAAAGTCACTGCTGAGAAGAGCACTGTCTCAATAAGCTCCTACTGTCCTGCAACCATGTGTCGTATAGGAGAGGGAAAAACCAGATCAACTACATAGGTTATCTCAGTCTACATAGGTCAGAGTTTTCTTTCAGAAGGCTTTCACAACAGTTTTTAATAAGCATGCTAGTCTAATCTGCAGCCTAAACACATCCTTTGTTTACATAATTTCTCACTAAATCAAGCACACTGGTTCATCAAAAGCAATGTACTTGAGAAGTAAGAGTGATCGAAAGGATAACCATCTTCAAATTTTTTTAAGTTATAGAAATTTTTATGTAACTAAGGTTGGACATAGCAGAAACACAGCGAAGAGATGGCAGGAACACAAGTAATTTTTGGAAGTAGAGATAGTAGATTCTAAGTAGATGCTTGTAATTGCAGTTAAAATATGGTATCACCTAAGAGGTAAACAAATAACAAAACCGAGATATTACATAGAGATTGATTAAAAACTTGGATATGCAAAAGACACAGTACCTGTAGGACAGTCAGGTGACATGTATTTAGCCAACATCCACAATTCTTCCTTTTAAACAGTCTTAATTAATCAGGCTTTAGAATATGCTGCTGCAATCCACTACACCTTCATAACACTTCAGCCAGAGGACAAAAAGTTCTTAAACATGTATGAAAGGTTAAGCCTTTCAATAACTTTGGGATGATATTCATACATTGGTAAACCAGCATGGACTCTCACAATCATCTCAACCATCTTCCTGCATAAGTGGTTCTTCAGTGAAGGTTCCCTTCTGCTGCACCAGAGATGTGCTAAATGGGTGAGAATGGGAAAGGTGCTTCTTCATGGTAACAGAGGCCTCTTGGAGATTTACAAAATTTAGCTACAGTCTGCATTAACACAGGAGGGATGCTTGCACTGATCTATTAGAAAGATTACTTTAACTTTGGAAATACTTGGAGAGTGAGCAATTCAAGTGAAAGAAGAGTTAAGTCTCTCTTTTATTTCTTGCAGTAGAATGTTATATGACTCAAGATTGACTGTCAGTTATTGCTCCTAAAGATCCAAGAACACACTGCTCCTGCCTTTAAGGGGGGAAGTAACAAGAACATCAGCCAAGCAGTGACATTTAAACAGTAGGTTAAATACCCATCAATGCCTAAAGGAGCACTTCCTAGGATATTTCCTACACTAGACACGACAAGACAGTTAATAGAAATGATCTTTCACTCTTGTCTTCACCTTACTATTAGCTTTCACATTAGTTTTCAAAGAGCTCATGACTTACTGAACTTGTTTTAATCTAATAATATGCACATCACCTGAATGTATTTATTAAAGTCAACACTGATTTTAACAAAGGTGTTGATAAGCAGTACAAAAACTCAACACGTTTCTTATTTGCAACTTATCTGTTCATATTTTAAGGGTAAAAGATCAAAATCAAAACTGTTTTTTTTTCCCTTACTGGAAGAAGCTGCTTGTTTTTACCTGAACTACTGAACAGTATTCAGTCTCGTTCTACTAATGAGATGGCCCATTCCCAACTATGTCATATCTTTGCAAAAACATCAATAGGTGCTTTCCTTCCACTGGCTTAATCACTTAGACACGCACAGAAGTCTGTATTAAAACCTTTTTTTCCTGTACATCAGCTTTTTTCTCCCACATTTGTTCTACTGAGTTTTTGCTTCTTTTTTCTAATTATTATTAGAAATTATTGTTATCATTGGGGGATAATGAAGCATAAATGACTAAAAGCTAATAAAAGAACAACAGGAAGTCCTGTTTCTGCTACTTTAGTTGAGATATGGCAACTCGTGTTAAATAGGAATGAAAATAAGTGTCGACTTCCAAGAAATTTAATGGCTATTTTTGCTCCTACTGTTTTTGAGTTAGGAATATTTGCTGTGTCAATAGTTCCAAGTGAAATTACATATCCCACAAGAATTAAGATTTATTCTGGAATTCAGATGCACTGCTGCTGCTAAAAAGCAAAGGATATTAAAAGAAAAAGATACATTTGAAAATATATTTTGTAATCTTTGAGAAGTAATTAATTAATTTTTTTATACTCCAGAGTGTGGTCTTTGAAATATTAAATTTCCTTGTCTGTACTTCAAGCCCATTTGATCTTAGCTTTTCTGAGCTTGGCTCATCATCTGCAGGAGCTGACAATATACTTCGTGAACCTAGGCCTACCCAAGACAGCATCTGCATTGTCTCTTGGTCTTGAGTCCTGTAGACTATATCCCAATGTGCTGCTTTGATGCAAGAAGGGATTTCCTCTCATACAAGGGAGTTCTTAAATTCTTTTAGTATTCCAAAGATGCTGGAAATTAATTAAAAGCCCCATCCTCGGTATTGTCTATTTTTCTCAGACCTGAATACCTTCCCCAAAGTAAGAACTAATCTAGAAATCAATAGAATATTCTACATACAGCATTCATATTAAAACATCTACTCCTACATGCCCAAAATACAAAAATTTGAAAGCGAAATCAGGAAAACTAAAACAAAAATTAAACCATTTCAAGTTTTTTGATTGAACAGCAATCTGTGTTAGACAGCTACAACAACTCCATGGATTACTCTTGCAGTTTTAATGAGCATGATCAAGATTTTCAACCAGAATTGTATGACAAGAAACTGTCTTGGTCTGTAAAAGTATGATTTTAAACACACTACATGGATGTTGCAACACTTGTTTGAAGGCAGATTGCTAACTTGGTGATCGTCAGTCTTATATTCCAACTATTTAATGTGCCTCATGTCCCTGCATACTTCAGTAGAAAATACAAAATGGTTTTAATTAACCTGCAGGTGCTTGGCGCCAGATTTCTCTCTCATGTGCAGGCACTGCCAAGCACATATTTATTTTTAAAACCCCAGAATACCAAATATTGTACAAATACTAGAGGACTAATTTGTCCTTCCCCACAGAACATATGCTCAGAGAAATGGTAGAACAGAAGAGCCACTTTAATTAAATAAATAAAAATAGGCATTTATATGTCTATGTATTTATAAAGATCCAGATGGGGAAAAGACTGCAGTTAAGTTTGAAAGCTTGAAGACTATCCTGCTAAACTTAGGAAGAACATTCAGCATATTGTGCTCATAGACAAAGGCAGGGAAAGATTTGTGGGGGAAATAGAAGCAGCTTGTCAAATCCTCATTAACAGTGTAAAGAGGCCTGGGCAAGGATGAGAAAAAGTAAGTAGGTGAGAGAGTGAGTTAGAAAAAATTGTGCACGTCGTTGAAGGTGCTTCATGTAATTAAAAAGAAGTAGTGACAAATACTGTCAAACAAAACTATTTAAGGAGTTAAAGTACATTAGAATACAAAAACAAGAATGATGTGCAATCTGAGCAAGAGAGAAGGTGTGAGGATGATGAAAGACAGAAGATGAACTGCTGAAAGCAACAAATACGCACAATTTTTGACAATATTTCCAAGGAATAGACCAGGATTAGTACGTGCACTAAGATAAACTTCTCATGTTACAGAGCTGAGAAACAAACTGGTGATCTCATGCACAAAGCCTCCCCAGACTGTCAAATTACCACAATAAAAAATTAATTATTTTAACCTAAGCAAACTGCACTGGGGCAAATAAATAGAATGAACAGTTTTCACTGATGACTAGAAGGAACAATTTCCCAGTTACAAGCATTCTTAAATAAAACACCTAATGCTTCTGAGAAGTAAAACTGTTATTACTATATTTATAATTAAACTGAACATCTATTTTCAGAAGAATGTAACATTTTTCTCTGAGGATGCAAATAAAAAGAAAAAACTAGCTTGAGCAATTTAAATATGCAGGAAAGTATGTACTTTTAATAAATATATATTGTGTGATGTATATTCTGAAACAATGGCACTGTATTACACAAGCATTATTTAACAGAAAAACTCTTCAGTTATTCTGACTATACAATTAATGATGTCTTTTAATGGAAAATTTTCAGAAAGCAATTAGAACAATTTCCTGGTATGGCTGCACAGAGGTGACACTCCTCCATGCGTATATACTTACCAACAGACAATGAAGCAACTTGACTTCTCATCTGACATGAAAGTACCTTGCATACAGAGCATTTGTAGCACCTCATAAAGCCATCATTAAGCAAAGTAATTGTTCATATTTTCCTCATATGCCATTGAGCATTCACTAGCTTTCAATTATATTATAATCATTTAATCATATATGATTACATTTCTGATTATACTATATTCTCACACAAATTAATTTACAGAGTCATCACTATCTGAGCACACATTGACATTACAGTCAATGAGCCTTTTGGGGTACCACGCCTCCCTCAAAAAACAAAGGAAAGAAACTGGTTTTTCACCTCCCCTTCAGATTTCCAAAAGGATATGCTGTTTTCAACCATCTCAACATTCACCTGTAGCATTAAACATTAAAGCACAATCCAGTTTTACAAAATCTACCCGTTGGAGGTTGAATGTGCTCAGCACTTCTCAGGACAGTACTCCTTCCACATTCCTCAGCCTGTGTGTGTTTAATGCCACTTACACATGGCTTTCTGTATGGGCTTCACACTGTAAAAATGATATATATGTATACACAACATAACCTCTTACTGAAGCTGATGCTAAGCAAACATCAGGAGGTACTCAGCAACTTACAAGACTGAGTCTTTTTCTGTGATGATGATATATTTCTTCTGCAAAGTGAAAGAATTTACATTTTAAAACTTACCTCAATCATTCTGGTGTTCTCTTGACAATGTTAAATTACAACTGAGGGTTGGTTGGGATTTTTTAATTACTACTTTTACTGAATTTTGCTCAACCATAGACGACACCTGAACTTTTCTTCTCTTTATTCAACATACCAGTAATAAGTTCTATTTTCTACTTCCCCACGTTTTGAATTGGAACATCAATTTTTCCCCCCATGTATTTAAACTTGAAGTGTTTTTACCCAATGCTTTACTTAATTTCTACATCATTGCATAATACAATCTTTCAAGAATAACAGGAACATCTGAAGAAAAAAATTACCTTTTGAGAAAGTGACAACTAAATAAGAACCCGGTTTTAAATGAAATAGTATTAGGTGCATTTAACCTTCATTTGGTACATCACAGCCAAATCAGCCTACGCTACAGGAGGTACAATGTCACCAAGCTATGCAAAGTTGAGCTGTGTTACTGGGATCTTCATGCTTTTATCAACAATGAACATGGGGGCTTTGAGTTATCCTGCTCTATGCAACTGTTAAGATATGCTGAGAAGCACATATTAAGGACAGGTACCCACACAGTATTCTAGGCAGAAAAGAGATATGCTACTGTGATTAGAAAGGCAATCAGTAACATCTTCATACTACCAGTTGGATTCTAGTGTATCAGAAAAATAAAAGAATAATTGTGGGACCCCTGTTGCAACTTGGATAAGACACTCCGGCCTGTATTTAAGTAGATTTCTAGTAACCAACATAGCACAGCAGTATCCTGTCACAGCAGCACTGAAGGGAAGACAGCAAGCAGCCAATTGCTTTTCTCTGCTACGGAATAATTTGAAATAAATAAAAAAACCCCAAGCAAACTCACACAAGCATCTAGGGAGGTATGCTCTCTAGGAAAAAAAAAAGCATCCATTTATTATTTTACTTCAGTATTAACTGTTCGGTGCATTTCTGTACAGCAGTTGCACATAAACCAAAATAAACATTTTCTGCAAATTACCGTGTTCTGCAGTTGCATTGTCCCCAGTCACCCTGTACCTCCTTTAAAAGCCAAGAACAGTAGCTTTCCCATCAAGACCCTAAGGTCTACCTCTCAAAACCACTGTAAGAAGTGAAAAAAGAATCTTTAAATTCTAAGAAAGCAGTTAAGTTCAAAAGGATGAGGCTTAATTAAACAGTGAAGCCTGAAGTAAGACTAGAAAATTAGTAGTCTTCCACTCTGATTGTAAAAAACCCAAGACTCAGAGCCACATCCTCTATCCTCTTCCGTTGTCGTTTTGTAGTGTTTGGTTTGGGATCATTTTCTGTGAAAGAGAGATAAACGCTTCTGGGTATCTTGAGCCAGGGCTGCCAAAGATTGAAAACCAGCACTGGAAAAGCACCCTAAATGTCCCAGATAGAGCAGGTTCTACTGAGCCACACAACATCCTCTTTCCATGCTTTGCAGCTAGCACAGTTTTTGTTTGCTCATTTAAAACCTTCTGAACTGCATTTAAAACCCCCATGTTTTTCAGTCTAGAATCCTAGGCGCTCTGAATCATCACTGCCACCTCCAGAAGATGGCACCAGCCACCTTTATTACAATACAGAACAACACATTTTACACTTCTTGCTTTCTCCACTTCATTAACGATGACAAAACTTGTCCATATCCTCACTGATCCATTTGCTTAATTTTGATAGAAAACTTGGTAGGCTGCAAATGGTTCTCCCAATTTACATCCACTTTGTAATGATTTACACGTTCTGCAGCATTGGGCTTATTTCATTAAAATGTATAACATCTTCATTGACATTGTAATTTTGTCTTGCAATAATGACTTTATAAAAGCAGAATGAAAAAGGTCTCCTAAAGGTAAGTGTATCTGGTTTACAGAGTATAAAAGAATTATCTTAAACATTAATACAAAAAATAATACAACTGCAGCACTACTAGAAAAATACTTCTTTTTACCTTTCTGAAAAATATGCTGTATAATACAGCAACAGATTTGAAAGTTTTTTCCCTACAGATTCCAGTGAATTGCTTGTAATTCTGAGTACTGCTTATAAAGCCAGAGATGTAATTTCATAACTAACTTCACAACAACAATGTTCCTTTGGGGGATTATAATACAAATATCTTGACCCTATTCCTAGACAGAAAGAGCACTGCGATAATTATTTTGGAATCACATTTGCAACTCTAACTTATCTCAAGTCAGGATCATACACGACAACGGAGTGTGTGCATATGCCAGATCTTCACACTAGAAAAATATTTGCAGCAATGACTACATCTGTGTATCACCAGGAAAAAAAAAATCCGCAACTGTAGTTTTCAAACCTGATGAACTTTCTTCCACTCACTAGTGGCTACCTGCAACTCTTATACAGCCACAATTTTATTTTTCCCAATTCCTCCTCTCTGCCTTACAGCACGGTGATACAGGTGGGCTACAAGCTCCTGCCAAGTACAGTATCTAACCTTCAACCTGCTTGCACTGCTGTATTCCTCCTTCCTTTATTCCAATACTCACAGCTGGAAGCTTTCACCATTTTTACCCTGAATTTAGAAGAGCTGTCAACAAAGTCAACAATACTTAAATATGCCCTAACTATAGGGCTAAATATTTGAAGTCACAAGTTGCCAATACCAGCTGATAGACAGAAAGTTTCAAGAAATACTTGCAGTTTAGTATATTTGGTTTGGGTTCATTATGATATTTTGGGGTTTTTTTCATTTCTCTCTGGTGTATTTATTAACTTGACACATGCTCTTTTCTCTCTAGTTTTCTACATTTCAAACTGATTCTTTAGCTATTTTTTTCTTTCTTCATTAGCCGTCAGTATACTTCTCTCATCGCAGCGGTTAGAAGTCCATGACTGAACAGAAGTTTGTATTTACCTGTGTTTGTCCTCCACACCTGTCTGTCAGCAGGTTTCAATACTTTATCTGAAAAAAAACCTTAAAGATACATTTATTGTTTGTGTGAAGGCTGAACATACCAGGCCCTTGAAGTAGCTGAAAAACATGTTGGACCCTCACTATCACAAAACCATGCCCAGGCCTCAATTCTAAGTCTGTAAATGTTAAGTAGGCTCCAGATTTGTCAGGAGTTGCACAGGGAAACTCCCTAGAGTCGAGATGTTTCCTCAAAGATGTCCAAACAGAAGGAAGCACAGGGAGGGGTTGGAGGTTGCGGTGCTCGCTTGTGGTTGCAGTGGACCGGAGTTACACTGGCCTTCAGCTAGATTGGGAGTGGAGATTCACTGACGGCCTTCACCGCAGACTGGCTGCGGCACACAGTGACGGCTAGAGACCAGACTGGCCTGCTTTGTTGGAAAGCTAACATTAGTTCTGCAATACTGGTTATACATAAAATCCTACTTTGTTTTATATTGAATTTGCAATGTGTCTGTAACCAAAAGGCCATGCAGTGCAGACAGGCAAACACTGATTATAAAAGTACCAGAGGTTTTCAGGCATTTTCATTTAGCTTTGAAAGAACCCTGCAATCAAAGATCAACAAGACAAAAAGGTAATTTAAATAGCAGGATTTACTTAAAAATTGCCTAGACTAATTTCATTTGCACTTGTGTAATTTAATGCTATTCAACCCAATAAATCATTTTTCTCTTCCTCACCAGGAATTAGGATCACCAAGTGTTAGAATCTCACTTTGATTTTCAAAGAATGAAAACTCATAATACAACAATTCTCACCTCAAAAGAAAGGATGTAACCTAAAGACTTCCCTGAAGCACATCCCAAGCATTTACAATGAGTATTTCACTGCAAGTTAGTTGAATTGGTTTAGAATTGCTTATTTGACATGAAGAAGAGCAGACTTTGACTTCTAAGAAGAAACATTTTATTAAAAACCTCTCAAACTGAATTCCAACATACTCTTCTAGTGTAAATTACTGCAAGGTATGTTTTCCTTGTTTCCTCTTGCAGGAGCAATATAAAAAAAACTGTATATCGTTTGTTCAAAACCACATATTTGAATACATTTAAAGATATACCACAAGAAACTGTTCCCTTCTTTTTTTTATTTTATTGTGCATCTTACAGATGATTAAGGGTTGTTCCACTGTTTACTTAAAAAAAGTATTCAAATCACATTCATATCAAATGCTTTTACTCTATATAATTATGAATTAAGATCTGCTTCAAGATTAAAATAATAAAAAAAACCCTAGCTATTTCATACAGCCTGAAATAGTTCAACAAGCAGTCAAATCCCAGAAAGAAGGTAATGCACTGGCATGCTACTGCCCAGAGATTGGACCTCCATCCTAACGTGTAACTATAGGCTCTGAGAGCTCAGTTACCAGGCAGGTCTGATATCAGGTACGTCTCATCAGATGATGAGTCTCCTGGATCCTCCAAATACCATTAACAACTTCAGAGGTTAATTGACCACTTCAATTGTATATTCAAAGACTTCTGAGCTGACACTGGAAGAAGGATTTGTCCTTCTCAGTACTGAATGCTAAAGCATCCAATGAAGATATTGACAATATCAATTTGCAGAATCAGATTAGCAATGTCATAAATAGAAAAGTTTCGAAGCATTTTGAGAAAGGAAATACAGCTGTCTTCAAACAGTAATTTCCAGTAGGACAATTAGGTTTCTCAGCACGGACCTATTTTCATTAGATTTGCAGATGATACAAACATGCGAGGAGTGACTGACAGGCCAAAAGGGTTTGCTGCCATTCAGAGCGACCTTGATAGGGCGGAGAAATGGGCTGACAGGAACCTCATTTAGTTCAACAAAGGGAAATGTGAAATCCTTTCCCTGGGGAGGAATAACTCCAGGCTCCAGCACAGGCTGGGTCCTGACCAACTGGAATGCATCTTGGGCGGAGAGGAATCTCATGAAGTTCAACAAGGGCAAGTATAGGGTCTTGCACCTGGGGAGGAACAACCCCATGTGCCAGTACAGGCTGGGGGTTGACTTGCTGGAGAGCAGCTCTGCGGAGAAGGACCTGGGAGTGCTGGTGGACAACAGGCTCACCATGAGCCAGCAGTGTGCCCTTGCGGCCAGGAAGGCCAATGGCATCCTGGGGTGCATTAAGAAGAGTGTGGCCAGCAGGTCGAGGGAGGTGATCCTCCCCCTGTACTCTGCCCTGGTGAGGCCGCATCTGGAGTACTGTGTCCAGTTCTGGGCTCCCCAGTTCAAGAGAGACAGGGAACTACTGGAGAGAGTCCAGCGGAGGGCCACAAAGTTGATTAGGGGAGTGGAGCATCTCTCTTATGAGGAAAGGCTGAGAGAGCTGGGTCTGTTCAGCCTGGAAAAGAGAAGGCTGAGAGGAGATCTGATCAATGCTCACAAATATCTAAAGGGTGGATGTCAAGAGGACGGGGTCAGACTCTTCTCAGTGGTGCCCAGTGACAGGACAAGGGGCAATGGGCACAAACTGGAACACAGGAAGTTCCACCTGAACATGAGGAAGAATTTATTTACTGTGAGGGTGTCAGAGCCCTGGCAGAGGCTGCTCAGGGAGGCTGTGGAGTCTCCTTCTCTGGAGATATTCAAAACCCACCTGGACACATTCCTGTGCAACCTGCTCTAAGGGCATCTGCTTTAGCACGGGGGGTGGACTAGATGATCTCTAGAGGTCCCTTCCAACCCCTACCATTCTATGATTCTATGATCTTGTCAGGGAAGGCCCTGGGGGTCTTGGTGGACAACAGGCCTGGCCAAGAGCCAGCAACATGCTGATGCAGCAAAGGCCAAGCGCATCCTGAGCATCTTAGGAAGACCATTGCCAGCACGTGGAGGGAGGTGATCCTTTGTCTCTACTCAGGATTGGTGAGGCCACATCTAGAGTGCTGTGTCCAGTTCTGGGCCCCCTACTACAAGAGAGACACAGAGCCACCAGAGAGAGTCCAGTGAAGGGCCATGAAGATGGTGATGGGCTTGGAGCATCTGTCATATGAGAAGTTGAGAGGGTTGGGACTGGAGGAGAGAAAGTTCAGGGGAATCTTATCCACGTATATAAATACTTGATGAGGAGAGAAAATACTATGGAGCAAGCCTATTCTCCGTGGTTCCCAGTGACGTGACAAAATGCAATGGGCACACACTGAAATACAGGAAATACCACTTAAACAGAAGAAATAATCTTTTCAGTCATAATGGTGGTTATGCACTGGCACAACTTGCCCAGAGAAGTGCTGTGTTCTGTCCATCCTTGGAGATACTCAGAATCAAATGGGCATGGCTCTAAGCAACCTGCTACAGATGACCCCGCACTGAGCTGAGGCTTGGGCTGAGCAATCTCCAGAGCTGCTTGCCAGCCTCAACACCACTGTGCCTGTGGGATCTCTCATGATGACTTTGCTGCCATTTCATCATACTTATTGATGAAAAGGAACCAAAATTATTTCCTTAGCCAGTTCACTGAATCAACTTCCACAAACTAAGTTAGGGGCTGTATTTGGTCAAAGAGTTCTAGAATAAGATGAAACTTTGGCCCTGGGAAATGTTGACTTCTTATGAGAGGAAGTTGGCCCCATGGTATTCAGTAAGAATACTAAAATTAAAAAGCTGCAATAAGTGCAAGATGGTACCCAGTCATTGTTTCCTGTCAGCTCAAATTTTATGCTTTAAGGGTAGAAAGAGATTCCTCCATTTTACATCCATGTGCACAGTAAGAAAGGCTAACTTGGTATAAATTGATAGTGTTTCCAGATAAATCTTTTGAGGGTCCTTTTTCAAACTCTTAATTATGGAGCTTATTAGAAGGAAGAGTTCAGTATTGTGAAAGATTAGGTGACAGTAAGGTTGCCTGGGGCCTCAGTAGCAACCTGATTTATTAAATGAGTTTATCTAGGCCCCACAACTCTAAAAACTTTCTCTTTAAAATGACACAATTTCTCATACCAAGTCTAGGAAATGCTTTCAAAACCCAATTCCGATTATGTAGAAGCTATAAAAAACAGTAATTGAACAGAAATCATCTTTTTCAGGCCAGAAAACAGCTCTAGTCTAGTTGTGTTAGCCTAAAACAATGCTTGTCTTCACTGCCCTTATTGCAAGTCCTCTGGTTTAAGACATGACACAGGAGAAAAGACTAGGAACAGAATCTCATTATGCCGTAAGTAGAACGAGTTCATCAAAAATGCACAAAGAAGCCTGTTATCTGCCTTAATACCTTCAGAGAACCCTAAGCCGTCAGCAGAGGAAGCCCGCACTCAAGCAGCACACTCAGAGTAACCCTCCCACAGGTTCTTCATGGGGGAAACAGCACATCAATTTATTAAGACGGGTTTGGTTTCTGGAGTGTCAGCTGGCAGAATGAAGTGCAGAAACTTTTTCAGGGACCCAATCTGTTCACATACAGTACAAATGACAGACAGGACTGTCTAAACATATCTGTGATTGCAAGCTATGGTGCTGAAAATCACACCGTCACTTCCCTCTTGCCATGTGCTGAGTGGAGGTCTAATGGTCCCAAGGATCCAGCAGATCCAATGCCAGCTGAGGAAATCATAAAGAAGAATGCATGATGCAGAAAATGTGAATAACTAAGCCTCTTCTCCTTGGTTTGGATACCATTAAGCAAGCCATATCATATATGCAAACTACAAATATATTGCTAAAATATCTTTTTCAGAATGAGTGGATACATGTGTGCATTACTGATATCCCTTTATAGATATAAAGATTAAGCCCTGGGAAAAAATAAATCCACGGACCTGTCAGATGTATGCCAAATCACCACTATTATCAAATTATACAAGGTTTAAAAACATCAAACAATGAAGTCTAAATTTTTGTAGGAAAAAATTAATCAAGGCATCTGCTCCATGTCAGGATACTGGTCTTTTCTTGGAAAGGTGCCAGCATTTTAAATCTTCTTTTGAATTTTTGCCCACTCTGTTACATAAATAATACATACTCTCACACTCCAGAAAGCAAAAATTGGTATTTAACAATTAGGGGTGAGACAAGAAAACACCACAAGACCCCACCTCCTCCCCCACATTCTTCAAAATAACTGCAATATTACTGCAATATTGTTGTAACTACAGCACTTTGCAGATTGGATAAACTGCCCATGCAAGGCGACCTAGTCTATAAATCTTTCTACGCTACAGCTTTAACCTTCAGCTACGTTTTTTTCATTGGTTTGGTTTGGGTTTTATCTGTAAATACACATGTGTAACTAGTGTTCAGAGGTGATTTTCAAAGGATTCTGTAGTAGGAGTAACTGGATCATTTTTTAAAAATACATATGTGAATCGCCTTTGATATTTTCCAGTGTTGGAACATCAACTTTTATTTAGCGACAGGATTGAAAGAATGTTTTCCTAGTCTTTGCTCTTCATTCCTTGTCTAGAGGAATATTTTGTCTTGCTACTATCTGATTACTTTAAACTCTGTATCTTGGTAGCTGAGCTTCCTGAAATCGGCTGTAAAGTCAGATAAATACTACTTGTAATGCCAAGGTAATACAGTTGGTTAAATTAAACCACATAACGCACTGATGAGCTTTTTCCTTGCAATTAGTCCTCAGCAGGGACCTTCTGCTCTGGAAAACAGCGCTACCATATTCATGTTTATAAGCAGTTTCGCAACACTGCTTCTAAACAGTCTTGCACAAAATATTGTGCAACAAATTTACTTTCCAGCACAAATATTAAAGCTAAGTATGCAACAATACTTAATTATATAGCAATTTTTTATTGACTACATTTTATGACTGTAAGTAGACACAGAGAGGAAGCTCAGGAAACATTAGGAACGCCCTAATATTTGAAATCTTTATGACAAATTATACAGTAGCTTCATGTGTATAACACCACACAATGCACAGGCATCAGAATTGAAATAGTAATACAAATTTTTAAAAGCTCCTGTACAGCAATGAGGCCTTTAGGAAGTATAGAGGCTTTTGAAACAAGAATCTTAGACTTTTCTTAGCTCAAGATTACACTTTCATGCACTAGTTTATACTGTCAGCCCTTTGTCCGTTCCATCCACTAAATCAGTTCAATTCTATTTGCCATTTTGTTAAAAGTATGAAATTCCCTTCACAGGAGCAAAGTGCTGGACTGAGGTAAAGATATAAGAGAGAAAGACTGCAAGATAAATAGTTTTGGTTGGGTATTTTTCTTAGAGGATTCTGCTCACCAGCCTTCAACAGGATAACAATGCAGTGATAACAGTGCAGTGAAAAAGACACTCAGAGAGAATAACCTCCAACAACAGCCACATTTTCTGTTAAATCCTGCTCAGTTTAAAAATCTTCCTGTAGAAGTTTTGTAGAAGTGTTTCTACAGTGGTCAAAATTATTACTGTACTGTTGGTTAGAAAAGAGAACTTGAATCGTAATGAGGAAGTATATGACAGGGAGCAGTGTAAGGTCAGACATTTGCAAGAAACACTGAAAATACTGCAATCTTACAAACTGTAGCTTGCATCTGTGATTGTTACTGGTATAGCTGAGCCAACTATGAAGAAGCCAAGATCTAGATTATATTCCACTTAGGGAATAGAATCTGGAAAAAAGTTTGGTTTAACTTCAACAAGGTCTCAACAAGGCAAATTCCTGAAATGGAAGGTCCTACCACCAGCTGCAAGAGCCACACAGGTGTGTGCAATGTCCTGCCCAGTCAACAGCAGTGAAGTTGCTCCTTTGCTTTCTCCCCTCCGGTAATGCAAGGTAGTTTTAATGAGGGAAAAACCTGCAAATTATACTGTTTGCCATGTATATGTGAGGTACAAAATGACTAATTGATTTTTATAATTGTCATTTGGACATTCCTTGCCGTTATGGAGACTTTGAAAGATTGCATAAAAATACAATAGAAGATACCTTCAAATGGTTATCACTCTTCAGTAAGGAAGAGGCACCATGGTTAAAACGGATTGTGTCTGGCCACACAATTCTAATGTGCCCAAGTTTCTTATCAGGACACAGAGCAAAAACCACATTACACATTTCTGGTAAGTTCCTGGTTCGCACTAAAACTCTTTTAAAAATTACTGTCAGGTGTAAGTGACTGGTATGTGGAAATGGCTTTAGGGCTATCAGTGGTACCTCAAAAGCAGTATCACACAGTGCTTTCTGTGGCATCTAAATCACATCACACAATTCATTTCAAGGTGGGTCCATGTTGTTCCAGATCGACATATCAAGGCCTTGGCCACATACTTACATTTGACATTATTCATATATTGTCACAATCCTCTTGCAAGACTCGCTATGTTTACCTTGTGCATACAGACATTCAGAGATTCAGATCTCCATTTTGATGATCTTTCATCTGCCTCCACCACAAACTTCTTTCTCTGTCTCCCTGACCAGAATGACACTGGTATCTTTCCAGGAGCACTCACATACACAGAATGGAGAAAAAAAAGCAAGATCTCCCCAGACGGCAGGATGGGAGCCATCCTTTGCCAGCAGAATTTATTTGTCAAATGTATTCAGTACTTATCCCCTTTGTTTCAGCATGAAGATTCAACTAAGTTGTCAAACTTGTATCACAAATGACAGTGTCTGCCTTTACAAAAAGTCTGGCATTTTATGTAATAGCACTGTTTATTCAAGCCAAATAAATGTCAAGTTTCAAGGCTATTTTTTAATTATAACTTGTTTCAGTAGAAGCAGAAGACTTAAGAGAAAAGATACGTATATGTGGGAGTCTGCAGACACTTCGATGCAAATGGCAACCAAAAGGCTGTTTGGAGAACACAAATGCCATACCTCATTCTTGTTTTGGTCTCCTAGGTTTTTTTCTTTAATAAAGTTACACTTACGCACTCAAGCGCAGGACTAAACTCCATCAGTAGTGGTGTTAGTGTATTAGTGCATATGTTTGTTTTCCTGAGCCTCCCAAATCCTTCTCCTCCAAAACAAAAAAAAAAAAAAAACCACCACAAAACACCTTGCCTTTTTCATACAATTATGCATACAAAACAGCTAGTTGTTTTCATTATGCGTAGGACTAAAAATTTGAGGAAATTTGTCAAAAACAAAGCATGTCAGATGGACCAAAGAACGTCTTCAGATGAAGAGAGTCAGATTTCTGAACAAACAGGAAATGTAGTAAATTTTATCTCTTTTGACTGTACTAAAACACACTGCCACATAGTGAGAGATTAGATATGCTACAGGAGAATGAAATTGTTCAAGAAAGTCAAAACAACCACATGAAAGGGTAGTTAGGAATAAAAATGTATCAGACAAGGGGGAGCTTACCAGCAGATTTCCTCATGTATCATTCTGGATGCCAGTCTTATTCTACAGCTTCATTAGTTTCCTTAAGGTAAAAAAAATGTTCCAGTAACAGCAGTCATATTTGTCAATGATAGAATTTTGGAAAGCACTAGTCACACACAGAAATACCTGGATGACTTATTCATGTCAGCCAACAGAAGAAAGGTCAGTTCATAGTACAAAAGGCAAGATCATACACTTGACAGTTGCTAAGGAACAAGGAGGATTAGATGATAAGACTATACGCCACCAAGTACTAGGATGTATCAGGAATTATACTTCCAGGAGACAAAGTAATTTTGGAATTCTGCAGCAGTAACCTGTAGTCTTTAACCATATATGTTTTTAAAAAAAGAAAAAAACTGCTTCTTTTACAGTATGCGCAGAGAAAGGCTGTTGAGAGAGAAAGATGTTTGAACAGGAGAGCTACATTAACTTCTAGCTGTCACTTAGTCACTTAATAATAACACCAACAGGATAAACCTTATCTCATCTAAGGGTTGACATCAAAACAAGAACAAATACGTTACCAAGGCCATGAATAAATTTAGACTAGAACTGAGACAAATAATTGTTAACGACTTTATGTAAAATGCCCAGTTGCTTTTAAAGTGATTATCAATACACTTAAGGAAGCGTCATAATGTAGCACTTAAAATAACTGGGAAGTAGATAGAGTAATGCAGAAGATACCTTTTATGCTTTCAATGAATGTGGTCCCCTGTTGTTTTCAGGACAGACCAGTGTCCCAAGAAGCATAAGGGCATAAACAGCCTTCAAAATGAAAGCTCATCCCCTTCGATTTCATATTTGAATGGTGGAACTTAAGCTTTTACAAGAAAGAGGCGATGTTAGTCTCAAATGTTAAAAAAACAGAAAAAAAACCCATACTGCTTAATATTTTTGTTCTTACAGGAACTGAAATCAAATCAGCAACTTTCTATTAACATTTTCATAAAACTACAGCTTTTGTCTCATGCAAGTCAACACTGGAATTAGTTGGGGTTTTGTCCACATTAAACAAGCTCTCAGCAGCTGATCTTTCTTGCAAGCCTGTAAAGGACATCTCTAATTGTAACAGGCATTCACTTAAATTAAGCCTCCAAACAGGCCAAAATACACTTGAGCAAGTGAGCTCTTGAGCCTAAGCTGAATCATAGTGTAGCTGTTAAAAAGACAAATAGCAACAAATTTGCTAAAGCTTGATGGTACAGTTATATGTGAACTGGGAAATGATATGAAATTTTCTAAACGACCTCTAGATGGTTACTGGATGCATTCAAGACCAAGTGAGAAGCCTAGGCTGTATTTCTCTCACACTCCTGTGCACCAGCCCTCATTCTCTTGGGATATCTAGAAGAGCTCAAGGCATTCAAGGATACACATGCCTAACATGATGCCAGGATTATTATATATGACAAAGGCAAGTTTTGTACAATGTAAACTGTATAGTTACATCGTATAACTATATCAGAACATAAAGTATAGTCAAATCCAGAAATTGCAAGTCATTTTTTAATTTATGTCTTCTAAGTCCTCTTACTAATTGCCTTGTCACCAACAAATGTCTTCTGCTTCATTTCGGAATACCATCCTGATTTAGCAAAAGCAACCCAACTGACTTGTAGTATCACACTGAGTATGCAACTAAAGAGGAATCAGAATTCTTGAAGTGTCATTGCAGGAAGACTTCGTGGAGATGACAGCATGCAAACAATAGCCCACGATATTCAAGTTAAATTAAGAGTTGCAGTGGCCACACACAGAATTTTGTCAAATCAATCATTATCATCTGAGAAAACAACCTCCAGCCTAGCAGAAAAAATAATGACGCTCCATCACCTGTAGAGTACTCTTAAGAGCAAAACATTCCAAAGAAATGATAGGCAAATGGCTTTCAAATCATATTCTGCATATAGGGTCCCCTGAAACCCAGAAGACTAATACTTATTCCCCCTTGCAGCTTAGCCAGACCATTTTCAGCTTCTGCCCTCTTTCTGAGGACTCTGTTTAAGAAGCAAAATTATTTATTACTACAGACTGTAATTAACCTTTTTTTGTCCATACTTGCTAATTAGTACTCATGTGATGCTGTCAAATAGAATTACATTTGAATGGAAATTTCTATCTGATATACAAAAGTAATCACATTTACACTTTTGCACTGAACACACTGAAGTAAGATTCATTCTAATGTAAAGAACTCTGATTCAGAATTGAAGTCCAAGTATCTGACTTAATGCATTGAGTCCTTTTTATTATAAAATTTTTGTTTCTAAGTCCACTTGCTGCAATAGGTAGACTGTAGCCTGTACACATTTATACATGTCTACACTGTGTGTTTCTCTACAATAGTAATAAAAGTTTTCAATATTTTATTGCTGATATTCTTCAGACACATCCCACAGTAAGTCTGGCAAGTGGATGACTACGTCAAACAAAAATTTCGCTCCTCTTTGTTCAGAGAAAAAAGAATGGTGATGAGACATGCCCTTCAAAAAGATTAATTTTTTATGTTTCTTTTCTCTCCCAAAAGCTACAATATTTTTTTTTAAAGGGCAAACCTAACTATGTGTTAAGAACAGATTTATTGGATTTTTTTTCATTCTGTTGTTGGCATTTGCTGAAAGGTTCCAAATTTGATGGAGAATTCTGTAGTAAATATTTCTAAGGGTACAAATGAAATACTAACAGTATACACACAGAGAGTCTTTTTATTCAAGCACTTTTTAATTAAGTCCTATATACTTCTGTAACATCTGTATACTTCAAATGTACTGACTGTTTAAGAACTTCACAAAAATTCTCTTTAGATTTTCATGTTTTAAAATATATTCTAATTATTATTCCCTTTTCCAATTTCATCTTACCTCTGTGGAGGTAACAATTTACCAATTAAATTCTGAGCTCTCTTGCACTGAAACAAGGCAGAAGTCTAGGCCAGAATTTCTGGCCTCTCACATTCTTGGTACCATACTGAAGCAGACAAAGAAAAAGCAAATGGTCTTCCGCACAAAAACATTTCTAAACGCAACTTGAAAATAGTGAATAGCGCTTGTCTTGATCTTTATCTGAAATTATGACTATAACCCTTATCTTTCAGAGCAAGTCTTAAGAAATCAAAAGCGCACCCTCAGGTTGCCTACATTATTGCAACAGGGCCTCAACAACCTCATTTTTTTGGGAGACTTTCAAAATGTCCTATTTCTTCCATACCATCATTGGTACCCCAGGAGTTTTATAGTAAACAATAGGATGTATTTCATAATACACTAAGTCACTGCTTAAAATACAGTTTGAGAAAGAACATTCCTTCTTCAGGGAGAACTGTGTCTTTCCAGACTTTAGCACTGTTGATCCTTAATTAGTTGTAACAAAGGTTTCTTACTGGCATACTTCTGAGATAAACAAAGATGATGTTCAATTTCGAACGACTATGTGTGATGAATCTTACTATCAGGACACAATTTCACCTCCATGTATTTCTGAAATATATATTTGCAAATCACTGCTATGGCAGCTTACCTAGCATATATCTTAAGACTGTTTCAAACACATACCTTTGTGACATTGCCATTTATCTGTATTTCAGGTATTTTGAATAGTTCTCCAATATCCTGGTAAGTGTATGGACTTGGCTCTCTCTACGCAAGAAGATGGACAACATCAGTATCTAAAAGTACAGTATGCTGATAACTGCACAAATATTTTATTTAAATATGAAAGGCAATCATATCCATCAGAGGTAAAAAAGTCAAGCAGTAAACAGAATCTAAGTTTTTGAACCGAGTTTAGATTTTTCTCCCTTTTCGCTTTGAATCCCGCATAAATATACTACTATCTTGTTGTGAATATGCTTAGAAATTCACCAAGGCCCATACTGCACCTGTGAAAACATGTTACTTCCTTCCTTGCATATATGAGAAGGTCATAGAAGCATTTTCTTCAACTGTGCAATATTCATGTTTTATCAAATGCAGAGGTCTTTACAGTTACCTAAAATAAAATTTAAAAAAGAACTGTATTTATACACAACAAGCTCATCTCAAAATGAAATCTTGTTCTTTTATCTCTAAAGTTTCCTTTTAAAAAAAAATCCATCCATATTGACAAGTAACTCTGGAAAATCCATAAAGACCACACTGAACTTCTTAAAGCAGTAAGGCTTCGCCAATGCCGCACATTGATAGAAGGGTCCACTTTAAGACCACTGTAATATGGGAGACTGTGTTTAGGACAAAGTCTTCTATCTAGAAGTCTGGGAATCCTCTAGGTGGATTAGTTCATTAATGAATTCATTAATTCACCTACAGCTTTTGTGACAAAGCCTTATCCTGGACTGTGAGTTTTTCATGAAGTAAACAGTTGATGAGTTGATGCACTATGCACCACATGTGCGCAAGCCTGGGGCAGGCCAAGTGCATCAGATGCCAGACGTACCATGTGTATGCACGCCAGCTTTGCAAACTCTTGTTTCCTAGACATATCAGGTCTACTGTGCATGGGCTAGATTTCTCATCTGCCACATGTGCACCAGATATACCTGGGTTTCTGAACCCTCAACAGTACATTAGGAACTATAGCTGTGGCATATCTAGAAAATACCGGAAAAATCAACAAAGCCCATTGAACAAGGGCAGGTGGAGGCAAGTGGAGGACTTATTTTAAATGCCCAGATACATGTTAGCTATACTTTCCATATCTGCTTCACTATGCACTGAATCAGCTGTGTATCTATTACCAGCCCATAACACCAATGTTAAGAGTGTTGTGTGCATGAATACATATCTACCACCCTAGCAGTATAACAGTTGATTCCAGAAGAATAAATGTTTTAACTGCTGATTTTCCTCATAAAATTTGAGACTTATCATCTCCTTCCCTATCTGATGGCAAACCAGTGATTTCTAGTCCCAGGGGAACACCAAGATCCAGAGGCCTGGCAGTTACAGCAGTTGAAATTCTGACATTAATAAACTGAATTTCAGAGAAGACTGAGAGGGGATCTCATCAATGCTTATAAATATCTAAAGGGCAGGTGCCAAGAAGATGGGGCCAGGCTCTTCTCAGCAGTGCCCACCAACAGGACAAGGGGCAATGGGCACAAACTGGAACACAGGCAGTTCCACCTGAACATGAGGAGGAACTTCTTTACTGTGAGGGTGAGAGAGCACTGGCACAGGCTGCCCAGGGAGGCTGTGGAGTCTCCTTCTCTGGAGATATTCAAAACCCGCCTGGACGCATTCCTGTGCAACCTGCTCTAAGGGCATCTGCTTTAGCAGGGGGTTGGACTGGATGATCTCTAGTGGTCCCTTCCAACCCCTACCATTCTGTGATTCTGTGAATTAAGAAAACACTTCCAGATTTTCATGCAATGAATTTGAGACCCTAGTCCCCGTGTACTAGATCTGATTATAAAGGCATCTCAACTAGTCAGATTACTGAAAAAGTCAAATATCCTCAACTTTCTTAATTTGACTTGAAGCCTTCCTTCCATTAGAACACATTCTGCAATGAGATATGCAGCTGTTAGTGGAACACAAACCCCAGCCGCTAGCAATAAACTGTGATCTCCCTAGCTGCCTACGATGACAACATCATACTCAGTAAGCTCATTAGCACAGGAGGCACAATTAGCTATAGCTTTCTAATGCCATATTATTAAGTGAAGAAAAATGCTCTTATAAGACAGTATGTTTTCATTTTTTTTAGAGTCACTGCCTCCAGGAAATTAAAAATAATTTAACCTTTAAGCAAATGAAATACACCTGACATTTTCACTATGAGACTGAAGATTACCTTCAAAATAACCTTAAAATCATGACATTAAATAGAATGAGCTATGAGACTAATTCCACCAGACACTATCTCAGTCTCTTTCCAGGTATCAAAATCCTTTCACTATCCTGTTATAACGCCAAGTGAGCAGCTAGAAATGGTCTAGGAAATGTCTTTATACAGATTTGCTATTACATTCTTTCAATCTTTGCTATAAGTTTAAAAAATAAAAAACCAAACAGACACACATATTTGCACAGGCACCTTTGTTAGACAAAAGAAAGGAGGAAAGGCTATTGGAACTAAAAGAAAAAAAAGTGGGTAGGAGATATGGAATCAACCGTGGTGCAGAGTCATCGCTTCAAGCATCCTGTACTTTGCCAATAGATCTAAAATCCAATGAAAAAGTGGGATGAACCCATCAACACTTTTCAGTGTAATAGTACTTCTGCTCATTCTCCAAAAATAGCACAATATAAACACATCCTTATGACTCAACTTTCAAAAAGATTTTACATATATATATATACACACACATATATATGTATAATTGAAGTGGGAAGAGAAAAATATGCACAGAGATGGTAGTCTCAGTGTTGCATAAATTCTGTGTTTGAAGGAAAGAATAGAACAGTTAGCACATGCAAAGAGGACAGTCCAGGGAAGACACACACAGATAAACCACTGACTTCCAAGAAAAATAAGACATCTTTAGATACAGTTAACTCCTAAAAAGGGAGATCGGACTGGAGGAGGTTCAGACAGTCCCACAGCTGATGAAACAGGAAAAGTGGGGCAAAGAGGCGCTTACAACAGGTAAAGTATAAGCATATTTTGGTGAGTGCACAAAGAACAAAACTACAGAAGCTGAGTGAACTGCATTTTTTCTTAAGCCAAATTAAGCCACGGCACATAGGGATCTTTAAAGAGCTCTACACTTCTCTTCAAATGAAAAACCCCTCCAACAGTATGCACCAGTGAGTATGCTGGTGTTGGCTTTTACCCTCTTCCCCTTTTAAAAAACAGAAGAAATAGCTAAGGCAAACTTCTGCTTTAACAGACATTTGTGTACAGTTGCCACTTTGCCATGGGTTTCCCATTGAGGTACCACAACCAAATTGCAATGCATCACAGACCCAAGTGATGACTTGTCCTCAAGCCTTCCACTTGTCCTGAAGCTTCACTCACAATTTCTGATATTACTACAGCCTTACTCATTCCCTATGACAAATTTGGGGGACTCAAAAGTTCCTACCAGCCCCTTTGCATATGTCATAGCCATTGTTTATTTGGTCTGCAGTGATGAACTTGTGTCTGTACTGAAACAAAATCCAAAAATGCATCTCTGTAGCATAGAAGCATCTTGTTTATAACAATGAGAAAAACACTCGATGAACCAAAATCATGAGTGTGTTTCTTTACTGACTCAAAATTCAGCCCTTATTTGAAAACCTATGAATAAAAAAAGAAGGATTTTCATTGGTTAGGTTTTGAATAATATCCTTCTGTGAGTAATTTCAGTATCTTGCTAGTTGTACCCTGTTAACTACTGCAGAAAAATGATGTGATCAACAGTGATCAACACAACAGTGTTCATGAAACCACTGCTTTCTGCTGTTCCATCATTTAAGAATGTTGTGCCTTACAATCCTCTATTATATTCTGTATTTTCTTGATTTCTCAGCATAGACTTTTCACCAACTCATAACTAAGGGGATTGCCTTCTTAGTGGCCTGTATGAATTAATTTTAAGACCATTACCTTTTAAAAGCTTTCTAGTATGCTTAGAATTTACATTCTTATATTTAAAGGTTTTATATGCTTAGCATCAGGGCATGTTCCATCAACTTCAAATGCATTGTGTCAGGAATGAATTTGAGCCTTTGTAGTCCTGGTCCACACAGGCTGAAAGCTTGAATTCAGATCAAGTGTATTTTCAGACAACACAATATCCGTGTTCTTCTGTTGTCAGTGTAAATTACTGACACTTGTCTTTTAATATTAGCTTTTAAATTAACTCTAATACCTAAAAGCTAGGGAAATACTTTCTTCAAACCAAAATGCACATCTAAAATCAAGAAGTCTAAATCTCCAGAACAGTATATTGAGACAAATCTAGCCCTGTCACCATTTTGATAACTGAATGGGAGAACAATTACACTCATCTCTGTGAGGTGGACCTCACTGCTAAACTCATTAAAATCTTCCTTTCTTACATGCCTCGTAAGCTTCAGTAGCTTTCCACTTGTCCTCAAGCTTCACTCACAACTTTTGATATTACTATAGCCTTACTCATTTCCTATGACAACTTTTTGAGACTCAAAAGTTCCCACCATCCCCTTTGCAAATTCCAGGTCATCCAGTCACATGCAATGGCCACACTTCCTTTTCTGTTTCATTCCCTTGTTTTGCATCTCCTTCTCTTGAGGACCATCAATGCAATTCCCTAGAGTATATCTGACCGTGAAGAACTTCTGGTGCCTGGGAATCCTTTAACAAAGGTTGGCTTACGTTGGAGAATCAGAGAAAAATGAAGAAGTAAAGTTACTGCAGATGTGCATTCTTCATAACAATGGTCTTCAAAATGAAAACAAAAATGAGAGCAAATAGTGAAATATATTATAGCATGTTTTAGCTTTTCCAACAAAAAAAGTAATTTCAACATTCCAGGCCAGATTCTCCTTAGTTCTACTCTTAAAATAGAAAGAAGAGCCCAATAGCATCCTCAGGACATCAACTAGTCTAGTGAAGAAGGCATCAGGGTAGGCACGAGGACCCACTTTCACCTTCCGAAATGACGTTCTTCACTCAAAAGAATAACAGCTCAACATGAAGGTAAGTTCCCTGTGCCAGAATATGCTGTAGGCCAGTGTACAGGCACGTTCTGGAGGAGCAAGGAATACTGATGGAGGTCTGTGCTTGGAGTCAGAGAATGGAAATACTAGGCTACTAAGTCCACAGAATTATTACAATCACCTCTGCTTGTTCATGAAGAAGGTCCGTGTTTAGCCTTTAGTTTTCACAGCTTTGAAAGCAAACCACTCCCCCCACTCCCCAAACTGAAGTTCACAGACTTTATTGTTTCATAGCTAAAATTTTCAAAGCATGTACATGGATACATAAGATCTGTCAGTCAATGCAAACTGGATCTTTAATTTTTTAAAACGTGCAGATGATGATAACTACAAAGAAGGAGCTTGTGCAACTCAACTCATAATTAACACTGCTAATGCTCTTTCTATAGATAGTGCAGTATTTCAACACTAATGAGAATAAGCAACTTGGAAGAGGGTACTATTTTTAAAGTCAAACATAAGCTTCTGCTCCCAGAAACTTCCTCTGCCTTTCTTGGTTTTAGATTTGGAAATCATTTGCACTAAGTTGAAAAAGACATATGCACATATAAATGTACACATACATATTCCTCCATTCATTCATTCTTGATCTTAAATGTGTAACAGGATTAAGCATAAATACTCTGACATCACTTAAACTTCACCTGTCTTTCTAAGATTTCAATTCTTCATGAGCTGGTGTATAAACCAGCCCAGACCAGCCACTAAAAATAAAAACCTATCTGATGTGTGCTCATAAAAAGATAATTAAATATATGAGTAAAACACTGAAAAAATAGCCACAGTAAATATAACGTTATTACCATTCAGGTGAAATAATGAGAAATAAAGACAGAATAAACAGCTGTAATAAATTAGCACATTACCATCAGATACTTTTTCTCATTACACTTTATTTCCAGAGAGCACGCACTTAGAGTCTGGCAATAAGTAGCAGAGAGTTTTCATTTGCTTGTTTATTTAGACATGACTTTTTTTTTCTCCTTGCACCTCTGCAGTCACTGTGATTCACAGGGTTTTATAACAAGACAGTTTATCTGCAATTCATAGCAAACTTCAAGAAGCTGCAACAGGAGATTGCCTACTTGGTACATTCTTTACACAACACTTTCATTATGTCACTGAAGCAAATATGCTACCTAAAAGCAAAGAGAACATAATTTTTTTTTTACATATTCATTTTGAAATGTGACGGGATTGTTGAAGTGCTGCTTCAGCAGAAGTATTAAATATATGTCTCTAAAGAGTTGCTTTCATCTACAAACATGGCAAATAGCTTATAATAGGATACTTGTATCATTTCAAGGCAATGTTAGACTAAAAAGTGCAAGTTGTGGCTGAAAATGTGCTCCTGCTTTCTTAACTGATATTATCATCTCGGGTACTTTGAGAAGTACTTGTCTGTATTATGTTGTGATGAATCAAAGAATATCCTATAACCTCCAGGTTAATTCCGAAAGCTTACATGCATGCCTCACAGTAATTGCTTCCTATGTTGAAAAAAGTAACCAGAAAAAAATAATAGTTAAAAAAAATACATACCACACAAATCAAAAGACTACAGAGATCTCACTTGCAAAAGGAACTGTGGAAGGTAAGAGTGTCTCCTGATCTGGATACAAGTTTTCATGCTCCTAGTCACAAGTTAGGGATTTCTCACCTCCCCACACCGCTTAGTTTACTTTTCACTTACTCCTAGACTGTTGTATGTAATTTAAAACTTTTTTTTCTCTTTTTAATGAAATCCAATATTTTCAGGTAAGACCTGAACAAGTGTACAGAATAGAAAATAGATAAAAGGTCCTATAGGAAAGTAAGCCTTCAGGGGTCTGTTCTGGCTTTTTGTGGGGAGGTCAGCGACAACAGTACCTCTACAGCACCAACTCACAGACTACAAGTTCATCCATAGCATACAGTTAGAAGTACTCAAGATTTTAAAAGATGTCTGTTGATTCTGGATGTTCAGTTTGAAATCAATCTTTTATTAAAAAGAAAGGCCAGCTACCATGTAGAAGTTATCAGTCCCCAAAGAAGTAAATGAGCTAAAGTCAGAAATCCACAATTGTTAGTAATTTCAAAATTCTGCCCATGGACTTTGACACAATGATTCTAGTTATTAAATTTCCACCTCCTTTTGAAATGCAGGTGCTTTGATTTCAGATACAGAATAGACTGTACATTAATAATTAATAATTCTCTTCACAAGAAAGAAAGAAAAACAGTAAGGTAACTTCAGTCCCTGGCATTTTCTTAGACACAGTGTCTTCAATATAATAACCCCTGATGCATTTTAAGGGGAGAAAAACAGATGCGAATTGTGGAAATTGAATTATTGTTCTGTTTTATCATTTTAATGAGAATTTGTTTCCCCTCTTTGTTTGGGCTTCGGGATTTTTTCCTGTTTTCCTCATGTTCTGTGCGAAAAATCACATCCTAGCTCTGCAGTGACTTGCCTCACTTATGACTGCAATCAGTTATGCCACACTCTGCTCTAACCAGGTACAGAGTACTACTTTCAAAAGCTAGTCATAGAATAATTTAGCATGGAAGAGACTTCTGAGGATTGCCCAATATAAGCATCTTCCAGAATTATTTAAATCCGAAATCTGAAACTTTCCCTTCAGCACAAAGTTTAGCAATTTCAAAATCACTTCATACTAGTAACAGAGGATTACAGATGTTTTTGCAGCATCAGACAGAACTCAGTTCGCAAAACAGAGAACTTCTTCACAAAACGGTAACAGGCAAGCAAAAACATTTTCCTCAAGACAGCTCTGATAAACAACATGATCCCTAAAATCATAATGAATTATTAACCTTTAAAAATCCATCTACCGCACTACTTAACAGACTAGTCCACACATGCACTAAAGAAATAATGCACAGAATATTTTTTCTTTTCCCACTGGTAAAAAGAACTAACTCAAGATCAGCTGTCCAGACAAGGTATGCAGGACTGGTCTACTACAAGAAGTTTCTTGACAGGTTTCCTCACTGGAAGCCCACCACATGGGAGACACTAGGCAACGCATTCGGGAGAGATTCTTAACAAAGCAATCTCACATCGAGCTGCAGGAAACTGCATTTAATCTGAAGTATAAATAACCATTGCTTTTGGCTTTGTTATTAATCCATCCAAGAAAGCAGTCAGAAAAAGTGATGTTCATCCACAGCACACAGAAACAAACTAAAAAACCTGAAAACACTCCACTATAAACAATATAACATTTTAAGAATCAATTTTATTGAAGCAAAAATGAAGAAAAAAGAGCAGTTGCCTAAAATAAAAGCTAGACAAAACGTCCAATTTGTAATACATGACAAAGTATTTGTGCAGAGAATTAGTTATGCTCTCTCCATATACCAAAAACTTCAAAGAATTCATGATAAAAAACAAATATTGCCTTCAAAGATGGTGAAACCAGATGAGAAGTAAAATTCATTGCAACTTATCCAATGGCGGGAGTCCTACAGCAGCGTAACGTCTGACCCGCAGCCTGCGCAAGCACCTCTCGTAGGCTTCATCTGCCCGAGCCCTCGCCTCCTCTCCCAGTCACACCACTGACAGAGATTGCTGGTTTCCATTTTTATTGGATCTTTTATTGCTGTACTTTCTGGACAGCAAAACCATCAGAAAAGTATTGCATTCAAATACAGCAGACACCTGCTTCTAGCCAGCTCCTGCAACCTAAATCCTCTAGCCAGACAAGGCAGCGAGGAGCCACGGCTGGACCAGGGTGCTGCGGGAGAGGAGTGCCCCCTCCCGCCTGCGCAGGAGGGAGAACGGCCAGGCAAAGTGTTACTTTCCATGCTACAATATTAACAGATTATTTTACCAGCCCCTGCCCCAGGCTAGAACTACTATTTTTGTTTTTCTTAAGAAGTATGTTTTTACTTTTGACAACCACTGTTGGTAGACTTCTAAGTTTTTCAAGACGTTACTAAGATTATAGACAAGAGTTACTAGATGTGCTAGTGTGTATCTTGTAAACTAATTCTCTAAGGACTTTTTACTGTTGATTTACACAATCCCAGGGTAGCTCAGGCTGGCAGGGACCTGGGGAGGTCTCCAGTCCCAGCCCCTGTCCAGAGCAGGCTCAGCTGAGTGGTCAGACCAGGCTGCTCAGGGCTCCATCAAGTCAGGGCATGAAACCCCCACGGACGGAGACAGCACATGCTCCCCAGGCCCCAGCTCCACCACTGGACTGTCCTTCTGGGGAAAAGGTTTCTCATTATCTCCAGCCTCAGCCTCCCATGTTTCAGCTGTGCTGCTGCCTCTCACCCTCCCGTGACACACTCCTGTGAACAGCCCAGCTGCATCTCCTCCATCCCCTCCCATGACTGCCGGGGATGCCATTGGGTGCTCTGCTCATCGCTCCTCCCAGCTGAACCAGCCCTGGTGCTACAGCCTCTCCTCACAGAGCAAGGGCTCCAGCCTCACCAGCTTCGCCTCAGCTCCCATCAGTTTGTCAATGTTGTTCCTGTATCAGGGACCCAAACTGGAGGCAGTACCCAGACACAGTCTGACAAGCACCAGGCAGAGGGGACAGTCCCTGCCCTCCCCTGACTCTCGGGCCATGCCCTGCTCACACCGCCCCAGGCACCACTGGCCCTTGTTGCTGCCCAGGCACATGAGTGGCCCTGGCTCACCTGGCTCAGCTCGCTGCCCACCTGCACCCAGGCCCATGCCCCAGAGCTGTCCCCTCCCCAGGGCTGCACGTGCCCTCCATCCCCTGCTCTGGGTCGCT
>VZSC01017974.1:0-10731 GCA_013398225.1 Steatornis caripensis | reverse complement strand
AAACCCCGCATCGTAATTTCGGCTCAGCGATGGGTCGGGGCCGCGCAGCCGGCCTCGCTCTCCACGGCGGCGTTCGGCCCCGCGATTTGCTCCTGCGCAGAACCGGGGCGCGTTCTCGTTCCCTTTGCAACTCACGGGTGCAAAGCCGAAAGGCCCAGGCAGATTATTTATTTTATTCCCCCCCCTCCCTCCCCGCCTTTCTGAGAGCTCATCACCCATCAGTTCCCGTTATACTCAAGCCCGGAGCTCTTTGGAAAATCCGCCGCGTGTTCTAAATGGCTGCCTAAATGGGCCTTTGTGCGAACCCGCGCTCGACCTCTCGCGTCGCAGGCGGCGGCGGCGGCGGTCACGTACGTTTCGGGAGCGAAGCTGCCGCGGGCAGCCCCCCCACCGCCGTCCACCGCGCTCTTCGTTTCTGAAGCCGCTCCAAGCTGGCAACCAAAGTGCCGCCGCGTGAGCGCAGCGCCTGGTAAATGCTGCCGGCTAACGCTTTGCTTCGGGGAGGGGGCTGATAAAAAAGCGAAATGAGATTGAGGTGTCTAGAGGGTTTGCGTGCCAGGGAAACGCGGATCGGCGGTGGGGGGGAAAGGATACGGAGCCGTGCGGTGAGAGGGGACGGGGAGCCGAAGCTTGCGGTGAATTTGGAGCCGACCTCCGCGAACGCGTTGCGTTACACGCCTGGGAGATGTCACCCGCGCTCCCGGCTCCGGTAACGCTGCGCCGGGAATTCGATCGGTCCTCGAGCTCAGCGGGGCCTTGGGGGTTCAGAGGAGGAGCTGGGCTGCGCGGGGCCGCTGGCTTGGGTGGCTTTGTCTCTTCTTTCCCCTTCCTCGTCACGCTCCAGGTCTGGGGAGCGGGATTTGACACCCAGGGCTCGACGCTGTGGCTCTCGCGGGGTTTTTATCCGTGGTCTGGGAAGCGTGAGTAAAGAAACCCTTACTGGGAGGCGTTGGTTTTTTTGGACGGAGACCCCCGAAATCGTGGGTTGGGAAACGGCCGCTTGGAGAGCGGGGTTTGGGAGCGCCGTCTGCTGCAGCGTGATGGGCCGCGGCGGGAGGATCTGGGGGTGCTTTGTGGTTTCGGCGACGGTTTTGCCCGAAATTGAAGCCGATCCGCAGCTCTGGGACGAAACGATGGCTCCCGCAATGAAAACACGACGACTTTTCACCTCTTCCCCGACTGCTCCTAAAAGCTCCAGCAGCTCACCGGCTTCGTTGAAGTCTTCTGGGAACTGGCCTTGCCCGGGGCCGGCGAGCAGCGCTCCGCGGCAGGAGCCTCGTGAGGGCCCTTTCCGTGAATGTCGTTGTCTGGGCAGGCTCGAGGCTGGAGGTGCGTTGGGTTTTTTTGAAATGTATTTTGCTTCGATGCCCCGCTAACCTCGTGCGAGCTCGATAAGGGCGTTTCTCCCTTCCGCAGTTGTCGAGCGACGTTAACAATACGTGCTGTAACCGCCGAAATCCGCTTAACCAAACCGAAACTCCGGGCTCCCGGAGTGCCTTGCCAGGGAAGCGGAGCTCAGGAATCCGCGTTGGACTCCTCGAGCTCTTTCTCCTGAAATCTCAAGCGCTTGGTGGCTAAAACGGGTTTCCTCTGTCTTTACAGGAGTACACTTGCCCGAGATGTGAATCTGGCTTTATCGAAGAAGTCACGGATGATTCCAGGTAACGTACGCGTCGGCGCGCTCCTCGTTGTACCACGCGCTTGACGTTTCTTCTGGGTTTGGAGTGCAGAGCCTCTGAAAGCTGCGGACAGCGCGGGTAAAATAAGGAAGGCAGGAGAAGAGCGTGTAAACCGGCTTGAGTTGGGACCGAATACCTGGTGAGACTGAAGGCGCAAGCGGCCGTCGGCCTCGCGCTGCAGCCGCGTGGAGGGTTTTGGGGAGACTTCCAAGAAGACGGGAGTTTTGAGTTAAGGCTGTGCAAGGCCCCGGGGCTAAAAGCACTTGTGGGGTTTTGGCGCCCGTTTCTTCGGTCTGTGAGAGCGAAAAGCGTTGTTTTTTTAGGAATTGGGCTTGAATCTCGGTGACTCACGGTACCTTGCTTTTTCGCCTCCGTTGGCCTCAGCTCGGTCTCTTCACCACCTCCCCAGTCTCACAGCTCAGGCCAAGAGAGAAGGAAATCGCTTTTCTCTCGAGGATCTGGTCGCCGCTCGCCGAGCAGAACACGCTGCCCGCAAACGAGGGAGCCACCGTGGTGCCCGTCGTGCGCTTAATTGCGGAGCAAACGGGTTGGGGGCAGGCAAGACGGGAGGGCGGCGGTGGCGACGTGAACCGTTGCCGTGCGAGACTCGCCGCAGCGGGGCTTTGCGGCCGAGTTCCGCCGGGGAGAGGGCTCAAGGTCGCGCGATGCCCTCGTCTTAAATACAAGCGTAGAGCCGCCGCTTACGGCAAGGCTGGAGGGGTCGCCTGGGGCGCCTCGGCGCGCGGTCCCGTCGGCAGACGGACAATGCTCCATCTCGCATCCCTCCTCTTGGGAGGCTCTTCCGGAGTCCGGATGGTCAGAAACCAGATTTCTTCCACGGTCAGGTCGTGCGTAGCGTGCCGGCACCTAAAGGAGCCTTTTGAGCGTAACGGTCCTTTTCTGTCCCTAGGAGTTACTCCGCTGCGTTCGCGCAGGCGGGCTCGGTTTGCTCGCCCCTTTCTCTCGCGTGCCACCGACGACCGTCGCGCTCACACGAGCTCCCGTCTGTATTTATCCCCGGAAGGGGAGCTGGTTTCTGGAGCGGTGCCTTGCTCTCACTCGCCTGTTTCTCTCCAGTTTTCTAGATGGCAGCGGCATAGATGACAGCCCGTCCACGCAGTTTGCAGAGGTGAGTTTGGCTGTCTTGCTTCTCCTTTCTCCCCCCAGGAAAACTCTAGCAACGAAGAGGTTTACGGTCTCGGCCCCAAGTGCGCCGCGCAAAGGCGTTCTTCACGTGCTGCCTTGTAAAAAGGACGGCTCGCCTTCCTGCGAGTTTTCAGGAACGTGGTGAATTTTGAGGAGCCTCTTGACCTCGCTGGGGTTGAGACCTGCCGGAGATCTGCTCGCTGGGCAGGGCAGGAAAAGAAGGGCACGACAAAGTCGCCCAGGCCCCTGGTAAAATTCCTATGCGTCTCCTCCGCCAGCAGACCTTGCTCAGGGATCAGGTTGCTCGTTTGTTCGGTTATTGAGGAGTTTTTAACCGTTCCTCGGTCCCGCCGGGCTCCTCGGAGCGCCCCCGTCGTCTCATGGGTTCTCCCCAGGGTAGACCCAGGGCTCCGTGCCGTCGCTGAGCTCCGTGCGCTCAGTTCCCTGCCGGAAGCAGGGTCACCCAATAGCTGAAATTCCCCTACAGCTTCGTATTTCCAATCTGGATCCCTCCTGTCTGCTGCCGCGCTCCCCGCGTACGGCTGGCTTGCCTCTCCTCCCCTTCTCGTCGGCTGGATCCGTTTGTCTCCCGAACAAAACCGATGCCTTTGTGTTGCTCCTCCCCAGAACCGCCGGTGCTTCGGCGAGACAAGGCGATCTCGTCTCAGAGCCCGCGCGCTGGTTTGCGAAGAGCTTTGGGACGCCGCTGCGTGAAAGGCGCCGTGTAGATTTAAACGGCTTTTAGGATTAATAATAAATGAAAGTCTTCTCTCCGCGGCGTGCCTGGAGGTGGGCAGAGCTGTATCTCGATCGTAACCGGCAGGAGAACGAGCGCAGCTCTTGCCTGCGGGGTGTTAATGCGGCGAGCGAGTCGTAAACTCGGCTTCCCCCTTTCCTCCGATACCAGATTGCGCCAGGCAATGGAGAGACTTTTTAAAGTGAGCTCGTTTGTTGTGAAATGGAAATTAAGCCGCTCCGGTCGTCTCGTAACATGTGATGAGGGTCTGGTGCAAACAGGAGAAGCTCAGCCCTCGCGTTACGCTCTCTGGCGTTGAATTCCCGCGGTAAATCCCAGGGCACCGCTCCTTCGAAGATGGCTTTTGCAGCACGAAGCCTGGCCCGGGCGTATCGAGTGTGAGCGGCCGCTCGCTCCCGCCTGGCGCGCGGAGGGTTTCTTGCCTGTCGCTCCTTGTTTTGTTGCATCCTACGAATTTTATTTTATTTTATTTTGTTCTTCACAAACCCTCATCGTCAGTTTTGAGGGCCCTCCTTAGCCGGTGTTTTAATCTGTGAGCGCTTGGTTTGCATCCCTGCTCCCCGTCGCTGGGGCTCGAGGCCGGCGGTTTGACTCGGCCAAGGAGCTCGGCGGGTTTTCGCGGCACCGGCAGCGGGACGATCTGAGACGGCGTTACATGAAGCAGCGTTACGTGTGCGAGGCCTTCTGTTACCGGCCGTCGCGCGCTGCTCTGTTGCGCCCTGCCGGGTGCCCAGCACCGGAGTCACGACCCCTCCTCCCGTGGGCCGCGCTTTGGTTCTTTTGGCCACATCCGTTCGCTGCCTGGGGCTGTGAGCGCCCCGAGCGCTCGCTGAGCCCGCGGCCGTGGGGTCTGGGTGTCCAGTGTCATCTCTCCTCGGATCCCAGCCCCTGGAGACCGAGACGCCAACCCTCGCAGCGCCCTGGGGCGGCTGAACAAAGCGTATGTTGTCAGGATCCATCCCTAGCAGGACTGAGCCGACGCGTCGGCCTTCCTGACGGTGGTACGTCGGATTAGTTTGGGCTATAATTAAGCGCGTTCGCCAGATTTATGTTTTTTTTTCAGGGAGCCATGGCAACCGTACGGATTTTTGCTCAGTCGCTTCTGTCGCGGTGGACTTCCCTGCCCCCGCGTTGGCAGCGGAGTCACCGGGATTAGTGACGGAGCCGTGCGTGGTTTGTGTCTCCCCTTTTTCTTCCCCCGCGCAGCTTTGGGACCATTTGGACCACACGATGTTCTTTCCTGACTTCAGACCCTTCCTGAGTAGCAGCTCACTGGATCAAGACAGCAGGGACAACGAGAGGGGCCACCAAGCCCACGCCGACCTCTGGGGACCAAGCCGACCCCCGCGATTGCCCATGACGCGGAGGTACAGATCCCGGGGCAGCTCACGCCCCGACAGGTCTCCTGCTATCGAAGGGTGAGTGCCTAAATGACCCACGGCGAGTGCCTCCCTCCCCGATCAGTGGGGGGGAAAAAAAAAAACGCGGGCTCTCGGGGAGAAATGGGATCCCGGCGCCTGTGGTAGGTGACCCTCCGACCCCAAAACCGCAGGGTTTCCCACCAAATGCCTCTGCCCTTTGTCCCCCTGGGCACGAGTCGAAGCGGCGTGGCGGGAGAGGTGGGTTCTGCCTGTAACGGTGCCAAGCGTCGCCGCGGGGAAACGAGTCAGCGCTCGGGAAACTCACTCATATCCTCTCCCTGCCCTCCCACGCTCCCAGGAGTTAGCGTCCCCGGTTCCTTCGTGCTGCGCCCGTCCCAGGGCTCGCCCTCCCGCGGAGGGGTTTGCCCCAGGCGTGAGCCTTGCGGCGTGGTGGCTGCCATCGATCGGCGCAGTATTTCGCGTTTTGCCGCCCGTTCTCGCTAAACTATTGCTGCTGCCGTGTGTTTGTTTGCTCAACTTGTCCTTTTTTTTCCCCTTTCTATTCCTCTTTAGGATAATACAGCAGATCTTTGCAGGGTTTTTTGCGA
Organism: Steatornis caripensis; assembly: GCA_013398225.1. Lineage (NCBI taxonomy): Eukaryota > Metazoa > Chordata > Aves > Caprimulgiformes > Steatornithidae > Steatornis > Steatornis caripensis. Next base: position 5,180 of record VZSC01017974.1, on the reverse strand, counting down.
ACTCGGCGATTCCTGGCTCGCAGCACCCTTTTTCCTGGTGAGTACCAAGCGTGGTGCAGACCACGGCTTCCATCACGGCTGTCCCCACCGGCAAACAGCCACGGTCCGGTGCCCGGGAGCTCTGGCTCCGCACCGTGGCTTCTCCGTGAACCTCGGGGCTGGTTTTGGCGGCGAACGAAACGGCGTCCTTGACTCTCCGCTCCCGTCCGCAGGAGCGGGATGCTGCACTCGAATCCTGGGGACTACGCGTGGGGACAGAGCGGTCTCGATGCTATCGTCACCCAGGTAGGACCCGCCACGTGTACCTGGGTGGGGAAGAGGCCCAAGCTGGGCTGGGCTCTGATCTGCGCCTGTAAGGTTTTGTGCTCCTCCGGTCAATCCCGCTGTTGGAGATGAGCGCCGGGCGGAGGAGGAGGGCTAGGAACGGACCATCGGCCTCTGGCGTGGTGGTTGCTCGTGCCCTGCCTCTTCAGAGGGTCTGGGAGCAGGGGCTCGGACCTTATTGCTCTGGAAATACGGTGCCGTGGTTCTCGGTTCACCTCTTCGCCAAGCCACGCGCGGTGCGAGCCTGGCAGCTGCCTTGCGAGGGGCTCAGCAGAGGCTGAGGACAAAAATGTTCGCCGTCAGCCCCGGATCTGCAGCTATTTGCAGCCGTGAGCCGCTTCCCCCTGTGGTTTGTGGCGGGATGAGCCGAGGCCGCTCCCGTTCCCTGCAAGCATTGTCTGGATCGCCCGGCCTCCGTCCGCGCTCTCTTCCAGGGCGTTGGCATCGCTGGGGTGGGAGGAGCAGCCGGGTGCTTTACTGGGAGCTAATTTGGCTGCTGTTGTCGTGCTGACACCCCCCGAAAGCGCCTGGCAAAGCCATCTGCTGCCGTTCACGAGTAGCCCCCGGCTTGCCAGGCTGCATCGCCCGCCTTACTCACCGCTTCCTAAAATGAGTCCGCAGCCCACGTGGCCGCTCGCAGACGGCGCCCTCCTCCTCCCGCCCCACGGTCGGCACAGCCGAGCGAGCCCTGGCGAGCGCGGCGCGGGGGAGTTGGTGTCGCCGCTCTGATTCGGGCTGGCTACGCGGCTCGGTTCTCCGCTGGGTCTGGAGCGGCAGCCCTGCCCGCCCCGGACCTTCCNGTCCGCAGCCCACGTGGCCGCTCGCAGACGGCGCCCTCCTCCTCCCGCCCCACGGTCGGCACAGCCGAGCGAGCCCTGGCGAGCGCGGCGCGGGGGAGTTGGTGTCGCCGCTCTGATTCGGGCTGGCTACGCGGCTCGGTTCTCCGCTGGGTCTGGAGCGGCAGCCCTGCCCGTCCCGGACCTTCCCGTCGCCCCAGGCATCTTGACGTGGCCCTCGAAGTTAAACGAGGCTTTGGCAAACGCTTCTCCCTGGCCATGCTTGAACCCATTCGAGCTGATTGCTGGGTGAACGTGGGTCTTAACAATATAAAATTCTACTGAGTCATGAAACTGTAACGCTGGGAAGAGAGGTGCTGTCAGCACCGTCGCCGAGCTCAGCCCGCGCTAAACGTCTGAGACGCTGGGTGGGAGCTGCTGACGCGCAGGAGCGTGGGCTCTGGTACGGCTGCTCCTCGCTGTGGTGGCCGTTCTGGACCACAGCAGCTTCTCTTTGTGGCCCTGGGAGGTCACCGCGTTCCTCCGAACCCCCAGGCTGGGCCTTTGGAGAGGCAGAAGGCGCTCCGTCTCCCGTCTTTCTGCGCTACGAGGGTCTTCCCCTTCTGAAAACACCCCTACCGACTCCCTTTAAAATACTCCGGGACTAACGGAGCGCCGTCTCCCGCGTCCGTGGCCACGTCTCCCTTCCCAGCCGGGCCCCTCCGTCTCCCGACCGTTGACGCAAGGGGAAATGGGCGGAGGGCGGCGATGTTAGAAGTGGGCTTGCCAAGGCCGGAGGCGCCAAAGTCGGGGTTCGACGCTGAAAACGTCGCCGCAGAGGGGAGCGATCCACCTGCGCGCCCAGCATCGGAGCCGGGGTGAAACGGCCCGAGCTTGCTGCGAGGGGGGCCTCGGCGCCGCGTGGCTGGGGAGCCGGCGGTGGCTGTCGCCTCGGGGGGGGGCTTTAGGGCCGTTCCCCGTGCCGAGCCACTCGTGCCTTCGGGACGCAGCGCTCTCCGTGCTCCCCGTTCTCGTGGCGACGCTCTGCGCGGCAGAGCCCTCTCCCTGAGCACGGCGTGCGGGTTTGTTTTTTTTTTTATCTCCACAGCTCTTGGGGCAGTTGGAAAACACGGGACCACCTCCGGCCGACAAAGAGAAGATCTCGTCTCTCCCAACAGTGACGGTAACTCAGGAACAAGTCGGTAGGTGAAATCGGCGTCCGACGTCGCTCGTCTTTCGACGTTCGCATCCCGAGCTCCCCGGCTTCCTCCGCTAAGGATCAGCCTCTTTGCTGCGTCCTTGGGCTTCCCCGGCTGGCGCGGGAGGGCGGACGGCAGCGCCTGCCTAGGCTCGGCCTGGAAACGCTCGCGTCTTGCAGCTCGGGAGACGCTGAGCTTTGCTGCCACCGCCGCCATCTCCGGTGCCCGGTTCTCCCGGCGCTCCCCCGTCTCAGCCGCTTCGAGCCATCGGCAAAGACTTTTGGTGGTTCTGCAGCGCGCGCGGTCCCCGAGCGCTGCCCTTTTGGCCAACCCAGCCCCTGGTTGCTTTACCTTCCTCAAAAAGCCCCTCGTTTGCGCCGCTGTTTCTCGTGAGAGCGGGGCTTGGCGCGTCGCTTTCTCCCCCTTTGATGCTGGCTCGCGGCAGGTGAGGCTCCGAACGAATTCCTGCCGAACCGCCCTGGAAACGCCGGGTAAAACTCGCGGGTTCTTGCAGCGCGGCTGGCAGCAACGACTCGTGGCTTTCCTGTAACGTTGACGGTTTGGCAGTCAGCTCATCCCGGGGATTTTTCCCCGCCGTGCTTGTGGAAGGCCGTCTCCGAAGGCTGCTCGAAGGTTCCCTTTCCCTCCGAGCCGATCCATTACCGGAAACTGAAATGCTCCGTTAAGGCAGATGCTTGGTTAGAAAAGCCGTTTCCACAACCGGTATTTTTATCCGGTGCTCTTTACGTACCGCGTGTCGTCTTCTCGGCCGAGAGGCATCTGAATCCCCAGGTTGCGATCCTGGCTCTCGCCTGTACGAATCGACGGAGCTGGGCCGTGCGTGGCGCTCGGGAAGGGCCGGGAGCTCGGTCTCCCTGCTGCTCGCGTTACGGCGGCGGCCTCGGGCTTGGGCCGAAGGGAGAGCGGCGGCTTTTTTGCCGTCTCTTGCGTTGGGAGCCTCGCAAAACCCCTCGCTCCGGGCGAGGAAGTTTTGGCGGGCCTCAGCCAAAACACCCTTCGTTGATTTATTATCATTTTCTTTTTCGTTGCAGAGAGCATCAGGCGTCTCTAATCCTTGGCTGCCGCGCGCCGCCGCCCCCCCGTGCGTTGTACGCGAGCGGACACCGGCTTGTAAACACCGGGGTTTCTTTTCCCGTGGGACTAACGGCGGGCGTCCTCGCTCTGTGCGTCTCTTCCAGATACGGGTTTGGAGTGTCCTGTGTGCAAAGAGGACTACGCGGTGGCGGAGCAAGTGCGGCAGTTACCGTGCAATCACTTCTTCCACAGCAACTGCATCGTGCCGTGGTTAGAGCTGGTAAGAGCCTGCGGCCGCGCGGCCCGGTGGCGCGGAACCACCGCGGCGCCGTCTCCCTGAAGCTCCCGCCTTTCTCTCGGCAGCACGACACGTGTCCGGTGTGCAGGAAGAGCTTGAAAGGGGAAGACTCCACTCGGCAAACGCAAAACGCCGAGGCGTCAGCGAGCAACGGCTTCAGCAGCGAAAGCCAACTACACGAGCGATGGACTTTCTGACGCTCGAGGGCTTCCCGGGGCGCGGGGCTCTGGCCGGAGCGGCGTTACGACGGATGTACGTTGTATTGTAATTCGAACGCCAACAAAAAACGTAGCAGGAAATACAGGGCAGGGGAGGGAACCCCGCCTGTGGTATTACTGCGGCGAGTGCTGTCTTTTTCCTGAACCTTCACACTAGCATCTCCGAGCGAGTCGCGTCTCCGCCGGAATCGCCTCTTTAGTCCTAAATTCCGAGTCTTTTTGAGTGATTTGACTTGATTTTATACCCGGGAAACCTCTCCTTCGAACGTGGGCCCTCTGCAGGAGGCGGGGTGGGGTGGGCGGGAGCCGGCGCAGGGAGATTTGGGGAGACCCTGAGGTCGGCTCCCCCCTGCCCTCGCTCGCCGTCCCCGGCAAATTTGGGTGGGGAGAGCGTCCCCGTCGCCGCGCTCCTTGTAGCAGGGGGTGGGAAGGAGGTTTGCCACTTCTGCCCCCTTGAAGCCAGGGGCGGGTGGGTTTGGGTTGGGGTCGCTTCGTTTTCCTTTTTCCCCTCCCCGCTCTTGAATTCCAGGGACTCCAGCGCTCCCGGTTTCCTCGAGGGGGAGGCGAAGGCGGGGAGGCGCCGCGGCGTCTCAGCTCTTCCCGAGGGTGCTGGGGCCGCGCAGGAGCCGTCCCCCCCTCCCCACCTTCCGGGGACAGGAACGCCCCGCGCGGGGTTCTCTGTCTTGTCGTGGACTTTATTTTTCCTTTTTTTTTTTATTTTTTCCTTTTCTGTTGTTGGTTTGGGGTTGTTTTTTCCTGGCCCTTCCCCGCGTACCTGCGTGCCCGGCTCCGTCCCCCGTCCCCCCGCGAGTCGTTAGGATCCGTAGCTGGCTGTGTCTCATGGACCACGTCAAAGGCACCCTTTAGGAAAGCAGACCTCACCGTGCGTGCGTAGCCCTTTTAACGACCCATTCCTCCGTGTTTAACACAACCTTAACTCTCAGTCCGATAACTTCAAGAGAATCTTTATTTTTGCCCCCCTTTTTGTTTTTTTTTTTTGGTCTATTATTTGTTCCCCCCACCGCCTCCCTCCGCCTTCTGTGCCGTTTCAGCCCCGTTCCCCTCCTTGTTTTTATCGTCCCGACGCCGTCTGTGCTTACGGCACCCACTAAACCTCCGCGGGGGCCGTGTTAACCCCCCCGCCGGCTCGGCCTGGAGGGAGAGGTCGGTCGCGTCTAAACGTGTCGCCGCTTCGTTGCTGTGAGCAGTGTACCGCGTACACGCCGTTTAAACTCGTGGTTTGTTTGCTATGAAAGTCAAATAAAGGCCTTTATAAAGAAGAGCAGGCGTGGAGGAGGCTCGTTGGCGCTGGGCGCGGCGGCCGAGGAGC